>OZ029916.1:44472079-44955461 GCA_964023275.1 Norana najaformis | reverse complement strand
TATTTTTGGTTTTATTGTGAAATTGTTTGAACAAGCTTGTTTACTAATTATTAAGTATATGACTGTTCAGACTCTCATTATTTTTAATTTGAGCTCCCCAGTTTCATAGCGGAAAATAGGGAGGTACTTATTTTCTGTTCTTCAGCTCTTGGGCCAGAAGTGGACGAATCCAAAGATCCTGGACACCGGGTCATTGTGACGCAAAACTTGTCGTTTGCTTCCCAAAGTGGGGCACGTCACAGAATGTGATGATAACGATGATGATGATGATGAAGAAGATGATGGTGATGATGATGATAATAATAATAATAATATGATGACGATGATAATGATGATGATAATGATGATGATGAGATGATGATGATGACGATGATGAGATGATGATGATATGAGATGATGATGATGATGTGAGATGATGATGATGACGATGATGATATGATGATGATGATGATGGCGACTGACAAACATCAGTCATTTACTCTCATTACATAACATTTGGTACGTCATCTTAATAATGACAGATCCAGTTCCAAATGCCATCCACCATAGACGTCGGACTGTCAACCTCCCTGACTCGGAGCTTGACCTGGAACCGAACCCTTCCCGTCTGTCGATTTTGTTTTGACTGAGCGCCTGTGAATAAGCTGGTTCCCCCGACTTAGCTTTCGTTGGGCGCTCTAGAAACTCGAGCTTACGATTTCGATTACGATATGTATTTATACAGGTTGTTATTCATAGGAGGAAGGCTGTATCTCCCTAAGGTGAAGGCTATACCGCTTTTAGGATGTAATTGGTTCATACATTTCGTTCGTGCCTATAGGTCTTCTTCAATTGGTTCAGGCTGGAGGTAGATCTTCACAATACATTTCGCTCCCTCTTGAGGTCTCTGTACAACTGAGTACCACTATCTGCCAGTGAAGACACCTCTTTCCATAAACATCTCGACTCTCCCCAACAGCCACAGATCTTTGTTCCACTGGTTAATACTTTAGCTTTCGTTCAAGATACACTAATCCTATACTCTTCTCTTCTCTATTCTTGCCGTTGGTCTTCTCCCCACTGTCCAAGGCTCCTTATAAGGATTCAATTTACCCATTTACCTCCTTTTGAAGGTTAATTTTATTCACCTACCTACCTTGTAAGGTACATTTTACCCACGTGCCTCCTTTGAAGGTACTTTTTACCTATCTACCTCCCTTTGAAGACACATTTTAATAGTACACCTCCCTTTGAGGATACATTTTACCCATACACCTCCCATTGAAGATTTATTTAACCCAATAGTCAACAATAGCCGAAATATTTGCTTACATCAGAGGAGCTAAACATTGGCTATCTGTCAGACAACTGACTGACTGACTGAATGACTGACTGACTGCCTGACTTACTGACCGACTGACTGACCGACTGACTGACCGATTGACTGACTGACTGACTGACCGACCGACCGACTGACTAGTAATGAATATTCATACCGTAGATGCATGTGTAGCTGGCTTCGAGGTACGAGGCGAAGTCCCTCTGGCAAGGACGCATGTCGACGAGGCTTCGGACGCTGACCTCGCATGACCTTCGACCTGAGCAGAGCTGGTCAAAGTGGGCGATGACGTCATTCGAGCAGCCGATGTTGAAGTCGCCGCGGATGCAACGGCCAAGGCGCATGCGCCCGTAACTCGCTGACGTCATCATGATGACGTCATCGGCGTCGCATGACGCGTTGAAGTGTTCCGTGAGGCAGAATTCTCCCACTTCTGGTTTACGAAGGAAAAACGATTTAATGCGAATTAAGCCTTTAATGCATTTGATTGAAACGTGGGACATTGCAACGACCCATAAATCGACATGTTTAATAATAATAATAATAATAATAATAATAATAATAATAATAATAATAATAATAATAATAATAATAATAATAATAATAATAATAATAATAATAATAATAATAATAATAATAATAATAATAATAATAATAATAATAATAATAATAATAATAATAATAATAATAATAATAATAATAATAATAATAATAATAATAATAATAATAATAATAATAATAATAATAATAATAATAATAATAATAATAATAATAATAATAATAATAATAATAATAATAATAATAATAATAATAATAATAATAATAATAATAATAACGTAAACATTGCCTTACTTATCTTACCTCTCTAACCTTACTTTATGTATATCTACCTTACCTTTATTTTCCTTCCTTACATCACATGTCGTAATGTACCCTTTCTTACCTTAAATTAACTTACCGTAATTTACCTTGCCGTTGTTAGTTTATCTTATCTTTACCTCAAAGGCAAGTATTCGCGCAATTAGTGGAATTAACCGCTTTTGCAATCGTTTGATTGAACGGAAATCCCCTTCGTTTCATTTTCGCAGAGCAAGATCAGACGCCGACCGTTGCAACATTAACCATCGATTACGGAGACTTAGGATCGATTAGGACATTTTGATCGATTAGAAAGACACAAAGACAGTGAGCAACAGAAGCGTTGCCAGATACAAGATAATACCAGACAGACAGACAGACAGACACACAGACACACAGACAGACACACAGACAGACACACAGACAGGCAGGCGGGCAGACAGACAGACAGAGGGACAGACAGATAGACAGAGGGACAGGCAGGCATAGGCGGGCAGACAGACAGACAGACAGACAAACAAACAGACATACAGACAGGCAGACACACAGACACAGACGGACGGACAGACGGACATACAGACAGACGGACGGCAGGCAGACAGACAGACAGAGAGGCAGGCAGACAGACAGACAAACAGGACAGACAGACAGACAAACAAAGGCAGGCAGACACAGACGGACGGACACGCAGAACACAGACATACAGACAGACACACGGACATACGCTGTCGCACATAAACACATAGACAAACAGACATGCATAGACACAGACAAGTACACACAGAAAGACAAACAGATACTCAATCATGCAAGAAGAGAAACAGACGATAACTAGATATCCAAACAAACAGACACGCAGACAGACACAAACAGACAAGCACGGATACACAAACACATACAATTACAGTTCAGATGACTCATCGACCAACCTTCGTTGTAGTTGGCAGAAATTATTCGAAGGCGAGTAAGTATGATCGTCAGCGTCACAATAAGGAAATTTCGACCACTTCCGGTTTCGACCATCTTGGATAAACCGATCTGCTGACAGCTTTTTGGGCACTAAAGAAATGCGGAGTTTAATATTACAATTACAGTATATGTTAAATATACGACTATCCTCAAATAATTTAGATGGAGAGAGAAAGACAGAGAGAGAGACAGACAGACAGACTGACTGACAGACTGACTGACTGACTGACTGACTGACTGACTGACTGAATGACAGAGACAGAGAGAGACAGAGACAGACAGGCAGGCAGACAGACTGACAGAGACAGACAGACAGACATACAGACACAGACATACAGACAGATTGACATACATACATACAGACAGACAGACAGAGCAGCCCCTCTTGGTAACAGCGCTCGACTTGTAACACGGTGAGTACAGATTCAATCCTCGCCTGAGACTCTTACTGTGTAGGGATCTTGAGTAAGTCCTACTCACAATCGATTGATGGATGCTCAGTCATTATATAATGGCGCTTAATAAATGCAGAAATAATGACACTGAGCGACATCCATGGAAATGACGTGCTACTGACATCATGTTGGCAGCTCCTGTACCTCGCTGCAAGTGTTCGATCGATGTACACATTATATGGCTGCGTTCGCTAGGGGCGATAGTGGCACAGAAATATTCGGATGTCTCGCCTATACTGGCGAGGGGTTGAACCACAGAACTCTGGGTTTACAGTTCGGCTCGCTATCCACTAGAATGCATCATATTAGAATACAGGTTTGCAGCTAATTAACACTTTCTTTTGTTTGTCTTCGATCTCGATTTAGACATCGATAATAATCATGTAAATTTATTTATTAAAAAGCAGATTTATTGACGAAGTTTATTGCAGCCGATTCTGTAATTAGTAGGAATAAAAAAGGAAGGGAGAGAGGATGAAATAGAGAGAGGGAAGGAATGATAAAGGAAGGAAGGGAGAGAGTAGATGATGGAATGGAGAAAGGGAAGGAATAAGGAAGGAAGGGAGAGAGGATGGAATGGAGGAAGGGAAGGAATAAGGAAGGAAGGGAGAGAGGATGGAATGGATGTCACTTCGCCCTTTCCCCAACATCAAAGGCTAGATCCGCCTCTTACTAGATTAATTCAGACGAAAAGGAGCTCTGAAGAATATCTAGGAGGGTTTAAGGAGCGAAGGGATCCGTAAAAGACGCGACCCCACAAATGTGAAAGTATGGAAGTTTTGCCATACCCTAACATGGCGGCACCAGTCAACTCGAAATCCTGAATACGCCACCGATTCCTGTTTTGTGTCTCACCTCCTGGTTTCTTTTCTTCCGTCCTCGTCTGTCTGTATGTATGTCTGTCTGAATGTTTGTCTGTCTGTATGTATGTATGTATGTATGTATGCCTGTCTGTATGTATGTATGTATGTATGCCTGTCTGTCTGTCTATCTGTCTGTCTGTCTGTGTGCCTGTGTCTGTCTGTAGCATTTTGAGTGACGAATTGGTTGATTGTATACACGTCAGCTCTTCAAAGCCGCGTCCTGAATTTTAATCCCACTGCGTCACGTGATTTCCTTCTCCTTCTCCTCCTCTTCCTATGAAGACTGTTGTTGATTTTTGAACTCATGTACAGCGCCCTTTTCTTCGACCTCGGCCGTGCTACGACGCTATATAAATTGTCTTCTTCTTGTTGTTATTGTAATTATTATTATTATTATTATTATTATTGTTGTTATTATTATTATTATTATTATTTTTATTATTATTATTTTTATTATTATTATTATTATTATTATTGTGAAACAAATCTATTGTGTCACTTCAATTATGATACAAATCTATTGTTGCTGGAGCAACTAGAGCTGCTGTGGCGTCCTGGTTGGCACACTGGAAACAGGTCGACTAGCTGCACCTCCGAATCGCGTGATCTTGTCTTTAAGCGCCGTGGTGAAGAAGCAACCCTGAGTTAGCGGTCGCGTAAGTGTAGAGCGTTCTGTGGGCGTTTCTTCGATGGGGCGCAAGAACTTCCGGTGTGGATCGGACGAACATCCAGCACCACCAACTCCCTCCTCTTCATCGCCGTCGTCGTCTGCTTCGAAAGCGCCTGCGTCGTGGGCTTCGCTGACCCGAGCGTCGACGTCTCCTCGACCTCGACCCGCCGGCTGACCTTCGACAGGCGGTGTGGCTCTTTGACCCAGAGGATCGGTTATTATTGTTGTTATTATTATTATTATTATTATTATTATTATTATTATTATTATTATTATTATTATTATTATTCGTCCTCTCTTTTCGTCCATTCTTCCTCCTACTCCTAGTCTGACACTATAAATCTAACACGGCTGCTGAAGCAGTCCACTGCTGGTTCCTCAGAAAACAGACTCCGCCTGTATCCGAAGCGGTCTGAAGTCGTTGTACTTGACACTTCCTCATCAATAAACTGGACGGAGGACTTGGACATGGTAAACATTGCGGATGGTGACATTTCTTTATCAGAAACATTTAAGAATCTTTGGGTGACGCTCGACTCTAAACTAACTTCACCGCTGTCTGCAAAGCTTTGTATTGCCACACAAAAGCCAGACGTCATATTCGATCGTGCTTGCCACCGGAAGTTATAAAACAGTCGTATCGTAAATTCGAGAGTTCTATAGAGCACTACGAAAGCTAAATCGCGGGAACTAGATTATTCACTGGCGCTCAGTCAAGACAGAAAGAAAGAGAAACTGTCAAAACAGTGAAGACAGTCGCTTGTAGTGTAGTCAGGGCTAAACTCAACTACCGTATTTGGATGTTATGCCGAACTACAAAGTCTTTACTGCCATATTAGGCTGGAGAAATCTCGAGTTTACGTTTACGATTACGATTATTCTCCTTGTACTACGCATTTTACTTTTTCTCCTTCTCCATATACAACAATGATACGTAATATTTGTATAATTATAGCCACATGTAATGTAATAATGTAGGCCCTAAGCTGCATTACGTAATTTGTAATGTGCGCAATTCCATTATTTAGGGCAACGGCACGGATACATTTCCTCCTCCTCATTCTTCTCTTCCTCATCCCACTCCTCCTCCTCCTCCTCTTCCTCCTCCTTTGTACCCCTTCATTAATACCTTCTCTTACACTTCCTCTTTCTTTTTTCTCTGATTTCAATCACTGGTTTTCATAGATGCTCCTATTTCTCTTACGCTTTAAAAAACTATTTTCTATTTCATTTACATCTCTTACTCCTGCCCTCTTCTTAATCCTCCTCTTCTTGCTCCTCATCTGTATCCTCATACTCCTGGTCCTCACCTTTCTCTGCCTCCTCTCCCTCTTCCTTCTCTTGTTCCTCCTCCACCACCACCACCGTTCTCCCTCCTCATTCTCCTCGTCCTCATCTTCCTTTTCCTCTTCTCCCTGTTTCTTCTCTTCTTCCTCCACCACCACCACTCTCCTTCCTCCTCCTCCTCCTCCTCGTCTCCATCTTTTTCCCTCCTCCTCCACCACCACCACCATTCTCCCTCCTCATTCTCCTCGTCCTCATCTTCCTCTTCCTCTTCTCCCTGTTTCTTCTCTTCTTCCTCCACCAACACCACTCTCCTTCTTCCTCCTCCTCCTCGTCCTCATCTCCCTCTTTTTCCCTCCTCCTCCACCATCACCTTTCTTCTTTCTTCTTCTTCTCCTTCTCCCTCTCCTCCTCCTCCTCCTCTCTTCCTCCTTTTCCTCCTCCTCCTGTTTCTCTTGATCGTATTGCTCTCATTTGTCGGATTGGTCTTTTGTTCGTAATGGGTCCTAATTACAGACGGACGGATAAGACAATCGCCATATCGCCCCGCTAATAAAAACTGCATCGAAAGATGTCCGACAGATAGGGAGAGCCTCGGCTTCGCTTCTACATGTAAATCTTCATCTTATTGCTCATCTCTCTAAGAGTTGGATCTTCGGTTGGTTTCATATTTTGTCCTCCTCCCCCGCTTTCCTCAGTCCTTTGACCGTCGCTCTGTATGTGTCTTTGTCTGCCTCTGTATGTGTGTGTGGGAAGGGTATCTCAATCCAGTTTTGTGTTTTTGTATTTGCGTGAGTATATCGTTTTTGTCCTTCGTTTAGTTAACTGTATATGCGCTGTGTCTATGTATGTGTACTTATGTGCTTCAGTCCTTCTGTCAGTCCGTCTATGTGGCTGTCTGTACGTTCGTCTGTACGTGTGTCCGTATGTGCGTCCGTCCATACATCCGTCCGCTTCTGCGTCTGTCCCTTCGTCCGTCCGTCTGTCCTTCCGTCCTTCCGTCCGTCCGTCCGTCTGTCCGTCCGTCCGTCCGTCTGTCCTTCCGTCCTTCCTTCCGTCCGTCTGTTCATCTGTCGGGAATTTTGTCCATCCGTTTTTGTCCGCTTGTCCGTGACTCCATCAGTACGTTTGTTCGTCCGTTTATTTGTCTGTCCCTTTGTCCCCTTGTTTACTTGTCCCTTTGTGTGCCCGTACGTCAGTCGGTTTGAATCATTTTGTCCATGGGGCTTGAGTTTCTCCTATTGCTGCTAAGTTAACGGTTCGAAGCCTGTTCTTTTCTTACTAAAACTGTGCCACAGTAGTCGATTGGTTAGAGCGCTCTGCTTGTAACGCGGAAGCGTACGGGTTCGAGCCTCCCCGAGAGGGTTACTGCATAGGGACCTTGAGCAAGGTCTTCGCACACAACTGCTTCGCGCCTCAGATTCAGATTTATGACCGGAATAACTGCAATGTAAACATCGAATGGAAGGAAGAGCAGAAGAGGATAATGCAGAGGAAGAGAAGGAGGAATAGAAAAGGAAGAGGACAGGATGAAGTGGAGGAATAGGACAGGAAGAGGAAGAGGAGGAGAGTGATGAGGAGGAGTAGACGGGAGATTGTGATGATGAGGAGTATGGAATATAAAAATAGGAAGAGGATGTAAACGAAGACTATGAAGAGAAGAGAAAGAGCAAGAGGAGAAGGAGAAGGAATATGAGAGCGAAGACGAAGAAGAAGAAAGCGACGAAAGAAGAAGGAAGAGGAGGAGGAGGAGAAGAAGAAAAGAACGCAAAGAAGAACGCGAAGAAGAAAAGAAGAAGAATAAGAAGAAGAAGAAGAAAAAGAAGAAGAAGAAGAAGAAGAAGAAGAATAACAACAACAACAAGAACAAGAAGAAGAAGGAGGAGAAGAAGAAGAACGCGATGAAGAGCGCGAAGAAGAAGAAGAAAAGAAGAAGAAAATAAGAAAAAGAAGAAGAACAGGAGGAGGAGGAGGAGGCAGAACAAGAAGAAGAAGAAGAAGAAGAAGAAGAAGAAGAAGAAGAAGAAGAAGAAGAAGAAGAAGAAGAAGTCTTCACGTGATATATCTGGATAGCCCCTCTTACTTGACGCAGCGCTCATTAGCAAACTGGTGCCTGCGCTTTCTTTAATAGTGCTTTAGAAAAAAAATTTTAGAAAAAGAGGAGGAGAACACGAGAAGGACAAGAGGAGTAGGAAGAGGAGGAGAAGGGAAATGAGAATAAGAAGACGACTTCGATTAAGAAGAAAAAGAAGATGCTACTGCTGCTGCTGCTGATGATGAAGAACGCGAAGAACGCGAAGAAGAAGAACGCGAAAAAGAAGAACGCGAAGAAGAAAAACGCGAAGAAGAAGAACGTGAAGAAGAAGAACGCGAAGAAGAGGAACGCAAAGACGAAGAAGAAGAAGAAGAAGAAGAAGTAGAAGAAAAAGAAGAGAAAGAAGAAGTAGAAGCAGCAGCAGCCGAAGAAGCAGACAATGACAAGGACGATTATGATCAAGCGTAGCAGAAGACTTACCGCAGAAGCTGAGGCAGCTGAAGAAGCGACGGAAGAAATCTCATCACATTATGGAAGCGCCTCCGAAGGACGCCTCTCTCCGTCTCTTCTGCTTATAGCGACTAATATCTTACGACGCGGACACATTAACTTCTCACGATAAATGGATTATCATTCAGCGGTTGGCCGGCCGATTGGGCCACGCGGAAGACGAGGAAGAGTAGGAGGAGGGGTGGGAAGGAAAAGGAGGAGGAAGAGGAGGAGAAAGAAGAGGAAGAGGAGAAGGAGGAGGAAAAGGAGGTGGAAAAGGAGGAGGAAGAGGGGAGCAGAAGGAGCAGAAGCAGGAGAAGGAAATGGAAGAGGAGGAGAAGGAAGAGAGGGAGGAGAAAGAGGAGAAGGAGAAGGAGGAGGAGAAGGAGGAGAAAGAGGAGGAGGAGAGGAGGCGGTGGATGAAGACAAGGAAGCACACAGCGTCGATGAAGAGGAGCTATCGGAGGATGGAAGGAGGAACAGGAGGAAGAAAAAGATCTATGGGAGGGGAAGAGGAAGTGAGGGAAGAAGGGGTGGAAGAGAAGAAAAGAATACGAGGAGGGGAAGGAGGAGAAGGAGGAGCAGACGCCGTCTACGAAGAGGAACCATCGGAAGACTGGATGGGCGTAGGAGGAAGAAAAAGAACCCTAGATAGAGGAAAACTGGAGGAGGAGGAAGAAATAGAGGAGCAGGAAGAATTGGCGGAGGAATACGAAGAATTGCAGGAGAAGAAAGAACTGAAGAAGTGAATGAGAAGAAGGGAGAACTGGAGGAAGATGAGGAGAAGGAGGAGAAGAACTGGATGCAGGCGAGTCGGGTTAGCTACAGGAGAAGAAAGACGGTGAGACTCATATCCATCATTGGCCACTCGCACGCAATGACTGAGTCCAGAAGATGAAGAAGAAAGCTGAGGCTGACCGCCTCTGTTGTACGCACCATACTCAACGAAACGTACTCATGTGTGTGTGCGTGTTTGTGTGTGTGTGCGTGTGTGTGCGTTTGCGTGTGTGTGTATGTGTATGTGTGTCTGTGTGTGTGTGTAAGTGGGTGTGTGTGTGTGTGAACGAAACTACGTTTAATAGTCATATATTAGGTATAAATCTGAACACATATGATATATATATATATATATATAATTGAGACTATTGTTAGAATTATATATATATATGTTTGTAGCACGGAACTAGAATTTTATATATAGCCTAAGCGTATATATATATGCGAATAGACCAAGTACATAAGATATTTATAGCCATGTAATCTAATTGTGATTCATAGGCATACAGAATATCAATGCATGTCTTCTGATGAGTGATATACAAGCGGGAACTCCATAGAATTGGCCGACTGACACTAGATGGCGTCCACTCTAACGACGCACACACACACATACACACACGCACACATACACACATTCGCACACATACACACACGCACACATACACACACGCACACATACACACATTCGCACACATACACACACGCACACATACACACACGCACACATACACACATTCGCACACATACACACACGCACACATACACACACGCACACATACACACATTCGCACACATACACACGTTCTCCGTGTAGCTGCCCTTCATAAGTGACATTGCATACATTACAAATTAATGTAATACAGCTAACATTACTAAATTGCAATTATATTACATGTCCATATTGTAAATGCAGAAGTACAATGAGAACAAGAAGGATGCTTACTCGTAAGATAAGAGACACAGAGACACAGTTAGAGAGAGAGAAAGACAGAGAGACAGAGACAGACAGAGACAGAGAGACAGAGAGAGTGAGAGAAAGACAGACACACAGACATACAGACAGACAGACAGAGATGCAGGGTGTTGTCGACAGACACCAAATCCACGTATCCTGCAGCAGCAGCAGCAGCAGCAGACGCAGGTGATGCTGGCTCATGGTTCGTGTCCTCATCTGTATCCGCCCGGTCGGTCATCCACCAGTTCCCTTCTACATCCGGATCCCACGGAAACTGGAACTGTAGGAACCAGCGAGGAAGACGGTGGTGGAACCGAGACAAGACAAAAAGAGCAGATGTGATCCTGAGACCGATCCATCTGGTTAAGGTCTGGTAGATGATGTGGTCAGGTATGGTATGCGGAAACTCAGCGCAATGCACTATTGTACTCCCTCTCTGCATCTGTCTGTCTGTCTGTTGCCTGTCTCTCTCTCCATCCCCGTATGTCTCTTCCCCTCTGTCTGTCACTCTCCCTCTCCGTCTAGCTGCCTCTCTCTGTCTCTGTCTGTCTCCTTTACTCTCTATGGCCTATGCTGTCTGTCTTCTATGTCTAGACATCTCTTCAGTTACTTCTGTCTGTCTGTTTATTTGTCTTCTTCTGTGTTTGTCTGTAGCTGTCTGTCTTTCTCTCTCTCTCTGCCCCTCTCTGCCTGCCTCTCTGACTCTCCTTTTGTCTCCCTTTCTCTGTTCCTCTCTGTCTGTCTCTTTCCTTCTCTGTCTGTCTGTCTGTCTGTCTGTCTGTCTGTCTGTGTCTCTCTCTTTCTTTAAATGTCTATCTTTCATTTTCCGCATCTTCATGCTCGTACTTGTATCTTTCTTCCTTCCGTCATTCAGTCGTCTGCCTCCTTCGATCGCCGACGAGGCAGAGTAAACAGCGCAGCCGCACGAATATTTAGTCCTCCTTTCTCGTTATTCTCTCACTCTCTCTCGTTCTCCCTCTCTTTCCGTCTCGCCTTTCTTCTCTTGCTGTCTTCCGCTCCTTTCACCTGAGAGCGTTCTCATTCCGTTTTGCATCGGTTAATTCTTCTCTCACAGGAAGCATTGAAGAGGTTTTCACAAAAGCGCTATATAAATAACCAGAAAGATACTTCTGCTTCCTCTAGAACTGCTGTTACCCATAACTCGCGAAGTCTAAAGAGACGGACGGGGGTGGGAGGTCGATGACGTCGACAGAATCTCAATTCGTTTACATTGTCAATTAATTATTCATCAGCTCCCCCTCGCCACATTTAATGTAACAGCCTATGGATTTTAAAGAATAACCAATGGCATGCTAGCAGACGAATGAAATAATTTATAATAATATTGTTATTATCCTACTTTTATATCATATATAAATGCATCATATCTATATAATAAGACGCTCAGCTCCCAAAAGGAGGGAAAAGCAATTGAGAACTAAAGCGAATTGCGAAAAAGTAGGCTACACGAGAAATTCTGGCGATATGAAACCTTGAAATTGGCTCCACAAGGTCTCAAATTATTATTATTATTATTAGTAGTAGTAGTAGTAATAGTAGTATTATAAAACAAATCTATCCTTACGTCACTTCAATTATGAAGTTATTATTAGAGCTGCATTTCGATTAAAAATTTTAATCGCGATTAATCGATCGATCAAAATTTTTAATCGCAGTTAATCGCATTTTAATCGCATGTTAGAAAAATGAGCAATCCCAGTTGGATTGCAGTTTTACAGTATTTAATATTTCTAATTTATATTCAGTGTTCAAAGTAAAGAAAGTAATTAAAAGTTTTAATCACAGTTAATCGCATTCTAATTGCATACATGTTAGAAAAATCAGTAATCCCAGTTGGATTGCAATTTTACAGTATTTAATATTTCTAATTTATATGCAATGTTCAAAGCAAAATGTTTAAAGTAGCTTTAAAATGTTTATTCTTTTAAATGCAACCAGTTGTTGAAGCAAACAAGTTTATCCACATTAGTTGGGTCCAGCGATGTCAGCTTCTTATGAACAATGTGTCCTGGCAAAATATACTCGTTCACAAGAGACAGTCGTTGCTGGGATGGCAAATACATTTTAGCCATGGTGAATGTTGATGGATAGGCCATTCATCACAAATTATTTTGTGATGGCATTGGTTATGCTTTCGCGTTTGCCCTGGTCCATTGGCTTAGACATCTCCCGCTGCTGAACTAAGGTTGCCTGGCGTAGTGCAGGTTCCGTTTTATCATCTGCCGAAGATATAACGTTGATGTCTTATCACGTTCAGTAGCGGTAAACGCACGACTGGTACACAGGCGATTGTTCAACGACGAGTTGATATGGTAGTAATTAATTTAAACACTCTTGCAATACTTACAAACGCCTTGTCATCCGTATTAAAAATAAACTGTCCGTCCAATATTGTCTTTCCTAGTTTCCTTGACTCCATTCTTTACGTGAAACCTAATTTGTAACGCCCGAATTTAATATCACAATCGAATTTACACAACGCAAAAAAGCGCCAAAGAATAGGAAACAAACAACCATTGATATAATAAATGTCCGCTCTGACAATCATTGATTATTTTCTAGATGAATTTTCATCGCGTTAATTTGCATCGCGGCAAGAAAGAAAGACTAAGTTCTTAACGCGTTAATCGTTGCGTTAAAAATTTTAATCGCAAAATTTTTTAACGCGTTAATCGCACGCGTTAACGGCGATTAATCAACAGCCCTAGTTATTATTATTATTAGTTCTTTCATGTAGTTCGAAAAGCAAGCCAAATTTCCTTCACACGAAGTGCCTTACATAGGCAGCCGAACCGAAGCCGGCAGTCCTGCAAGACTTCATTGAAGCCCTGGCAGAGAGTGCCCTGTTATTATTATTATCTTGTATTTGTAAGTAGTAATAAGTGAAGCCTGCAAAATGACCTACCTTGGACGCCTCCGTCCCCTTGACCGCATCTGGCATTACCCTCCCATATCCCCTCCAGACGTGCGCCCTCCAAGTGAGTCTTAGGCCTATATAGTAGGGTACCATATTGATCTTGCAGAGGTAATTGAAATGAATATGTACCCATTCTAGATGCAGACGTTCGCACTGGGCATAACCCTCCCGCATTTGTCCACATTTGGGTGACCCCTCCTTCCCCCTATTTCTGGACGACCCCAAGACCTCAACCGTGATAAAATTTACCCCTTCTCAACAGCTGGATCCATCAGTGAAGACATTCCATGCAAATCATTTCAACTTATTTTTTCCTTCTTAATGATCATTTATGCCTCGGTAGAAAAACAGTAATTAATTAACAACAAAATATTACACTAAAGAACTTTTACAGCATGTTATAATTCATGTGCAACACAGATGAGTTATCTGAAAGTCATACAGCGATATTTTGTACATGAAAACGGAGTTTTATTCACAAGAAATGCAGCACATTGCTTACCAAGGTCCACCTGCAGTCACGAAAACCAGAATTTCACAGCACCAGTAAACAACATACAGTACAATACAACTGTAATTTGAAGATGTCCTCCTTACGAAGTTCAGAAGTGTACATTGAAGCTAGGCAACAGGAAACATGTACAATAAACAGACTTGATGAGGTAAGTTTTCAGCTTAGAGTGAAAGACAGCCTCAGTAGGAGAGTTGCGAACATCAGGAGGTAGAGAGTTCCAAATGGAGGGACCAGCAACTGCAAACAAATGCCAGACAAAGATAAGACGTGTACCAGGAACAATATACTTTGCAGAAGATGCTGACTGAAGAGAGGATCAACTGTTAACAGAGTTACAAGGTATAACCATGGATGATAAATAGGATGGCAGATGACTGGCACATGAATTGCACATGACAAATGCCAGCTAGAAGCAGATATGTTAAAACACAGGAAGCCAGTGTAAAGAACGAAAATCGTGTGATATGGTCTCGGTAAGAGAGTCCAAGACAGTTTTTAGTTAGAGGATGCAGCTCAAACAAGAGCAACTAGCTAAGACCGATTGTGTCAGCCTAAGTTTTGGGTCAAGGAATCATGTATGTATGTCTCCATGTGCAAATGCATGAATGCAGGTATGTATGCATGCATGTAAGGATGTATGTAATACATATGCAAGTACACACACATACATCTGAACAGTTATATAATGGCGTTCAAGAACCTCACAAAGGTGTGCAATTATCCTATTCTTGCAGGCATACTGTTCTCTGGCTGACCTGGCCTACATATCAAGTCACAGAAGAAACGACCCAACCTAAATGTATGTTAGAAGTTACTCACATCACATCATAACTAAACAGATGATCCAGTCTATGTTTCACGTCACTGTAATACAGTAATGGACAATAACTACTTTAAAAGTAGTTGAACTACAATTTCTTTTTACTCTTTTTAAAGTAGTTTAACTAGCAGTTTGTAAATATCTGAAGAAAAATTAGTTAACTACTCTTGTGACTATTTTTTGCTCTTGCTCTTAGATGGGAACAGAGTTGCTGAAGTGCAATTGCAACAAGTGCAATTAATTAATCATCACCTTAAGATAAAACATCATGCAACATTCTTTAAGCGATGTTCGAATATTCTACGACTGGAAATACAATTTAATGAGCATTGTAACCAACTGTGACAGCAAAATAATTTGGAGAAAACGAAGTTGGGAAGTGTGTAACTGAAAAAGTTTGTGATGAAAAAGTAGTTAAATAAAAATTGAGATTTTGTTTGAGTTATATAGTACAGACTTTTTGAAAAGTAGTTAACTACATTTTAACTAATTACAAAGTAGTCAAACTACTAGTTGTTAACTACAGTAGTTAACTACTGCCCATCACTGCTAGAAACAAAAGACCCAAACACCATCCATCGTAGTCAAGTCTGCCTGTCTGACCCTTTTTCATCTTGACCGAACCTGACCTTTCACGTCTACTGACTTCGGTTTCACAAAATCGGTAGACAGGAAGGGTCTGTGGAGTTTGTGAATAAGCTGGTTCCTACAACTTAACTTTCTTTGGGCTCTGTAGAAATCTCGAGATTACGATTCAAGAACGAGAAAACGACCTAGTTCAAGGAATACAGGTGAAACTGTCACCATTACACCATAACACTTTTTAATAGACAACATCGCCTAGAAAATGATTAAACTGCTATTCACAATTTCTAAACAACATGACCCAGATACATGTCAAAATTCTGACAGGACCATAATACATGTCCAAACTCTGACATGATCTAGATACATGTCCAAATTCTGACATGACCTAGATACATGTATAAATTCTGACATGACCTAGATACATGTCCCAAATCTGACATGACCTAGATGCATGTCTAAATTCTGACATGACCTAGATACCCTGTCTAAGTTCTGACTTGAACTCAATCATAGAAAAAAATAACAGAATGAAGAATTTTTCAAAATGTCCATCTGAACAGTTCTGATTCTTATTCCAATTCTCAAAGCAAAGTTCACACATTATTTGCTAGATAAACTTTAAAGTGACTTAATTGTTAAAATGCACTGATACATTTTAAATGGTTAAATCAAAAAACTTCATTAAACAATAAAGCATTCCAGACTTGTGGCAGTCATCACAACGGAAGAGAAACAGAAATTAGCAGAGGATGACCAATTCTTTCTATGCAAATATACAATGAGGTGCTCGATGATATTAACAATGGATGCCCAGCCTCTTTTGCAACCACAGGAAGGGGTTAGGTGAATTTAACAAGGGAAGCCCATCTCTTGTTTTTGACCACAGAGGTTTGGAGAATTTAAAAAAGGATGCCCAGCTCTTCCTTCGCCTCCATACAGGCTTGGAAAACCTAACAAGGGATGCAGCCCCGTTCTGTGAAAGCAACAGCAGAAACTTGGGAGAATTTAACAAGGATTCCCAGACTCTGTTTTGCAACTACCAAACAAAACCCAGTAGAATTCCAAATGGGCTTTTTGCAAGAAAATTTATAAATTAGGATATGGAAGCATCCCTTTTCACATCGGATTAACCTTTAATCAAAAATTTTGTCAACTTTTGTTACCAGTTCTAGACAAAAGAACTCCCATTTGTCCGGTACAGAACCCAAGATGTCAATAACCAGCACTGTACACATGACAGTGGTGATACAAAAGAAACCCATCAACAGTTTGAAGTGTAATAACACAGACCAGGTTATAACACACACAATATGATAACACAATCATAATACCATCCAGCTTATAACAGACAGGCTGTGTACTTCCTAAACCCAGATCTATGGATATTCCACATAACAGAACAACCATACAAATGCCAAGCTGTACGATCATGCTGCTCTGCCAGTAAGCCAACAACGTATGCTAAATATTTGCATTTTTTTTATTTTTACGCACTATCTGTATATTTTTAGTATATTTTCAGGACAAAAATGTATTTATCATACAAAGTTTTAGGTCCTGGATACAAGACAAATGAGCTTTATATTTTAGAGACTTATTTGATTCAAAGTTTATCCATAAGCTGACAACATATATGCGGACTCTGTTAAAACACAGTCTTTGGTAAGTCTCCCAACTCCTACACTGTAAGGATGTTTCACTGTACTATCCATCTGTGCTTCGATTAGCATGAATTCAGCAAATCCTCCTCACAAGCCTCTCAAAAACTGACAGGGCTTAAATTCTCCTCCCTGTTAGGCTCGACTAATGTAGTGTCTGCAGGCCTTTCTACAACAGCTAGACCAGTCTCTGCTGCTGTGGAGGTGGTGATGCTATTCCGGGTGGACTTGCCAAGCTGTATCCTGGAACGCCGCTGTATGGCAACGAGGCGGGTCCCTGCGCCATCATCTGCGGGCCATAGGAACCCATATTGTGACTGGAACAAAACAATTTAAACTGTAAAGGAGATATATAAATGTCTAATTTCGTATAAGCATAAAAAGGCAAAAGTAAACATACTTGCTTGAAACCTCAGTGGAAATGCTCAGAAGAAAATGATAAAGGTAGCAGACTTAGTTACATGCCTTTCCTGAAACTCCTCAGAAGCATAAAGGTAAAGGGTATGTACCTGGCTATTTATATAGCGCCTTTCAAGAACCTGATAAAGGCACAAAAAATCTCACAAAAATACTAAAGAACCTCACGGTGATGTTAAGGTAAAAGAGAAGCACACTTGCTCACATGCCTCAACAGAAACTCCTCAGAAATATAATAATGGCAAAGGCAATTCACTGATTTACCGTGTTACAATAAGCCATAGAAAGTATCAACTGAGAACAACGTTGCATTACCCAGAAGTTATTGTAAAAAGCTTGAAGTAAATTTGTCATTACATCAGAAATCATGAAATGATGATTAAGTTATTATGTGGTTCTTGTGTAAGTAAGCAAGACAAAACTGACGCTTAATATACATCGGCTGTGGTTCTCGTCAAGGAATTAACTGCACATAATAATAATAATAAGACAATTTATATAGCGCCATAACACGGCCGAGGCTGAAGAAAAGACCTCAGCCAGTGCTCTTCCATGAGGTTCCTTCTCTGTCGCCGGACCCACTGTTTGGCATGGGTCTGGTGACAGAGAAGGAACATTGGCCGAACACTTTCATCTCATGACTCAACACCCTTTTAAAAATATCATATGACTGTCATTGATTTTTTAAAACTCACGTACAGTGCCCTTTTTTCGGCCTCGGTCGTGCTACAGCGCTATATAAATTGTCTAATTATTATCATTATAATTCCTGGGCAACCTGCCATGTGAAACTGACTTGTTAGGAGTTGGTTGCTGCATGGCGAGGTCGTAGTAGGTGTGTAGAACCGGTTGCTGGTATGCAGCGGATGGGTTGGTCTGGGCTGCTGACATTGTCTGTTGATGGGTGATGTTCTGTGGGGGTAGCGATGACGGCCCCACCTGGGCAGTGATGCCCTGCGGGATTTGACCGAGCGACATAGACTGTGTTGGAAACATCTGAAACACGCCAACAGGCAGAAGATATTGCTACAAAAGGTAACTAAACATGTAAATTATAATTAAGAAATAACTGTTAAGAATTATTTGTTAAGAAGGTAAACTGCTTAAAAACTATTAAATCTAATGACTTCTATGGTGCCATTATCATAATGCATAAAGCATCAATCAAATGGCAGGTAACCACGGCAAAGGATAAGGAATGTAAACTGTTAGAATATACATGCTGCTAGAAAAGGTCAACTGTAATAAAGGTCAAAATATTAGAACATGTAAGCTGTTGTGAAATTTGAACTGCAAGTGTAATTTTGGGAAATATTTACCCTTAAGAAAAGTACAGTAAACAGGATATATGGGTTGGGATAGGTTAGCCATTACGTTACAGGTTCTTCTTATTATTATTTTATATTTCATATTATTATTATTTTTATTATTATTACTGTTATTATAATTATTATAAGTTAGCTATTACATTCAGTAAACAGTTAGGAAAGGCAAGCTGCCATGAAAGGTAAATGCTACAAAAGGTAAACTGTTAGGAAAGGTAACTATCAGGTAAAGCAAAGGAAAGACAGCCAAATGAAAAGCACTTCTAAAATAACAATATCAATGCAATATACAATTCAGCAAAACAAACTACCTGGAGAATCTAAACTCGCTCAGCAGCTCATAGCATCACAGTTTCAGATGGAACTGTCAACTGACCTGGTTTAGAGACATGTAAGAGGGGGGTGGCAGCTGGGCAGGTGCCGCAATGGCACCAGAGAACCCGGAAGGGGGCAGAGTCATGGTGCTGTATCCATATGATGGTAGTTCTCTCATGAGGCTGTGGTAGAGCTGGAGTGACTCCATCAGCTGACCATTCAGCTCCATCAGCTTACCATGTGCTCTGCATTTCATAAACCATAATCTTCATCATAGTCATCGTTTATCAGTACAACCACAACCGCCGAATCCATCATTATCACAACAACAACGACTATTATAGTAAGTAAACATGTAGCCTTCATTTGCATCTGACAAGTCCACATTCATTACATGGTACAGAACAATTACAAAAGTAGTTACAATAGCACAAGCAAAGGTAAGATTTCGACAGATATGCACAAGTAAACAAAACCAAATATATGCTGTTTACCATTACAGCATATAAGATATGTAAGTTCATATAATAATCTGCACGATTCAACCTGTCCTGACTAAGCTAAATATTATTAAATGCATTTTGTAATAAATTAATTGCCGAATAATACTGAATTAAATAGTTAAGCAATGATAATCAAGCCTTGAAACATTTCCAAATAAACTAACTGGTGATAACCCAATTATGCTATCAAACATTTCATGACGAACTAAATTCCATCAATCGATTGTCACTTTTAAGTAAACCGAATTCCATAGTCACAACTGCATTGAAGACAGAAACAGCTGAAATCCACACAAAGCAGAAATGTGTCTGACAATACCAATAGTTACAACTCGAAAACTGTGCTGAAAACGAGCCTAAATGAGTCAACTGTTATCGTATGAATGTAAAACTTACCTGTCAATCTTTTCTAACTCCTGATCAATCAGCGGACCCATCTGCCGGCATTCCTCTGTTTTGGAAAAAAATAGAACAAATCCAGTCATGCGCGACAACTAATCACTTACAGGTAAACGCAGGTAAATTCAAATCATGGTAAGCTAGGTTATCAGGTAATCACATTGCCATCAGGTGCCAGGATTAGACATCCTGGCAGATAATTATCGTAATGGGCAAACATTACAACATTGGATGACAGTTAACTCAGAAATTAACGAACTATCTGAGTCTTAATGACATTTAACATTGTTAAGGCTAACTCAAAGAGCATCTCTGATTAGTTTATCTCGAAGCAGTGGTAAAAAAATTTCTGGTTACAATTACAGTTGCAACATCATTTTGTATGCATATAAATGTATGTATTATTATTATGAAAATTTGTAACGCGTGCAGTCACACCGAAATGCGAATCGGAGGCGCGGATAGTCAGTCGCCAAGTGAAAAGAGTTAGATATCCAGATGTTTGAAAGCCAGTGAGAAATAATGAGCTTTCATGCATTTCTTGAAGGAAGGAAAGGAATTAGAACTTCGGAGAAACATTGGTAGACGGTTCTATTCCTTCGCGGCAGCGGTGTGGCATGCACGAGAGCCCAGGACAGTTCTGCATCGTGGCTCAGCCAAGAGATATCATAGGCTGTATGTATGCTGTGTACATGTAAGTATCTGTCCACGCATTTATACAGGACATTTGGGAACCTCACACATGGGCTGGCACATGGCTACCTAAAGAAGTGCAAATGACGATACTCAAGATTCAAGATACCGTTTGTCACCAATCAGCTAATAGTTGGTAAACAAGTTATATGGAAGTGGCACAGTGTAATGTATAAATCCGTACATTTATATAGCACCTTTCGAAGAACCTCTGCAGAATATTCCGGTAGCAGAAAGGTCAATCAATGCACAGGCCCCATGTCCAGGACTTTGGGATATGTTCCTAGCAGCCTCAGCTCCAAATCAGAGAAGATGAGCACCTGTAGATGCTTAGCTTTACCTGTGTATACAGACGCATGCATGCAAGTATGTGCACATGCATGCATGTATGTATCTATGTATGTATGTATGCATAAATGTACGAATCTGAATATGTGCAGCTCCTTTGGTGGTACTGTTATAGAAAGATATTTCTGACTGACCCTCGAGAACAGTCATGTCTGGAGGATCTGGACACCTCTCTCCCGTTGGATCCGCATTCTGGATCATAGCCAACGTCTGATTGATCTTCTCCTGCTCAACAAACAAAAAGCAGTCACAAGAACAGTGATCAAAACCAGTCCTCTGCCAACAAAGATATCCTAATAGTAGTAGTAGTTGTAGTAATAATAATAATACTTCTTGTCTTGTCTTTAGCCATCTTCAAAAATGTTTAAAAGGGCTACTATTCCAGACTTCTGCAGTGGACAATGGTAATGGATTTTTGCTTGACGACTTGTGCACTGCAGAAGCCTGGAATAGTAGCCCTTTGAAACATTTTCCGCTAAACTTAAGGCACACTTTTTAGATCTGTTTCCTAGCCACGTTCCAGCTATAGTCATGTTCCAGCTATAGCCATGTTCCAGCTATAGCCATGTTCCAGCTATAGCCATGTTCCAGCTATAGCCATGTTCCAGCTATAGCCATGTTCCAGCTATAGCCATGTTCCAGCTATAGCCATGTTCCAGCTATAGCCATGTTCCATCAGTTCCTTTGACAGGTTCTTAAAAGGCACCACACAAATATCCAGATACATACAAGCACACATGCAATGATAACCTCATCAATCCAGACAACTTTTGGAACTTCAACTTCTTCAGTCTTCTTGACTTCTTCCTCAGGTGGTTCATCAACTAGAATAGGAAAATGGCCATCATTACTTCCTAATTCAGTTACAAATAAGTTACTAATTCAAAGACTTGAGTACTGGCTATCGTAAGTAAGTAATTAATCTTTATTCGCTTCTGACAAGTGCCCATGCATTACGAGACTCAGTAAATGAGCACTAACGCTAGCCGGGAGGTTAAAAAAGGTGTCCTGTCAATCGAGTGCCGTGGTTGTGTTTGCACGCTAGATGAATTTACCTTCGACTTTTTGGTCAACATCTGTGCCTCTCACTCCTGTCTATCACAACAGAATTCCCATTTAACTTAATTGTTTAAGGGGCTCTACCCCGTTTGCTACACTTTTTGGGAGCATTCTAGAGTTAAGAATGCTCAACCATGAAAACCCTTATTTAAATGCCTTTTATAATAGCTCTTCAGAAGCATGGTCCCAGAGGTCACAGGTTCATTCATCTACGGTGCAAACACAACCACAGCACTCCAACAGCAGGACACCTTTATTAACCTCCCTGCAAGCATTAGCAGTCATTTACTGACCCTGATATGATGGAGGACCAATTCACTTCTTAGTTTACTAGTTCTGTTACTATTTTGTTAATTCACTACTGATTCTGCCTCAACAACGTAGTGTAAAATAATTGAAATATTAAAATATAATTTGAACAAGTGCAGTTGAATAGGAAATGCTGCATTAAATTGGGGATTAAAAACAATAAACTTTTAAAATAAATAAACCCTATCCCAGGTATACGCTCTAAATGATTTTCTTCCAAATCAAAGCATCTGGACCGTACCCGTCGTAGTGAGGTCAGGAGAGACAAAATTTGCTGGAAAGAGTCCTTCACCTCTCCAAGAAACCCCTTTCCACCAGTTTGGATCACTGAGAGAAAAAAGAAACATTCTTCAAACAGATCTGTACAGCAATGATAAATGTGCTAATGATGATAATGATAATAATAATAACTAACAGAAACTAAATCTAGTAATATACTATTCTTTATAACGAAAAAATAACATTTAACTTGTCAATTTTTTTAAATTTAAAATTATAAAGACAAAATCTGTTACAAATTTTTTTTTTTTTTGCTTCAGTATAATTTCTCTCGTTATAGCATCCAAATATCTACATTTTTAAAGCCTGCAGCATTGACTCCAAATTAAACTTTACAGAATAAAATATGTTGTTAACCAATCCACTGGTTCTCACACACAAAACATTGCTACAGTTACCTGTCATCAAGGACACCAATGATTTCTCCGGCCTTAAACGTTAGTTCATTGTCCTCTGCCGCCTCAAAGTCATACAATGCTTTGACCTTACAAGGACAATTGTTCAAACCAAAAAATTAAAACATTCAATTGAAGCATTTTGTTTTCAAGTACATCAAACCCTCCTTATGACATCTTTCACTATAACATGTAACATGACTTCTGATGTAACACAAGAGAGGTCACGGATGCCAAACTCAGTTCAGCTTTAGAAAATAACCTTGTTACAGTGCAGTAATACTTGACACATGACCCGTTTACATGCGAATCTGCTTAATGCATAGTTGTAGCATGCCTCCTGATGTTACCTAATTAGCGCATGAGATGCATCAACAAGTGATACAGGAACTTGCTGCGCAGTGCTACATGTCAGAATATTTGATAAATCGATACACACCTTCTGCACCGGCAACTATTCAGTCTCATGGTTACTGTTTCAGACGGCCTGTATTGTATCAGCTGTAACAGCTGCCTGAATAGGCGGCAACAGCCCCAGCTGGCTTTAAGTCCTGCAGGGGATAGAGGCAGTACAGTTCCAAAAAAGTTGAACTTAATATAGCTGTACATGTCTCCACCACCCTGCAACCAAATGGATAAAGGGACCACACCTAGTGTATTCTGGTAGGGATTTAAACTCCAGATCTCCGGGCTGATATTCCAGCATGCAAACCACAACACTATCTAAGCAACAATAAATACTTAGCAATAAAATTAATGGTATAATTAAAAGGCAGGAGCTGTTGTTAGTTTAACCCTGCAACTGACCTTTTGTGGTTCTCGCGACTTTGGCAACGTAGCAGCATTGCTTGTTGAGTTTGAGCTGAAGTTGGGATAGAGAGATGACGAGGATGAGGATTTTGACTTTTGTTTCTCAGCTTCTTTCATTGAAAGTGCAATGGCTGAAGGGGTAATGACAAAAACGGGTATTAACTAAATAAATAATTAACTTATTAGCCAAGAATCATCATCATCATCTTTATCATAGTCATAATGATAAAAATTATTCTAACCCAAAATAAAATATTTTCGTTTCATTCCTGAAGGATCACACCTACCTTGGGTAATAATAATAATATAAAAAAACAATAATTTTAGTAACAGTAAAAGGTGCAATAAAAACAGTAATAACACGTAGTGTGTGGGTCCAAGTCTCGATCAAGATGGTTACTGTGTAGGGAATCTGAGCAATTTCTTAAACAATTGCTCAGTAACATCGATTGAAGCTTTGTCATTAGACAGTGGTGTATAATACATACAGAAATAATAATAATAGAAAAATCATGAACTTTCCTAACCTTTGGCAATGTCTTCTTCTTCCTCCTGACTTGCAACAACATTTGGGTCTTTGCTGAACACTCGAGTTTTTGGCTAAAATAAATAAAAACTAAATAAATATCTGTCATAAACCTTAAAAATACTGGACTTTTCTTATGTTCCTTTATGCCGCTGCATTCACGGTTTCTTTAAAGACACTGTATAAATGCCAAGATATAAATATACTCATATTTGTGCCAAAAAATAAGCTGCTTCTCATGAAACTGCTTTTATTTAATGTTTCAGATATAAAGAAATCACATTATTTTGTGAGGCCATGCCAACTATCAAGTCAAAACAAGGTTGCGTAAAATATAACTTAAATGGTTCTTAAAATGGTGGTCCATAGACCAGTGCTGCCCCAAGAACAATAGAATAAAGTTATGGGCCAGCTTAAAAAGTTTAAGAATCACTAGTGTACAACATGGTCCCATCCAACAGTCAAATTGCTTATCCACCATAGGCCTCTTCTCTGTCTTAGTGGACTGATCTTCTGGATATTGACCTGATTGCAGCTTGGTTTTGGTGCGCCAAGGTTGATGCTTTTTGCATTAGACACTGACACGATGGAAGTTATTAATTTACAAATAATAATAAGCGCACTATATCAGAACTCATGCTACACTGAAACATGTCAAAAACTGCACATACAATTTCATCTGGAACAAAACTGTGGCCTTCGCTCTTCAATGTTGAATAAAAGCTCGGTATTAAGCTATTCAAAACCAAAGATACATACATATATACACACAACAGTAAATTCAAAATTACATGACAACTCAATATACAACAGACAGATATTATTCATTTCGGGACTTCAGAACATGCCATCATCTTTTAACTCTAGTTGGGAATCTGTTGGTAAGGCTTTGCGTGTGTGCGCGAGCTTGCCACTGGTGACTCTTCTAGTTGTCTTTTAGTTACCTGAGCTATGTTCGCTTACAGGATACTATTCTGTTCTTAATGACACTTAACATCATTAATGACTTCTAACATCAAGTCTAGTGCAGTGAGCGCTACTGATTAGTCTTTGCTTGAAGAGGTGCTATATAAATTTAAAATTACAATTACAATTTATTTGTTTAATTATTTCCATGTTTAAAGCATTTATTAGATGCACCAAGACAGTAAATCTAAATCTGAGGAGCGGATAAATATATGCTAGAGGCCACTTCCCATTTTTGGTGTACTAAAACCAAAGTCAGGCAGACTGAGAAAACAAAAGTGTAATGTGCCTGTCATTATAGGTCTAAATGGTTTTACAATTATCAATTTGTTTATCAACATCAAACGCATTCGGAAATTCAATTCCTGTTAAATTTATTAACGAGCAGTCTTTCGTGTGCAACCATACAGCGCCACATCTCCGTTAGACACCATTTCTAACTTTACGTTTCAAGAACTTCTAGAGGTGCTGGAAGATGGCTACCGGACAAATCTAATAAAGAGTATCTTCAGATAAACCGAAAATGCACACCTTGTGCATTGGTTGGTCCAGCGTGGTTTTTCAGCAGAATTATGTTCCAGAATTAAACCTTGCTATAAAGCAGCTTCTTAAAATATAATACACCAGAAGAAGAAGCGCAGTCTCTTGAGCTAACCTCGAGACAGCCTTGGATTTGAAGCACTGGCAACTTCACTTTCTTAGCCACAGCACAAGGCAGGTAGCCCGTCCTCTCCCTTGCGGCTGGATTTTCCAACTGACCGTGTGCGGTCAGAGTACTCATCTTAAGTTCGCTTGAGGGCGCAAGTGCAGCAGAAGCCTTTAAACAAGTTTTTGCCATGGCAGGGATTTTAACCTCTGACCTATCAGTTGACTTGACTGCCAACTGAAAGGTCAGAGGTTCAAATCATGCTTACCACTACACTATCATGCCTCCTAGAAGCTCATTATAATGTTACCTTTGGAAGCCACATCAATACCATCTTACATTGAGGTCGTTTTCTAAAGCCTAACTAGATTTGGGATCCAAGAATCTGAACACGTTACACCAGAATTCATATTATAATGACGAGGGTTCTAAAGAGGCTTCGGTGTACTTGATGTAGTTCAAATTACATAAGAAGGTCCTAGTGTATAAGTCTATAAATTAAAGTCAGAATAATTGGAGATAAGTTAAAATCCACTTCTCCAAGAGAAACAAAGAACGTATGTCAAAATAACAACTGACAGAACAAATACTAACAGATTTTAGATTCTGAAATGGTGACGATTAAAATCTACCTGAGCGAAGAATCTGACTTAAATTCTCCTTCTGCCCAGGATTTTATTAACAATTTCAACTGCAGCGCAACTTTAGGATGAGCCTAAAACAAAAAACAAAAAACCCTTGTTCAATTTTCAAAGCGCAACAGTTGGCTAATTTGGCAGCCAAAAATGAAACAGAAACCGGTCATCCTCGTTTCACCGATCAGTGACTTTTCCCAACAAAATTATCTTAAGGTCTAATCTAATTCAATCTAATGACTTCTACAGGGCCGTTATCATAATGAAAAAGGCATCAGTCAATGGGTGATTCAAGTGAATCCACCAACAAACTCTTAATCCACCAGAGATCCCTGGTCAAAATCCAGTAGGGCAAAAAACACATGTCAGGCTATGGCAGACATGAACGTTGGAACAGAACAAGTCAAGCAAACGAATGAGTGAGTGAATATGTGAGTGAGTGAGTGAATGAATGAATGAATTAATTAAAAGAAGGCCTCTACACACCTTTTCACCGATCAGTGACTTGCACTCATTGATGAAGTCACGTGATGCAATTTCCAAGTGGAATATGTGACCACAGTTTTTGACACAAGCACTCAGAAGCTAAGCAATAATAAACAACACAGTCAACACACAAACAAACCAAGTAACATAAAGAAACAGGAGAAGCTGAAGGGCGTCGAAAAGGCAGAAATTAAAAGCATTAAAGAGTTGAAGACTTCAAAAAGTTAAAAGTTAAAAACATAAAAAAGTGACAGCATTAGAAAATACAGAAAACCACTAAAAGTTGAACAGTTAGAAGTTAAAAAACATTAAAACTGAAGAAATTATATTACATTACATAGCACTTATATTAAAACGTTAAATGAATTAAAATGCTGAATGCACTAAAATGATAAAGGCATTGAAATGGCAACAGTTTAAGGCATTCAAATTGTTAACGTCTCAAAACCTAAAGCACAGAAAAGTAAAACGCATAAAAAAGCGAAATCATTGCCACAGCTGCAGAAGCTTCATTTAATTCCAGTGCAGCTTTTCACACATTGTTCTAAAAGTTGTAAAACTCACCGTTAACGCTTGGAGTGCAACAAAGGGTACTCGATCATTAAGTCGTTTTATTATTGATTTCAAGCAATCCTTGGCTCTGAAACCAAAACAAAGAATAAATAATTTGTATGTATCTAGCTCTATTTATATAGCACCTGGTAAAAACCTCACATGGTGGTAAAACATGGCTATCAAGCAGATCTGAAAAGATGCATTTAAGATAGGATGAAAATGTTCTCGAGCTGTCTTTGATGAAACAGTAACTTAGTCCTGGTGCAAGATGGTTCTTGAAACACCTCTTAAACTTCAACAAGAAGCAGACAGTCATTTTGTTGTGTTTCACTACTGTCTTCTTCTGATCCGTTGTTTTACAGAAATATGTTCGTCAGAAACAAAAATCGATTTGCAAAAAGTTAGAAACAGTAACAGATTCAAAAAAGTCAAAAAACAGAAACAGATTCAAAAAAGTCAGAAACAGATGATTCAAAAAAGTCAGAAACAGAAACAGATTCAAAAAAGTAAGAAACAGAAACAGATTCAAAAAGTCAGGAACAGAAACAGATTCAAAAAAGTCAGAATCAGAAACATTAAAAAAGTCACAAACAGAAACAGATTAAAAAAAGTCAGAAACAGAAACAGGTTCAAAAAAGTCAGAAACAGAAACAGATTCAAAAAGTCACAAACAGAAACACATTCAAAAAAGTCAGAAACAGAAACAGATATGCACTTAAATGCAACTGTGTGTTTCTCTGTGATATCCTTTGTCTTCATTCCTCCACAGATGAGGAACAATGACAGTCAAAAAAATCTGCAGCACATGTTGACCTCATCATCCAAGACTCCCTTGCGAATGGTACAAGATACAGATTCTGGAAGATGAAGATTTAAGATCAAATCAGACCATTCTGATAAGATTCGATCAGTTTGCTCAGTCAGTCAGTCAATCATTGTCGTTACGATACTTACGCGCTGGAGGACTGCTTGGCTCGATCACAGATATCGAGGATTAGACCCCAATCCTCGGTTGTGTTCAACTCATTTGTTGCCTTCTCTGCAAGTAATTTAATGCAAAACAGCAATTTAAAAAGCATTGTAAGTAGCTTGCAAGAGTGCTTCTTCTAGTCAATGAGAGCACTATTGTCTGGTGGTTAACTTGCTGGAGTGTCAACCCAGAGGTTGGGAGTTCAAATCCCACCAATGAATCCTCAAAACCCCAATCCCTGAAATTTAATTTCGACTAGATCTCTGAAATCTATTTTCTGAGAGAAAACAAAATTATTTGTGCAAATCTAACTTTTAGGAATTTTGACATATTTTCTTGATATACTAATCAGGAGATTGGCCAGCTAGGCCATATTACTTTCAGAGATCTTGGCCACTTGGTAGAAAAACCGTTTTCAGGAATTGGGTTTATTTTGCATTTTCATCACTTTCAGGGATTCAGACATTCAGCCTAATGCAGCATTAAAACCAATTGCGAATTTCGCCGACTTAGGCCGGGTTTTCTCATGCACCGTCACCAAATTTCCAGGTTGAACATGCAGTCATAATTGTAAACCAAGTTTTTAGTGCCCAAGTGCTAAGAGAACCACAACACATAAAAGCAGTGGGAAAATGCACCCAACAACATTCACTTTGGTCGGTCATCGTCAAGTGATTTTCCAGATGATCCGAAAAGAGTATGCCAGTGAAAACACGCACACACCGCGAATCGGACTCATGAAAGCGCTCTATGGCTGCATTCAGGATCTCCCAATGATCAACACGTAAACAGTCCTTGAAATCTGAAAACTTAGAGCTTTTCTGACTTTCAACAGCCACCATTTTTTAACCCCTGATGAAAACCAGTGAAGAAGTTAAAAATGTAAACTAGGTTACACCTCCTCACAGCGCACAATGAAAAGTCATTATAGCAACCATCCTCAACTGATACCACTTTGGTAAGTTATTTTGTAAACATACCGACATCTGTGTCGAACGGGGTGGTACTGCTAAAAAGCGGCATTTTCTGCTCAGAGGAAATTGGTAATTTTGCGCAAAAGATCTCGCAAATGACGACTTCTTCCTCTAATCATAACAATATGGCCACCACCAACTGATTGGCCAAAATCGCGAGGAGTAAGTATCACATGATACATCTAGAATTCATTCGCCAGATTCAACTGCTGTTTTTTAATGTTATTATTATGTTATAAAATGTACTCGCTAGATGACAGCAGCGCTCGTTAGCGCCCATCGGCATTTTAACTATCATCAGCACCCAACAATTGTTTTACTAATTTACCCGGGGTAATTCAGTTCGTTCTTGTGAAGATAAACTGATACGTATCAGTTAAAGCACGCGAAAAAACCAAGCCAGTCTTCTCAAAGGCTATCAAAGGCTGTAGGATAAGCTGAGCCAACTAGGAACCAGACAGCTTTGTTTTGGGTGCAACTCGGGAGCGCACGGATTAATCTTTTACTCTGACAACCTCTCTCTCTTTCTCTCTCTCTCTCTCTCTCTCTCTCCCTCTCCCCCTCTCTCTCTGTCTCTGTCTCTGCCTCTCTCTCTCTCTGTTTCTCTCAGTCTCTCTCTCTCTCTCCAGTTTCAAACACCATCCACCGTAGCCGTCCGACTGCCTGACTGCCTGACTTCTGGATCTTGACCTGGAACCAAACCCTTTTGCCTATCGATTTTTTTGACTGAGCGCCTGTGAATAAGCTGATTCACGCGACTTGGCTTTCTTTGGGCGCTTTAGAAATCTCGAGATTACGATCTCTCTCTCTCTCTCTCTCTCTCTCTCTCTCTCTCTCTCTCTCACCCTGTGTGTGTGTGTGTGTGTGTTGGAACTTGCCCTGAATGCGGGTTTTGACTTATGGACTTTTGTGTGATCTGTGTTCGCCCCCAACACAAATGCACTGAATATATCGCTAACTAACTGATGCCAGATTTCGTTCGTAATCGTAATCAAAAACTTATAAAGCGCCACTTCAAGATAAAACTCATCAGAGGCGCTCCCGGCCCAATTTCCCATGACTAATGGGGAATAACACGGTCTTCAAACGCTTGCGGAAAAGAGAGAGAGGAAGAGAGAGGAATTCCCGCCTAAGGTCACCAGGCAGGTTGTTCCATGAGGCAGGGCCAACAACGGCGAAGCTGCGACGCTGTGCAGTAGTAGTGCGAGCCATAGGAACTACCAGATCTCCCTGGACTGCCGATCGCAGCAGTCGGCGGCCAGGGACAGAAGAAACAGGGACACAGAGTTCCCTTAGATAAATAGGTGCACTGCCAACAAGGCAGCTGCGCACAAGGGCCAGAATTTTAAACTGGATGCGTTCTCGGTTTGGAAGCCAGTGGAGTTTTTCCAGCATGAATAAGGAGATATGGCAAAACTTTGGAATGCCGCCAATCAAGCGAGCTGCAGCATTTAGGACCGACTGGAGTTGGGAGAAGGAAGAGGATCCAAGACCGGCAAAAACCATGTTTCCAAAGTCAATTCTGGAGCAGATAAAAGCGTGGACTAGAGTGATGGAGGCCTGGGTTGAAAGGGAGCGTCGGATAGTGCGTATTTAGCGAAGGTGGTAAAAACAGGTACGGCAGACATTATTTATGTGCTCCCTCAACGTGAGCTCCCGATCCAGGGTCACTCCCAGGTTACGCACCGAGGAATGAAAAGAGACATGAGGAAAGAGCAGGGATAAATTGTCATGTCAATCTTTGAGAGTTGGATGGAGCCACCGAGCCAGATGAACTGGGTTTTGCTGGGGTTCAAGCGAAGATGGTTGGATTTTAGCCAGGCCTCGAGTGCCGACGATGCATGGAGCAACCTGAGGGTCATAGAAACAGCCTCCGCCGCCGTGCCATGAGTATAAGCCTGTGTCGTCGGCATATTGATTCATCTATATCCAGAACGCAGCTTCGCCGTTCTACGTCTAGAGCCGCGTATGGCGCAACAGGTTTTGTTAAGCCTCCTTATTCATGTCTGTATCATATAGTGCGGCCCGGACGACGCTTTTTGTTACCTCCGCACGGTCTGATAGGTATATAACTGCTACAGTGTGAAAGACCGCTTTCTAAGGTCTTTCGCGCGTAACTATGGAGACCATTGATACTAGGATCGGATTATTTTAATGGCGCCCTAATACTTGCCTAATTGACTCCCGGTGTCCCTTTTGATCAACAGCGTCGGCAAGTAAATTGGACGGGGGAAGGGGCGTTGGGATGAAATACTGACTTAGTTAATTTAAATTGGATTAAGACATAAATTGTTAGAACATAAAAAACGAATTAAAGTGAATGAAAAAAATAAAATATCAAGCTGTTATGTGATTCCTATATTAATTAAATAAAATTATATCATTATTTCTGAAGTCTTCGTTTGTAGTCTTGGACCGGTCTGCCACCACTCATCACCTTTAACCTTTGGCTAGGTCAACGACCGACCCGAGACGATGCAAGTGTTACGGTTCAACAACAACGGTAACTGTGCCCTCCGTTATATGCGTATTAAGCCTCATCCATCCCTGCGGGTGAGACAATGTATGATCTATTTATACGCCACCAGCTAATTCGTTTACGCGCTGTCTTCACGCTGTGTCTTCTTCAACCTACAGAGGACTAGTGGACGGAGATGCAACCAGGCAACCGTGTGCTGTTGTCTTTCTCGACTGTTGTCCTTCCTCTCACACGATGCAACGCGGTCAGAGACTCCGGACATGACGTCATCTGTTAACTAAGTTCTAAGATTAGAATGTTTGCTTATCTAAGAACTCATAATGTTAGTGAACTCTAACCTCAGCTGTTTACGTTAGCATAGAGAGTGATTAAATTCCCTTGGTAATAAATTCTCTTGAAGCGGCTATGTATACAGTTTTCTCATTATAAAAATGTCGTTTGGGCCAACTGAGTCCGCCATCATTATAGGGCGGGTATGTGAGAAGGCCTATCAACTCAAGCAGGGATGTTAAAAGTGTTTTGCTATCGGATTGCTTTTGTCGCATGTGTGCTTCAGTCGAAAGATGCTTAAAATCCGCAGAATATGAAAATAAATAAATTGTGAAATTCAAACGAAGGCGCTATAGAAGTCCGTCGATTAAATTCTATTAAAATTATGTGTCGGAATTATTTTTCCTTTCCAACACGGATTTACTGCAATTCGGACGGTTGCTTTGCCTGTTTTCGTGACCTTCTGTGCCTGGAAGAGTCCACCTACAGAGGGGGGACAGGCTTCCAGCTTGACTCTCGAGCCTCGGACCTTCAGATCAACGCACGCCGTCTACGCCGGGAATTTGGTTAGTGGAGGAAGGGTGAAGAAATCTTAGGAAGGGCTCCGACTGTCTGCCACGGAACGGTTCAACTAACTAACGGCTTAACAACCTACCGGCCGGCGGGCGACGAATACCTGTCCGTCCTGCGTATATCCTTCGGATCGGGGAATATCTGAACGCCGCGTCGCTTTCCATGTGGGAGGAACTGTTGGACGGTGGGACAACCGCGTGCCATCGGCGGCGGATCATATCGCCCATCGTCGTTTCCTCATCCTCAACGCTACGTGCTTCAGGAACTTCGGGACTTCAGAACATGCCATTGTCTTTTAACTCTAGTTGGGAATCTGTTGGTATGGCTTTGCGTGTGTGACTCTTCCATTGGCGACTCTTCTAGTTCTCTGAGCTATGTTCGCTTACAGGATACTATTCTGTTCTTAATGACACTTAACATCATTAGTGACTTTTAACATCAAGTCTAGCGCAGTGAGCGCCATTGATTTTCTTAGAGAGGCGCTATACAAATTTCTGATTACAATTACAATTACAAAATTACAATTAAAACATCCGCTCATGCATATTTATACACGTTGGGCCACTTAGACTATCATCCAATCACTGAATGATCTGGCTCATGAATATTTAACAGTCGCCTATAAGCATCCACAACATACCGTACCATCGTTGGTCTCTGTAAGTGTGCCTGTGTGTGTGTGCTTCTCTTTGTGTACACGAATGTGCCTGTGTGTATGTGTTCCTGGATGTGTTAATACATTGAAATTTGGCGCCGAATCCTCTCATTCAATTCTCTGCTCATAAATTTCTGCCTTGGCTTCCCGTAATCCCTTGCGAGTCCTTACGCAGCAGAAAAACAAATGCAGATTGGCGCTGTGGGCGGGACCTTAATAAGTCCGGCATAGATGTCGCTAACCCTCTACATCCTGATATATACTCCCGAGTACTCTACTGAGGAAAATTAAACAAAGTGAAGGTAGTCTGTGAATACAGAGGCGCACCATAAATCGACAACTTCGTGGCCGTCCTGCGTTTCGCGTGGCCATTAAATGCGGCTGATCTCGTAACTAAGCCTGCGTGCAACGTGTATAGGCCTACTCACCGAGGCCCACATAGTCCTCGGAATGATACTATCTCCTTGGAGATTATCCACGCAAATTATCAGCGCATACATCTAAATAGTAAATAGACTCACAAGCCTTGGACGATAATATTATGGCGAACGCATTCGAGTGATGTGGCTCGCATCAGATGAAAATAAAGAAAAGAAATTGGAAAAGGGGCAGAGGTCTTCGTTTTATATTCGCTACATAAATAGACGTCGTTAGCGACATCGTGCGACAGATGTAGGAGTTAATTCGGTCGACATTGGCGTATTAGACTCGGAAAAATTGAGCAATGAGCATTAGAGATAAAATATGTGTATTCTCGTAGTGACTTACAAAATGAGTCTGTAGATTAAGCTACATAAATTCAGGTTATTGAGGTACCGATTAATACATGAACAGCTGGAGGATAGTTAACTGCTGTTAAGATAGTTGTTTCGTTATTAACACAACTCTGCTTTAATATAACCACGATTTTTAAACCATGAATTTATGTAGAATGTTTTCATATAAACTCATATTCAAAATTAAAATTTCAAAACTAAAAATATTAGACATTAGTGTACGTGCCCTTGCAGCCAACAGATATAATTAAACAAAGGAAAATGCAATGGTCTTCTTGGACACCTTAAAAACTCTTCCGAACGACGCTATGTATAAAGTTTTGTCAAATGTGGTTTGTAATTAGAGTTTTTGTGTGTGGAAATATCGTTATCGAAATGTCAACAGCCCTGGCGTCCACAAGATGTCGCTAAACACTGAATAATGGATTGCTATATGTAGATACATTTAAAATTCTTTTCATTCGAATATGTTTGCTTGACCTTTAAGGCTCAGAACTGTGGCCTTCCATCATATCTTAATACTTTGCTGACTCCATATCGCCCTCCCAGATTCTTGCGTTCTTCTGATACTGGTTTGTTGCAAGAATCTAGGTTCAGGACAATTGTAGAATCACGTGCCTTTAGCTGCTGTGGTCCTCGCATTTGGAATCGTCTACCATAAAAGCCCCGACTTGCAAACTCCCTATTATCTTTTAAATCACTTGTTAAGACTCACTACTTCATCCTGGCTTCTGCATGACTCCATCTTGGCCCCTGGCGAACATACATCCGCCCCTCAGATTCAAGTGTACTGACATTGCGCGCGTTACAAGTGTTTTAAATAAATAAATAAATAATTTTGCCATATATTATTATGTCTACACAAGTGCTTTAAATAAATAAATAAATAAATAAATAACTTTGCCATATATTATATGTCAAACAGTAAGAACTGTTAAAAATTTTATGCTATCGATGTCAACGGCCGGGGACCAACTATTGTTCCATGTAATGTAACCATTATAAACACTAAAGTAACGTGAGAACGATGTTAACACTATGATTGCCAAAAGGTGTCGCTAAACGCCAGATACTACAAATTTTAAGCGCTACAATATTAGTGTAGGCATCTCTCAAATTATTGTAAGCCTATCAAGGTATGATACCGATTGAAAAGTTCTCCGATAATTGAAAGTTTACATTTTATATCAACTTTGATGGCCATAAAAATATTCTCGAGTAGTAATTTTATTTTTCAAATTTCGAGTACATTATCTTAAATTAAATTTTTCTTTATTAAGCTGACTGAGGACAAAACGTAAAGATGGTGAACTGATCAGTTTCACTTAATTCTAGTCCATACGTCGCCATCTAGTGCAGAATACATGTTAGTCATCGAAATCAATCTAGTTAATTGTGTTCAGAGTCTCACATAAATAACTTTATAACAACGATGATGCAGGAACATCTAATACAGAATTGCAATATTGAGTCTAAACTAAAACCATTCGGCAGCTGTTAATTTATCTACTCAAGGTAACTCAGTGGAGAGATTCAAATACAGTGCAGCTATTGGCTGGTATTCAGAGTTTACTGACCAATTGGAACTGACTTCGACGGGTTTTAGCCAATGATTAGCTCCACCTTCGACGGGTTTTAGCCAGTGATTAGCTCCACCTTCGACGGGTTTTAGCCAATGCAAGGCCAGAACTGTTGCAACCTCAGTGGTTGATACTGGAAATAATTTTGCCCTTATTTTATCAACTATAAGTAAGGAGTTTGAAAAAGTTCATTCGTCGACGGTGAAAATAAATCTGCCAAACGGTAAAATCATTTGAAGCCATTTCAAAACCTGTTACGATAACGCATAAAACAGATCCGTGTAATGAGTCAGCTCAAGTTACGGGCTCAGGGCTGCCTTGAGGTCTGAATGGTCGCCTCACACGTTGCTCTGCCTAGAAAACCATGATGCTTCTGTCCTATGCCGATTGGCCATCTTGGTTGGTTGGTTGCTCCTCTTACGAGCAAGACTCAAGTCTGTCACCAAACAACATTGGCCTAAGATGATTGGACCACTCGCTTTGTTGCTCCGCCTATAACTATGACTAACGTCTGTCACCATCACTGGCCCACGATGATTGTAGGACTCGTTGTGTTGCTCCGCCTACAAGCATGACTCGTGCCTGTCACCAAAGATCATTGATTGGTCGAATCTGTGTTTTGCTCCGCCTATAAGCGCATCTATTCCCGAACATCATAGGTCGTTGCTGGAAAAACTCTCCATCAAGAGCAATGTCAGTTGAAATCCCGGGTAACCGTAAGTGCATCGGCAAAACGAGCGTGGGAAACAACGTCACGTGGGCAGCTATTGCGCGGAGTTACATCACGTGATCCTAAGTTCAGTGGCGAAACGTCACGTGATCTGATTGTAAGCGACGAAGCATCGCGCGATCCAGCGCTGCGTGGAGTACCTACCCTTGGCGACGGGTTGACCGAGGACGCGACGCGGGGTGAGGCAGTGATACTCCGAGGTCCCTGAGGAATCGACACCACGTCGGGGTAGGAGTAGGAGGCATCGGCAGACAGACAACGACGGCAGAAGATGCGCCGGAAGGTGGCTCTGAATCGGGTGCTGAAGGCGGAGTAGAAGATGAAGTTGACGGCGCTGTTGATCATAACGAGAAGGTTGAAGACGTTGTTGGCGATCAGGGCGATCTTGCGGTCCTCCTGGGTCATGCTGTCCCGGACGAAGTTGGCGTAGAGGACGGCAACTGCCGACGGAAGCTGGCAGGTGATGAAGACGATGACGACGCAGATCAGCATCAGAGTGATGCGGTACTGGTCCTGCGAAGGCTGGCTGCTTCCGCTACCGCTTCGCGTGTTAGTCGTCGGATAGTAGGTGCGCGAGTTGGTCATCAAGTCCCTCTGTTTGGCCGCAGTTATCAGCGCTCGCATCAGAAGGCTGTTGAAGATGGACAGAAGCACGAGGGGCAGGAACGTGAACAGTGCCTGGTTGGCGTACTGGTACCCGAACAGATACGCCGGTCGCTTACCGAACTCCGTAATCGCCTCCGTAAGTACCGTGGTGTTCGTTACCGGGTCCAGCTCCTGCTCCACGGTACGCGAGAGGAACTCCGGGAGGGTGACGAGGGTGGCAGCGACGCAGACGGCGACGAGGGTGTGCTTCGCCCTGGCCGAGGTGCACCAGACCTTGCCCTTCATCGGGCAGCAGACGACGATGAATCGCTCGACCGTGAAGGTCACAGTCAGCCAGATGCCAGTGTTGCTGCAGATGTTGGTGAGGGTACGGCCGAGGTAGGCTCGGTAGAGGACGTAGACGGCTTCTCTTTGGATGGAGGGGTAGTGGTTGAAACTCATCGTCAGGGCAAATATAAGGTACAGGGTGTCGTAGATGGCCAAGGCTGTCAGGTAACAATTCGTTGAGGACTTCATCCACCGCCTGTACACAACGGTAATGCAAACCAGGACGTAAGGTAAGGTAAGGCAAGGAAAGGTATTATAACTGCCTGACATTTTGATCTTGACCTGGAACCGAACCCTTCCTGCCTGCCTATCAATTTTGTTTTGACTGAGCGCCGGTGAATCAGCTGGTTCCTGTGATGTAACTTCTTTGGGCGCTGTAGAAATCTCGAGTTTACAATTACGAATACGATTACGATTTAAGAGCTGATGATTCCGTGCCTCGCACCAGGACAGTGTCAGGCTCTAGGGCAGGTCTGGGGACACTCAAGTACCCGGAGTCGAACCCGCAACCGTATGATCATTGACCAAAGGCGTTACCTATAGACCATCGTGCACACACGTTAAAAAGAGGTTTCTAAAATAGATTCTCAACTGAAACAGTATATCGGTAATAGTATTAGTATTAGTATCAGTATCAGTATTAGAAGTATTAGTGCAGAGTAGTTATATCAGTTGTGCGGCACGGTGGTCTATCGGTAGCCCGTTTGGTCAATGATCATGCGGTTGCGGGTTCGATTCCCTGTAACGACTCTGGGCAAGCTATTTGCGCACCCCGTGCCTCTGTCACCAAGCAGTATAAATTTGCACCGGCGTTAGCTGGGAAGTAAACGGCAAGTCCTGCGATGCACTGGCCCCATGTCCAAGACAATGGGATTCGTCCATTGCCGGCTGAAGGGTCTAAGGAAAGGAAATGAAAGCTTCCCCTACGTCTCAGTTGTGAGGTATGGGATGCTTTACTGCTATTTTATTTCAGTTGGTCCGACAATTTATCGTTGGCTGAGGATTTCTTCGTATATCCAGGGCGTGAAGTTATTTATTTTCGTTTTTTGCCAAATTCTCTTCAATTTTTAAACTGTTATTGGTTCCATAAACCTTACAATGTCAAAACCAAGTCAATGAAAGCAAAAACTGGAAGATGGTGCCCACATTTCAAGGAAAGAGGACGTAAACAGTTTTGCGCTGGTGATTGGGAAGCCCGTGTGGCGGCCGTTCAGGGGGCGTTAGAGCAGTTAACTGCTAAGCTTTAATCGGCAAAGAGCTTATGCGTGCTATTCGTCAAATTGTCCCTTCTTGAGATTATCTCCTATTGCTTCCCACTTTCTGTCTGTGTCTCTGCCTGTGCCCATACCCATGCCTCTGCCTCTGCCCATGTCTCTGCCTCTGCCTCTGCCTCTGCCTCTGCCTCTGTCTGTATCTCTGCCTCTCCTCATGCCCATGCCTCTGCCTCTGCCCATGTCTCTGCCTCTGCCTTTGCCTCTGCCTCTGCCTTTATCTCTGCCTGTGCCCATACCCATGCTTCAGCCTCTGCCCATGTCTCTGCCTCTGCCTCTGCCTCTGCCTCTGCCTCTGCCTCTGCCTCTGCCTTTGCCTCTGCCTCTGCCTTTATCTCTGCCTGTGCTCATACCCATGCCTCTGCCTCTGCCCATGACTCTGTCTCTGCCCATGCCTCTACCTCTGCCTGTGCCTGTGCCTGTGCCTGTGCCTGTGTCTCTGCCTGTGCCCATGCCTATGCCTCTGCATCTGCCTATGCCAATGCCTCTGCCGCTGCCTCTGCCTGAAGCGATCGCCGACTGATGCCTCTTTCATTATGATAACGGCGCTATAGAAGTCACTAGATTCAGAGAGAGAGGCCAACAGGGCCATTTGGCCAGGGCCCAAAATGGTAAGGGGCCTCAGATTTCAGTTTTATCGCTTTTGAGGCTTGGAAATTGGAACATATGGGCCTCATTATCTTTACCTGGCCGCAGTCTCTTTCTGCCTCTGAAGGGGACTGATTAGATTAGGTTAGAATATGCTGCCGAAGTGATTAAGCAATGGGAGTCTTAAAGCCTGGAAGCAGAAATAGAAGTTAAACGAATTATCAATCTGCCGCTCTTATACTTTGTCACAGATTACCCACCGTAGTCTTTTAATGGAAAAAATTTCATTATGGTAATTGTCTGAGTCCTTTTAGTATCCGTGAACGCCTGTCTGTCTGTATGCCTCTGACCTTATGGGTATGGCTGTCTGTCTATCTGTCTGTGTATGACTGTCTGTCTATCTGTATATAACTGTCTGACTGTCTGTCTGTCTTTCTGTGTATGACTCTATCTGTCTATCTGTATATGACTGTATGTCTGTCTTTCTGTGTATGACTGTCTATCTGCTTGTGTATGACTCTGTCTCTATCTGTCTGTGTATGACTGTCTGTCTATTTGTCGGTTTATGTATGTCTGTATGTCTGTGGGTCTGTATGTGTGCGTCTGTGTTTGTCTGTGTGTCTGTCTGTGAGTTTGTCAGTGTGTCTGTCTGTGTGTCCGTGTGTCCGTGTGTCTGTCTGTCTGTCTGTCCTACCTTGTAAGTACGACAATGTTGACGATGTTCCCAAGGCATCCGAAGCAGACGACGATTGGAAAGAGGATCCTCTGGACGATCAGATGCGTATGTCTTCGAATCCTCTCCAGCTCCTCCAGCCTCGTCCAGTTCACTTCGAAGCCATCGAGGGCATCGCCGGATGACGTCACGAGGTCAACTCCAGCAGTTGTCCCTTCTCCCATCAGGTCGTAGGGCATCGCCCATTCCACTTCTTCGTCGGTGGACATTTTATAAGACGTATGGAATGATCGGTAGAGTTCCAGAAGACGTGCCACAAATGAGATGTTTTGGCAGGAAATGATCGATGGAGTTGCCACGAATTAGTCAAAATTCGGTTGTAGACAATTTCTTTCCTCTGACCTGGGAAAGAACATCGGAATCTATGATCGGATTTAATTCCTCTAATGCCGGTGGGGTATAGAAGGTTGTTTGCCAATCATTAACGTTGGGCATTAATACAAGGGCGATTGCCTATGTAGAAGTGCGGTTATGTTGAATATAAACTTTTGATGCCCTGAGACTTGGTACGTTTCGGATTCAAATTAAAAAAAAATAGAAGTCAGGATTATTTCGATGGCACAAATTCTACCAATCTTCATTTTTTATAATTCGTCAATTTTTATCAGTCACAGGAACTCACCAACACTTCGCCCCTGCAATCTCTGCCCAGGTATTCGACTCAAAATTGAAAGTACTCCTCTTCCGCAGACCCTATCCTGGTTCCTCTTCTTCCACTTTATCTGTGCTATTTTACCGCTCCAATTCCAAACGCTATCCACCGAAGCCATCTGACTGCCTGCATGCCTGACTCTTGGATCTTGACCTGGAACCGAACCCTTATTGCCTATCGATTTTGTTTTGACTGAGAGCCTGTGAACTAGATGGTTCCCGCGACTTAGCTTTCGTTGGGCACTGTATAAACCTCGAGCTTACGATTACAACTACGATGCTGATGTAAGAATTAAAACGTCCAAGTTGAGATTTCGGGCTATTGGCTGTTGAGGAACGATCAAAATGTTGTTCTATCTGAACGTCCAGCAAAATCCGAATATCCCAATTACTGTTAGTTTTTAATTAATAATTTCATTATTATTAATTTTCCAAATTTTCTACGCATACTTTAGTAGCGACTTTATGTTCATTAATTTTGTGAAGAAACTTTAGTATAAACCTATTGCGGCATATGAAATCGAAAATAATTCATCCACTTACATCAATGATGTACAGTTTTCAGAACATTTCCTTTCGTCTATCGTCTTCTCACATAAATCAGAACACTATTGCTGATAGAAGATCCTAGAAGCATGAGCAGAATTATATTAATTAATACAGTTTTTTAAATGTTACTGAACCACGAAGAATTTAAGTCTTTGCACAAAATGTCGACGGAAATGTTCAATAGACAAAAAGGAACTAAAGTCTTTAACGAGATAAGACGACGCTAACAAACAACAAACATGTTAGTCGCCGAAGACCCTTATAACAAATGTTGTTGTAAACGTCGGAACGGTTCCTTTATTTCCCTGATCTCCAACACGGATCCGCTTCTGCTTCGCAGTGGATGACGCACTTTCAGCAAAGCACACGTGACTAGTGCGAATTCCTTCTACAATTCCGTGTAAACACTTTAATTGCGGCTTTGCAAACATAAGTCGATTGATGAAGTCCAATATGTTGTCCTAATTCCTGCCGGCCTCTTTTAATTCCGTGGGTCTTCCTGTCTTCATGTATACATCGGCTTCTTAGGGGCGTTCATACTCTCCTCTGGCGTCATTCTCTCCGCAGCGTTTAGTGATGCGGCCGATAGGATGGACGGATGGATGTGTGTGTTATTTTGAATTAAAAGCAGTTGGATGCATGTATGCATACAAAGCCCTATGTATGAATGTACGCATGCATGCATATATGAATGCATGCACATACTGTACGTACGTATTTATGTGTATGTGTGCCTGTGCTATTCGCACATATTTATGTGTAGATACGTATGCCTGTGTAAATATGTATGTATATATGTATGTATGTATGTTTGTATGTATGCTGGGTATGTTGATGCATATCTTTGTAGGTATGGACATGTATGTATGTATGTATATATGTATGTATGTATGTTTGTATGTATGCTGGTATGTTGATGCATATCTTTGTAGGTATGGACATGTATGTATGTATGTATGTATGTGTGTGTATGTATGTATGTGTATGTATGTATATATGTATGTATGTATGTATGTATGTATGTATGTATGTATGTATGTATGTACATGTATGTGCCTTGGTAATTGCATCACCCTTTCTATTAGCCTCTCAAATGATCACTTCGCCTGCTTAAATGATTGAACGAACGGCTGAGAAAGCGAGAGAGAGAAAGAGAGAGCGAGACAGACAGAGACAGAGACAGACAGACAGACAAACAGACAAAGAGAAGATTCGGGAAAAGAACAGAAAGAAAAGGGGAGAGCAAGGAATGACGACATACAGACAGAGAGAAGACGAGGAGAGGAAAAGAAGCGATCCAAAGAAAGAAAGAAGAAGACGGCGAAACAGACGAGAACGTTAATTCTCGAGATTTAATTAAATGTGAGAACGAGAGAAAAGCAGACACCGTAGCGGAAAAGACAACAAGAGACAAACACAGATAGACAAAGACAGAAAGAGACAGAACGAGAGTCACATAGAAACATGAAGCGAGACATATAAAGACCGAAACAAACAGAGACACGCACAAAGACAAAACAGACATCAAAAACAGACAAAGAGGTACACATAAACATGCAGAGAGTCATACAAACACAGACAAAAACAGACATATAGCCACACAGAAAGAGACAGATAAACTACAAAGAAAACCAAATAATGATATACGGGGATATTTACAACTATTGCCAAATAAGAAGCAGATTGAGTGACGAAGAAGAAGCTCGGAGCCAAACGGGAGGAGCAACGAATACAATTGAAGTCTTTACGCAATTCTTATTTTCCTTTCTGACACATTTATCCGTCCATTTGTCTCGTTTTCGCGCCCTACAGCGTGTGCCGAAAACTCGGCTACTTTGAACACTGGGTTGAGTATCATTCCATCCTAACCAGTTTACTCTTATAGCAACAATGTCTGAAATAGTCAGGCACTTACGGTGTTTCAATACTCGTTGACTTGACAATCTTTGTGCAGGTCTTCAACCCGAACCTGAAAACACTCCTTTCCCGCAGATCCTATCCTGATTCCTTTTCTTCCCCTTATCTGTTCTGCAGATCCAGTTCCAAACACCATCCACCGTAGCCGTCGGACTGTCTGCATGTCTGAGTTTTGGATCTTGACCCGGAAGCGAACCCTTCCTGCCAATCGACTTTGTTTTGACTGATCACCTGTGAATAAGCTGGTTCCCGAGACTTAGCTTTCGTTGGGTGGTGTAGAAATCTCGAGTTTACGATTACGATTACGAATACCGTGTGTTGCGAGCGCTACACTCGAGTCAGCGCATCCGTCATCTTCGGCGCAGTTCAGACCAGGAAGTCTGAAGGCGCATCTCGTGTCGACGGTGAATCAAATACTCTTGTTATCAAGAATTGTTTTAAACATGTACTGTTCTATTATTTTTTGAATCAAGTATTTTTTGAATCAGATACTGTTTTATTCAAGTACTGTTCTGTTCAGGTACTCTTCGTTGGTCGGTCTATATATACGTCTGAGATTGCCAGTGGAAACAGTCTTCAGATAAATGGGTACAATTTAGCTTAAAAGGCGCTATATCTTGATAATGCATACATCCATTCATCCATCCACTCATCCATACACATATATACCATACATGCATACATACATACATACATACATACATAGATACCATACATACATACATACCATATATACATACATACCATACATACATAGATGAAAACATGCCCATGTGCATACATACTGAATCTGGTCTGAGGTACTATAGTTCTAATCAAGTATTTTTCTAATCAAGTACTGTTCTAACAAAGTATTGTTCTATTCAAGTGTTCTAATCAAGCAACGTTCTATTCAAATACTCTTCTTTTTATGTATTGTTCTAATCAAATACTCTTATAATCAAATGTTGTTCTATTCAAGTACTGTTTTATTCAAGTACTCTTCTATTCAAGTACTGTTCTTCACAACAGTTGTGTTTGGCCACACTGGTGTATGCTGCAGCCAGACTCCTGATCCTAAGAGTGTACACGATGACTGGGGGATGACTGGGGGATGACTGGGGGATGGTGGGTAAGGGTTGCTGAAGCAGGTTGTGTAAATCGTGCAACACGGCGGTCAGTCGATGATGGAAATGATTTCTTTTATTGATTTCTTTTGTTGGCTGGTGAAAGAAAAACCGAACATCAGAGCTCGGATTCTTTGAAAAACAACAGGATTTATTCACTTGCACCTACGAAACAAAGTTCTCACCTTTGCATGGAAGCTGTTCCTATTACTCGTTTTCCAGTCTAAAGTGCTGAACGGTGGTCTAGCGGTAACGCGTTTAGTTAATGATCATGCGGTGTCGGGTTCGACTCCGTGTAACGATCTTTGGCGACCCAAGAACAAGGTTCTTGAAGTTGTTTGCGCACACCGAGCCACCGTCACCAAGCTGTAGAATTTTTATTCGTAATTTTACATTCGACGATATATATATATACATATTTAATTATTTTATATATATATATAAATGTATCTTCTACTCTAAACTAATGCGTTTGGTTGCGGTTTCGACTCCGTGTAACGACCCTGGGCAAGTTGTTTGCGCACACCGTGCCTCTGTCACCAAGCAGTAGAATTTGGTACCGGCGTAAGCTGGAAAGTAAAAGGCAAGTCCTGCGATGCGCTGGCTCCGTGTCCATGACCTTGGAATTCGTCCATTTCCGGCTCAAGGGCCAAGAAAAGGAAATGAGCGCAACCCTTACGGTCTCGTTTGTGGGATATGGGATACTTTACTTTTTAAATTGAATTTTACATTCTATGATGGCGCTGCATTAAGTTCTCAAGTAGAAATTATACATATTACGTAACGATAGAACAGAGACGTGAATTGTGGAAATACCCGGAGTCGAACCCGCAACCGTATGATCATTGACCAAAGGCGTTACCTATAGACCATCGTGCGCACACGTTAAACAGAGGTTTCTAAAATAGATTCTCAACTGAAACAGTATATAGGTAATAGTATTAATTTCAGTATCAGTATTAGTATTAGTATCAGTATCAGTATTAGAAGTATTAGTGCAGAGTAGTTCGGTTGCCTAGGACGTGTGTTACGCATGGGCCTCACCCCGTTCACTCTGACCTCGTTGACCTCTCGCAGCGTCGTCAGCGATTCGTGTAAGGTGCGTGGGGAGGGGGAGTAAGGGAGTTTGGGGACATCATAAAGGGGGAGCTTCCCTACTGGAGAGTTAGGTTATACCACCCTCAGAGAACATAACCCCACCGTAATCATACAGAGGGAGGTTCTCTACTTGGAGGGAAAGGTGACTAGCCCCAGGAAGTATAGTCTAACTAATAAGGGAGGTAAGGGAGTTATGTTCCCTGGGGGTGGTCACATAACTCTCTAGTAGGGAACCTCCCCTTTATGAGTTCGCAGATGAATGGCGATGGAATTTAAGATCAGCGCAAGACAAGACACGCCAACTTTTCTCGTTTGGAAGAACGGAAGGAGATGCAGATTGACAGACGAAGGGAGGGAATGATGGACAGACAGACAGACAGACACACGGACATAGATGGTGGATGGATGGATGGATTGATGGATGGATTGATGGATGGATGGATTGATGGATGGATGGATGAGTGGGTGGGTGGGTAGATGGATGGATGGATTGATGGATGTCTGGATGGATGGATGGATGGACAGACAGATACACAGATAAACATATAGGCAAACAGGCAGACAGACAAACACATATATTGGTGGAGAGATTGAAAGATAGATAGATAGATAGATAGATAGATAGATAGATAGATAGATAGATAGATAGATAGATAGATAGATAGATAGATAGGTAGATAGGTAGATAGATAGATAGATAGAAGGAAAGAAAGAAAGATAGATAGATAGATAGATAGATAGATAGATAGATAGATAGATAGATAGATAGATAGATAGATAGATAGATAGATAGATAGATAGATAGATAGATAGATAGATAGATAGATAGATAGATAGATAGATAGATAGATAGATAGATAGATAGATACATAGACAGACAGACAGACAGACCACGCTATCGAGACAGGCAGGCACAAAGACAAAACAGTGACTGACAGGAAGAAAGAGCAAGCTATAAATAAACAATCACTGGGACTGAGGTAACGAGAGAAAAACAGAGCCGCAGAGGGAGATAGAAACACAAAGACAAATACAAAGACCAAAACAGACAACACGGCTGCAAACGTAGATCGCGTTTCTCCGCTGATGTACCGCATCCACCCATCAACACCTTTCCTTAACCCCATCCACCCTTCCAAGTATTTTACGATCCTAGCGCCATCTGGCCTGCGTTTCCTAAGGTCGGCTGAGGGTTCCAATACCTCGACTTCGAAGGTTCAGAGACTCAAACCCTCTCTCCCTCGCTCAGCCGTCGTAAGACACCTGGTTTACATGAAGTAACACCACCCCTTGACAGTTTCAGCGGAGGCCCACTAACTGTTTCGCCTGTTGTCACCATTGAAATTTGGTTCGGGGCTTGATCAGAGCGCCCCGATAGAAACAAGGGTGGCGGAGGGCGAACGAACACAAAATCGTTTATAGAAAAAACGCAGCGTATTTCACGTCAAAATCCACGAATCCAAACTCGTTCACATCATGCAGTAGTTCGGGGTTGAATTACCAGAAATGGTGCCATATCGTAATCGCTAACAGGACAATTGTTCAAATTATATCATTCATTCATTCACTCATTCGTTCGTTCCTTCATTGTTCATTCATTCATTCATTTATTCGTTCCTTCATTCATTCATTCATTCATTTCGTTCCTTCATTCATTCATTCATTCATTCATTTCGTTCCTTCATTCGTTAATTCTTTCATTCATTCATTCGTTCATTCATTCACTCATTCGTTCGTTTCTTCATTGTTCATTCATTCATTTATTCGTTCCTTCATTCATTCAATCATTCATTCATTTCGTTCGTCCATTCGTTAATTCTTTCATTCATTCATTCGTTCATTCATTCACTCATTCGTTCGTTTCTTCATTGTTCATTCATTCATTTATTCGTTCCTTCATTCATTCAATCATTCATTCATTTCGTTCGTCCAATCGTTAATTTATTCATTCTTTCGATAATTCTTTCGTTCATTAATTTGTTCTTTCGCTCATTTGAATCCTGATAATTCATTTGTTCACCTGTTCAAAAATTCGGTCAGTCGGTCGTTGCTCGCTCGAAAAACAGCCCACAGTTCAGCTGACTATCTTACTCATTCACATACCTGTTTTCTTCCTAAGCGCCATGATCTGCCTCATTTAAATTCCTTTAACCCTCGTCTTCCATTTCATTTCCCCCGCCGGCTGCTCCTTGCTCTTCTTCGTTGCCATGGCAACGGTCGCTAGGGGCAGCGCGAGTCTTTTGACTATGCCTAGTCCGATTTTTATGAGTGGCTGTAAGATGGTCGTCTGGAGCAGGTGCCCACCCACCATTCGCTGTTCCCATGACGACGGCCGATGTATGCAATGGCGACATCTGTGGGGCGACGATCAAAGCAATGGCGTTGCGTTGAAAAGGCCTTATGTAGCGCCCGACTCTTCAATGAACATCCGCAAGGGGGCATCTTCTCGAATTCTTATTTGCAGGAATGCGCAACACAGTCGTTAAAGTAATATATGTGTATGCAAGTATGTACGTATGTATATATGTATACATGTATGTATGTATGCATGTATATATGCATGTGTCTATGCATGCATGCAAGCATGTATGCATGTATTGTAATTGTAATTGTAATCTGATATTTATAAAGTGCCACTTCAAGAATAGACTCATCAGAAGCGCTCCCGACCCGAACCAGTGAGACCACTGTCAAATAATACAGATTTCAGGCGCTTGCGAAACTGCGGAAGGGACAAACTGAGGAATGCAAGCCGGAGCCCTCGGGAAAGGCGATTCCAGCTATTAGGTCCAACATAGGCAAAGCTTCTAGACTGCGCTGTAGCAATGCGCCAACGAGGGACAGTCAGAAGTCCAAGGGAGGCCGACCGGAGAGTGCTACGGCCTGGAACCAAGGAGACCGGAATGCAGAAGTCCCTAAGATATGATGGAGCAGAGCCAACGAGACAATTACGCATAAGCGTTAGGATCTTGAACTGGATACGCTGCTGAATGGGAAGCCAGTGCAGAGTGTCCCGCGTAAAGGAAGTTATATGGCAATACCTGGGGACGCCTCCAATAAGACGGGCAGAAGCATTGAGAACAGATTGAAGCTTGGAAATATTGGCAAGTGAGAGTCCAGCAAAGATAGCGTTACCAAAGTCCACCCTGGTGCAGATAAGGGCATGAATTACAGTAGTAGCGGCATGAAAGGAGAGAGAGCGGCGGATGGTACGAAGCTGACGAAGGTGGTAGAAGCATGAGCGGGAGACACTGTTAACATGATCGGTCAAGGAGAGTTCCCGGTCCAGAACAACCCCAAGATCACGGACTTTGGAACAGAATAGAATGTCCGGAAACCTCTGGCGTAAGGATGATGAATCAATCTTAGAAAGCTGAGGTGTATGTATGTATACTTGTATGTATACATGTATGTAAGTACGTATGTATATATATATGTTTGTAATACTGTACTATGTGTGTATGTATGTAACATTATGTATGCATATGAATGTACATGCTTGCATATAACACAATGTTGGTATATATGCATGCATGCATGTATGCATGTAAATATAGATATCTATGTATATAAAGTATGTGTATATATATGCATTATTTATTTATTTATAAATATGCAGCTTTTTGGGTAATTGTAACCGTAAACTCGAAATTTCTAAATCGCTACTTAGAAGCTCAGCGGAGGGCACTAGCTTATTCACGAGCGCTGCTGATCATTTGAACGGGTGCCATGCCATTTAAGGTCCCCGTGTCTAGCCCGAAATTCAAATATCCGTAATATAGCCACGATCGGTATTCCAGCCGGCATCCTCACGCGCAAAATCGCCGTGATGTACGCTTTAACCAGTGTAGCTAACCAGGCCAGTTGAGATACTATGGCAGCGATTATGACGTCAATGTGTGTCAGGTCAAGTGAGATGCCTTGACGTACGCTTAGCCAATGTAGCTAACCAGGCCAGTTGAGATACTATGGCAGCGATTATGACGTCAATGTGTGTCAGGTCAAGTGAGATGCCCTGACGTACGCTTAACCAATGTAGCTTTCTAGGCCAGTTGAGATACTATGGCAGCGATTATGACGTCAATGTGTGTCAGGTCAAGTGAGGTGCCTTGACGTACGCTTAGCCAATGTAGCTTTCTAGGCCAGTTGAGATACTATGGCAGCGATTATGACGTCATTGTGTGTCAGGTCAAGTGAGGTGCCTTGATGTACGCTTAGCCAATGTAGCTTTCTAGGCCAGTTAGGCCCCAAAGGACTGGATGAGGTCATGTATGTGGTAGACGTGAACAACGTCGACCAGATTTTCTCGAAAAGGATCGAGAACGACACAATTCAATCGTTCATTCATTCATTCATTCATTCATTCATTCATTCATTCATTCATTCATCCATTCATTCATTCATTCATCCATCCATTCATTCATTCATTCATTCATCCATTCGTCTATTCAATTTATATGCTTTGTATCGACTCTGGTTCTTTATTTTATTTGTAATTGTAATGTAATGTAACTGCGACGCATTGTTATAGCGCCTCTTGGGAATCCTACAGAGGCTTAGTGGCAGAAACACGAACAGGAAGACAAACAAACAAGCAGACAGACAGTTAGGGTGGGAAGACCGTACAGGGAAGGGCAAAGGGGAATAGACGTTAGAAAGAAGAGGAGAGAAAGAGAAAGAAGGGGAGAGGAAAGGAGATGAGAGATGAAATGCCGGAGGGAAAATGTGTCGTGTGATTAAGTTGCGCGTGATTAAATGCTGGAGTGATTGTATGTCAGTTATTAAGAGTCGGGTGATTAAGTGTCGGAGTGATTAAGTGTCGGAGTGATTAAGTGTCGGAGTGATCAAATGTCGCCTGATTAAGTATCGCTTTATTAAATGTCACCAAACCTTGTAAGTAATGTAACTGACTATATGTAATTTGTATACTGACTTCTACGTATCTCTCAAGGTCACTCCTTGCTAGTCTAAATGATAATAGAGCACACTAAGAATAAGTTTATCTGTAAGAAGTACTTTCGGAATAGGTGGGAAAGTCACCATTTGTGGGCTCTCGCGCACACGTATAGCCCAACCAACGAAGTTCCATCCAAGGTTGCAGATGACACCGTGCTAAGAAAGCAATTATGTCTCAGCTTCAGAGTGCAGAACTAGAATAGATATAAAATCGATTGATGGAAGCAGATATATATATATATATATATATATATATATATATATATATATATATATATATATATATATATATATATATATATATATATATATATAGACAGAGAGAGAGAGAGAGGATAGAGGGAGAGAGGCAGACAGACAGACAGGCAGAAAGAGAGAGACAGAAAGAGAAAGGCAGAAAGATAGACAGACAGACAGACACAGACACAGGCAGACACAGAGACAGAACGAAAGATAGAGATAGAGACAGATATAGAGATAGAAAGACACAGAGACAGAGGCACAGGACATAGAAATATACAGAGACAGAGACATAAAAATATATAGCGACAGAAGCAGAGAATGAGACAGATAAAGAGGCAGAGACACAGACACAGACAGAGAAAACAAAGTCAGAGATAGACAGATAAAGAGGCAGAGAGACAGACACACACACATACAGAAGCATATGAGAAATGGGAGGGAGGGGAGGCAGTGGGTTTTGACAAACAAGTCTCTACTGCAAGGACGGCTACGTTAATGGCTTCATCGAGACCGGAAATAGTTTCTAATTATAAAAATTACGAGTAGACTTCGCTGGAATTCATGGCTCGAGAGAATGTCCAATTTACGCTTCATCGATCGTCTTAGAAATTACGGCGACATCATAGCGCTCCATAAACTCCTGCTCTATCCACATACCCGCCTACAAAAATGTAATCTATTTGTATAACATTTATATAATATTAATAAAGACATATTGACAGAGACATGCTAAGTATGTTGCAGCTTAAGGATATAAATATCGCAGGCATAGCCATAAATATTGATATCTGTTTGTCTCCAGTATACTCCAATATGCCTCCTCTTTCCCTTTGTATCCTGCAGATCCAATTCCAAACACCACTCACCGTAGCCTGCCTAAATCTTGGAACTTGACTCGGAACCGAGCCCTTCTTGCCTAACGATTTTGTTTTGACGGAGCGCCTGTGAATAAGCTAGTTCCCGTGACTTAGCTTTTGTTTGGCGCTGTAGAAATCTCGAGTTTACGATTACGATTACATGAATGCATGCATAACTGTGTAAAATTTATATGACATTAATGCAGACCTTTCGACCGAGACATGTTATGTGTATGTCACAGCTAAAGGACATAAATATCGCAGGCATAACCATAGATATTGATATATCTTTGTTAGCAGTACACTGCCATATGCAACTTTCAGAAGAGCCACCGAGAACGAATTCCAAAGCTTTCAAAACAGCCACAGACGACGAATTCTAAAGCCTTGTGTATCAATCGATGGTCGTTTCAATTGAAACCGGAGTCAAAATATAATCTCTTTGAGAAGCCAGGTTGAAATACAGATATGGCTATGATATCTCTACTATCTGTTGTGAATGTTATGAAAATAGCTATGATTTATTAACGCCAACGGCAGCCACTAGATGTCGCTAAAAAGTAGATAATGCAATGTTCTCCTTAGACACCTTTAAAACGATTTTCAACAACGCTATATATTTTGTCATTCGCGGGTCAACGCAGGAGTGCCTAATGTAAAAGGTTATTTATTATGCAAAAGCACCCAACTGGTTTATGTGATTTATGCCATACAGAGGAAACAATATATCATCTTCTACTCCAGTGTAATAAAGAAAATATATCTACCTTGTTAAGAAACAAATTTGATATAAAATAGAATTTTCACTTCAAAATTTATTAAATGTTAGTATTCTGCAAAATGAAGTTTATAGGCTGATCAGCCTAATAAACAAAGACCATCTGTTGTAAATAACTATGTATATCTATCTTTGTTAATATTGTAATGTTGAAATTGCGTTGTTTTATGTCTTGTTTAAGTATTCAGTGTTAATGTGACATAATTTACAGTAATATGTATATATGGAGAAATCGAGTTGCACTATGTATAAATGATACTGAAATTAGTGACAAAATATTTAAATTGATCATGCCAAATTTAATTTTAATATCGATTATACTTTCATTTTACATTATATATGCTTAAAAGTACTACTATTTTATTTTTAATTTATTTGAAAATTGACAAATATTATTGGTAAATTGTAATCAAATACTATTAAAACAAAATAATTATTTAACATAGGCCTAAACTATTTGAGAAATACATAATCTAAATTATAATTGTACTTTCACTGTGTGGGCTCGGTTTCTTGCATATATGTATGTATGTATATATACGTATATATATGTATATATATGTATATATGTATATATATGTATATATATGTATATATATTAGGTCACATGAACTATACTTTATAAACTGTTGTACATACATTTATGTATAAAGTGCTTTATAGTTTTGAAATGTATACTGACATTTGTACCTTCTGTGATTGTTTTCAAAAACAATACTTAGAATATGTTCAAGCTTTATGTACAAACATGAATTATAAATTCAAGACTGTAGGGTAGTGCCAGTTCCAAGCCTGGATAAAGGAGGAGGGCGACGGCAACGGCCTTTGATGCCATAAGCTGTCGTTAAACTGAGGAACTACTACTACTAGTTCTCTAATTTTCGTTTGCGATTTCACTTGAAGCGACCATCGCCTGATGGCTTGGGCATTATGATAACGGCGCTATAAAAGTATTCAGATTTGATTAGATTAGATCAGGGTAGATTTGCTGCCTACTTACAATCTTACTTGTTAATGTCACTTGATAAGGTCAGTTAGGTGGCCAATTATGCAGCGCTTTTGTGAGGTACGTAAAGGAACTATAATAAGTGTCTTGGCACATGAATATATAAATGCAATTCTAGCATTACACCAATTTAAGAGAGGCCTAGATTTGCAAAAGTTGAGTTTGTGACAGTTGTAGACTATTTATACTAAAAACATGTTTATTAACAAATATTAATAATAATAATATATAGAAAAGGATCAATTCGGCACAACTATAAGGGGTTTTGCACCGACTATATGTGATGTTTAGTCAGCATATGAAACAAAGTATAAATTATAAGTATAAATTATGTAATGTAATGTAATATTAACGCCAACGGCAGCCACAAGATTTTGCTAGAAAGTGAATGATACAATGTTCTCCTTAAACACCTTTTAAACGATTTTCAACAACGCTATATATTTTGTCATCCGCGTGTGTACATCGTTTGCATTGCATACGAAGCATGTGAAAATCGGATTGCAAGGCAATTCGACGTCAACGACCATAGCAGAGACTAGATGCCAATAAATATTGGAAAATATAATACGACCTTTAAACACCTTTAAAATGATTTAGAACGACGCTATAATTTCATTAACTGCATTTGATAGTTGTTTATTACCATGAATATGACACTTCAGTAGTGAGAACCGTACAAAAAATTTTCCAATCGACGTTAACGGCCTTTGATGCCATAAGATGTAGTTAAACATTGGAAACCAAACAGTTTGGGTATGGAAGTTTGTAGTATGCCTAACAGTGAGAACTGTTACAAAAATATTTTCCTACTTACGTCAGCGGCCTTTGATGCCATAAGATGTAGTTAAACCTTTTGAAACAAACTAATCGCCAACTCTCGTGGCCAATAAAGACCTTGAACTAGCGAGGTAAGGGCGACGTTAACGGCCACGCAGTCAAAAGATAGGCCTATCGCTCAACGCTAGATACTGCTTCTAATTAAGTCGTCAGCTAATTAGAAAAGATGACTGACAGTCTTATAAGTTCAGCCGAAAGGCAGCTGTGAGTATGTAGTGTTGGCGACTTAATTTTCTTAGTCTCGGGATACCAGGGCGGATATCCAGTCATCTCCCTCACGACTGGTCTTCCCTGGTGGGGTACGATAGCCGACTGGTTAGAGCGCTCGGCTTGTATCTAATCTAATCTAATCTAATCTTACGAATTCTATAGTGCCGTTATCATAATGCCCAAGGCATCAGTCGAAGGTCTCTTCAAGTGAAATTGCAATCAAAATCACAATCCGTTGGAGAAGCCGGGTCGAATTCCGATAGTTCAGATAAGCCAGAAGCCAGGCTACGGTTGGTAAGCAAGTTAGAAGAGATGCAACTTTAGTTTAGACCTGAATGACATCAAAGAATTGACAGAAAGAATTGAACTGGGCAATGAACTCCAACTCTTTCTACCAGTCGCGGTCCTGGCAGATCGAACTGCTTCTTCTACCAATGACCTGAATGCGGATTAAATTTGATGCGCCATCGGTTGATGCTTGTGCAGTAGACACCGGCGCTCTAGAAATTTTTAATTATTATTAATAATAATAATAATAATAATACACGAGAAACTGCTGGACAGTTAGGCTACTATGTGCTTCCGACGAATTTCATGCGCTCATCGATAAACATATTGATAAACGTTCTGATAAACTTTTTCTTCTTTCTGATTTTAATTCGTTTAGGTTTGCGTAGGCTGTGCCTAAAAGGCGCTATATTAAGAGTTTAGACAACTACCTGCGCTACAGTATATTGCACAGTACACTAGTTAGTTATCCTAGCATTTTCAAAGAGCCTTCTAGAAACTGCGCTGTTGAAAATGTGAGTATTCTATCGGAACCCCACTTCGTTTATTGCCTTTCCGATCCTACACTCCCCTTCGGTAGATCCTATTCTCATTCCTCTTCTTCCCCTTATATATGGCTAGTTGTTTGCGCACAATGTGCCTCTGGCACCAAGCAGTAGAATTTGGTATCGGTGTAAGCTGGGAAGTAAACGTCGCCCTGCGATACACTGGCTCGGTGCCCAGGATTTGCAATTCGTCCATTGCCGACTCAAGGGCCTAAAGAAAAGGAAATAAGCTCCTACCCTACGGTCTTGCTTGCGAGATATGGAATATTTTATTTTACTTACCTTATCTGTCCTGCAGATCCACTTCCAAACATTATCTATCGTAGCTGTCTGCCTGCCTGCCTGCCTGCCTGCCTGCCTGCCTGCCTGCCTGCCTGCCTGCCTGCCTGCCTGCCTGCCTGCCTGCCTGCCTGCCTGCCTGCCTGCATGCCTGCCTGCCTGCCTGCCTGCCTGCCTGCCTGCCTGCCTGCCTGCCTGCCTGCCTGCCTGCCTGCCTGCCTGCCTGCCTGCCTGCCTGCCTGCCTGCCTGCCTGCCTGCCTGCATCTTGACCTAGAACCGAATCCTTTTTGCCTATCGATTTTGTTTTGACTGAACGCCTGTGAATAAGCTAGTTACACGACTTAGCTTTCGTTGGGCGCTGTAGAAGTCTCGAGTTTATGATTACGATTACAATACAAGAGCTGGAGAACTGTGCAACGCCGCGTTGCGAGCAAGACCCGCGTTCGATGAGTTTGCAAGATCGGGCTGTATCAAGTGTGAGTAAGGTTATGCTGCAACCATGAATTCGCTTAATGAATTCAAGAGAGAGAGAGAGAGAGAGAGAGAGAAAGAGAGAGAGAGAGACAGAGAGAGAGAGAGAGAAAGAGAGAGAGAGAGAATGAGAGAGAAAGAGAAAGAGATAGAGAGAAAGAGATAGAGAGTGACAGAGAGAGAGACAGCGAGAGAGACAGAGAGAGGCAGAGACAGAGAGACAGAGAGAGGGAGAGAGATAGACAGAGACAGAGACAGAGGTAGAGAGAGAAAGAGAGAGAGAGAGAGCGGCAGGGTGGAATGAAGAAGGGAGGAAGGGACGAAGGAACAGCACTAAGGAAGATAGACATACTGAGAGATACAAACACAGCCAGCCAGAAAGTTAGATAGAAGGACAGACATATCCGGTGTACAAAGTCACATACAGAAAGACAGAAAGACAGACATACGGACACATACATAGGCACAAAGACACAGACAAACAGAAACATATAAAGACGGACATACTGGTAGATATACAGGCAGGCAGGCAGGCAGGCGGGCAGGCAGGCAGGCAGGCAGGCAGGCAGGCAGGCAGGCAGGCAGGCAGGCAGGCAGGCAGGCAGGCAGGCAGGCAGGCAGGCAGGCAGATTTTGAGAGAGATGTCTGACAAATAGGACACGATTAAAAGATATTTTATCGCGACAACAATTTGAATGTGAATTTCGTGTTCGTCGGCTTTAGCTGCTGAGAAATGAGATGCTGATCAACGCAGACACCACTCGGCAACCGCTGCAACCCGGCTACATCTTTGCATCCACGATATTATCTAACACGCCCAAAGTCATCTGTATTACCCAAAGTTAACAGCCGATGCCAATAGACTAATGTACAGACCTAATATAATTATTGAAGAGTTATATAGCGCCAGTACTTATTCTGATTGTCAAGACGTTTGCAAACAGACTTACAGTATAGACCAGATATAATGTAGGACTATCTAATATTTACAGCTCAGTGGCGTAGCTAGCCTATTGAGGGCCCTTGTGCAAACTGAACTTTTGCTATTTTGCTTTAAGTAATTGAGTAACAGGCCCTTGGCCCATTGGGGTCCCAGGAGGCCCCTGGCCCCGTGGGCCCTTGTGCTTTGCACAACCTGCACAATATATTGCTACGCCTCTGTTACAGCTGTGCGAATGATTAGACATGCTGAAGGTTTTTGATGCTCTCTGCTGTGTATTAACGTCGTAGCCTTCTCGTGTTACGCTCCTACGCTCTGATGACTAAGTATCAATCGATAGCGATGAACAATCGTAGTAGTAGTTGTTGTAGTTGTGATAGTAGTAGTGGTAGAAGTGGTAGTGGCAGCAGTAGTAGTAGTAGTAGTAGTAGTAGTAGTAGTAGTAGTAGTAGTGGTGGTAGTAGTTTCTTCATCATAACGAAGGTGATTAGCGTTACAAGCCGAGCGCTATACCAATGCATAAAGATGTAATTCGATGTAATTCTAATGTAAACGGATAATGAAAATACTATAAAAATGTACCAGCTTCTGCCAATTCTTGATATAAACCGTCCTTTTATATTAACTTACAGTACAAATAGATACTGTTATAAATATTGACGGTAATAATGTTATACCGACATTAATATCAACGACAGCAAGAACAGTTATGGCCTCAATTATTTTAATGGTTTTGTTCACTATAAGATGTTGTCCTAGGTCATCAGTTTCATTAACAGGTTATAAAAGACAGTTAATATTAGGCCAATTATAACATTAATTATTAATTTATTATTTCCGTCGATCCTTTTACTGCCCAAAAGTTGTAATACTTTCATTTGTTTTTGGTAGAAATTTGGAAGATAGAGTTTGTATTAGTGCCTTATTAATTATTTCTGTATTAATTATGACAATTTTAAAGTACGGCAGGCGCAGGTTTGCAGTGAGGTCTAAATAGCCTAAATTTGATGTAGGTCCTAAATCTTTATGATAAACATCACTGCCATAAAAGCTACCTATATTCTTCAGCACGAAATGACACGGTCTATCTCAATATCAAATAAAACGCTGTTTCTTTTCTTATTTTATTCAAATTTACCTTTTTAAAACAACAAATATTGTCACGTATGTATGCACAGTCTCTACCTAAACCGGTCAACAGTAACCACCTTGGCGACAAATAACTACGAACTAACAAAAATCTATTTACAAACAGACATATACACACAAACCTATGTAGTCATCTACCTGCCAATCAACGTTTGAACTCTCAAGGCGCGCATTCGCTCACATCTCCCGGAGCCATCCATCACATCTGAGCCACAATTAATAACGCATCTAAATCGAGTAACAATTAATTGATTAGCCTTAAACCATATCGGTATTAATTAATTTTAGTTTCTCTTCAATGGAATCAACAGATTTATCAGAAAAAGACATTACTACATCAGCAAATAACATTAGTCTAGATTAAATGGTAACTAATGGTAAATCATTTGCATAGAGTAATGTCTCTAATATGGAGTCTTGGAGAACTCCATGTCGAATAGTTTTGTGGCTTCACCGATGACCTTTTAAGAGGACATAATGTGCTCCATGGCTGGGGTTATATAACAACAACGATCACTTTACTTCTCTGCTACGACAGTGCGCAAGTTTGCTCAACAAAATATCATGATTCAAAGTACATAGATACATACACACATACATAAATACATACAAATACATACATATATACATTCATACATAGATACATACGTACGTACGTAAGTACGTTCATAGATACTCACGTACCTACACACACATATATATATACATACCTATTAACGTACATATGTAAGTACGTACTTACGTACATACATTTATTGCATACATGCAGACACACAACATAAAGATATATACATATACTTACATACCTACATACATACACCCATGCATACATACACACATATATACACATACATTTATACTCATACATGTACATACATACATACATACATATATATACATTTATTTATACTCATACATGTACATACATGCATACATACATATATACATACATTTATATTCATATATGTACATACATACATACATTCATGCATACATACATACATGCATACATACATGCATACATGCATACATTTATATTCATTTATGTACATACATACATACATACATACATACATTTATATTCATATATGTACATACATACATACACACATACATTCATGCATACATACATACATGCATACATACATGCATACATACATGCATACATGCATACATGCATACATATATACATATACACATACATAGGAAACAGGCAGGCAGGAAAAAACTAAAGAGATAAAATCGATCGATGAAGAAAGAGAGAAGAATGAATGAATTGAAACCATAAAATGAAAAAAACGAATGAACGAATATTGAAAGTAAAAGAGAAATAATACGCATTAACATGTAATGAAATAAAGGCTCGTGAAGTGAAATCTAGGTGAATAGATACAATACTACATACATCACATACATTTCTAATAAATACATACACACATACATACATTTCTAGACTATTTCGCGCCCAGCATCTGTGCGCCAGTTCGGCCAAATGTACCTTCTGTGGAACCTTCTGTTTTGCCACCCATTTCACCTTCTTCCCTTCCTACTCCACTCAACTGTACTAAATGGACCAGGGACCGCGGCTACTTAGCCTCTTATAAATATAAATGTATGCATATATTGCATGCATATATATGCACTTATATATAGATATCCATGCTGTTGTTTCCTTCCTAAATATGAAAATGCGTTCTAAATAACAACTGCTATCTTTCTTGCTTCTGCCTTTACATACATTAATATATGTATTATATATATATATATGCATGTATGCATTTACTTATGAATATGCATGTTTAGCCTCATTTACTTATGAATATGCATGTTTAGCCTCATTTACTTATGAATATGCATGTTTAGCCTCATTTACTTATGAATATGCATGTTTTAGCCTCCTTCCAAACTACGAAAACGATTTCTAAACAGCACATATGCTTTCCTTCTTTCTTCCTTTCTTCTCTCTTTCTGAAATCTATCGCTCGATCGATCAGTCGATGTGTATTCGATGCCGTAGATCGGCGATCTCTCTCTCCTTCTCCGCCATCTGCTTCTTGTACGTAGCCATCGCTGCTTCATACTCCGCAGCCTCCTTCTCCAGCTCCGCCACCTGGCTCCTAAGTCGTGCGATGATCACATCCTTCCTCTCAACGCTCCCATCCGGGTTGATGGACATCCCGGTCAGTTTCCCGATGACCTCGTCCAACTGGACACGGTCATCCTCGACGCGGAGCAGTCGCAGACACTTCTCCTTTTCGTAGAAGAGCGCGTCGCGGTGGTTGAGTATAATCTCCACCTGGTGGAAGAACCCTTCGAGATTCTCCTGGAAGTCCCTGAGGACGCTCTCCTCGCTCGGAGGCTGGATCATCTTGCGAACCAATTCTGTAGTCGTGACGCGATCGTGGGAGTGGGTCACCAGTTGCTTCTCGTGTTTCCTGACGAAGTCCCTCAACGTTGCGGCAAGACGCAGAGCCCGTCCGTCCTTGGCCTTGATCTCGGATGTCACCCGGTCGAGCTCCCTCTTCACCTTGTCTGCCTCTCGACGCCAGTCGTCGTGGGCCAGCTGGAGCTTGACGGCTATCAGCTCCGTCACTTCCTTCTTGTCGGACTCGGAAAATCGCTTGCTCAGCCCGAACTTACTGCGACAGATAAGAAAACAGGACTTAACGAATAATCCTTGGATCATCAAAGTGGGACGCGGTGGTGTAGTGGTATGGTCTGTGCCTCGTAACCGGAGGGTCGCGGGTTCGAATCTGTCCTAACCACTGCGTAGCGACCTTGGACAAGTTGCTCACCCACAGCTGTCTGTGAGGAAGGCAACGGGAAACCATCTCACTCATCTCATCCCCGGATGGCATAAAGCCAATGGATCTGCCTTCGGGCAGATAACTCATCATCATCATCATTATCATCATCATCATCATTATCATCATCATCATCATCATCATCATCATCATCATCATTATCATCATCATCACCACCAAAATCATCATCATCGTCATCATCATCAAAGTAAATTGAAGAAAAGTATCTCATATCCAACAAGTGAGACGCAGAGGAGGCGCTCATTTCCTTTCTTGGCCCTTGAGCCGGCAATGGACGAATCCCAAGGTCCTGGACACGGGGCCAGTGCATTGAAGGACTTGCCCTTTACTTCCAAGCTTACGCCGGTACGAAATTCTACTGCTTGGTGACAGAGGCACGGTGTATGCAAACAACTTGCCCAGGGTTGTTACACGGAGTCGAACGCGCAACCGCTTCCTCATTGACCAAACGCGTTACCAATAGACCACCGTGATGAACTTTGATGACCGTGGCAAAGTAAAGTAACCGATGTTATAAGGGCAACCTTGAACTTAGTGGGTCTAACGACCCTTTAGATATGTCCCATCGACATATAAACAGTTTTTTCTGAGTTTCTCAAATTTTCTGTACATTTCTTTTGCTGATGATTCAATAAACAAACAAACAACAATTATCTGATCTTACTTTATCCGATGCGGTTCAGTCCAATCCAAGCCGATCAAATCCAATCTAATCTAATATATCTAATCTAATGACTTCTATAGCGCCCTTATAATAATGCACACGGCATTCATTAATCGTTGGTCGCTTTGTGATAGTGGAAAGTAAAAGCCTTGTAAAGCATCTAGTACTTGAAAGCCAGAGTTAATGCATATTGACATTTATATAGCGGTCTTCGGGAACCTCTCGAAGCGCCGTATTGCACTGTATGTTGTCAGGCGGCAGACGTCCAAGTGAATTTGAAGTGCTGAAGAGAAGAAATGGAAGTGACGTTAGTTAACAAGTTCAGTGGTGGACAGAAACAGAGTGTTAGAGTGTGTGAGAGAGATAAGAGAGAGAGAGAAAGAGAGAGAGAGAGAGAGAGAGAGAGAGAGAGAGAGAGAGAGAAAGAGAGAGAGAGAGATAAGAGAGAGAGAGAGAGAGAGAGAGAGAGAGGGGAGAGAGAGAGAGAGTGCGAGAGAGAGATAAGAGAGAGAAAGAGAGAGGGAGAGAGAGATAAGAGAGAGAGAGATAAGAGAGAGAGGGAGAGAGAGAGAGCAGAGAGAGTCTGAGAGTCAGAGAGAGTGTGTGAAAGAGTGTGAGAGTGAGAGAGAGAGAGAGAGAGCCAGAGAGCAAGAGAGTCACAGAGAGCGAGAGTCAGAGGGAGAGAGAGAGAGAGAGAGAGAGAGAGAGAGAAATAGAAAGAGAGAGAGAGAGTGAAAGAATGTGTGTCTTTATCCTACTTGGAAGTGCGGTTGAAAAGAGATGCAGGGAAGATTCATTTGGACGAAGAAGTCAGCCTATTGTCGACCTAAACAGGCCTAAATAACAAAGAACCTGAATTAAGGACAAAAGCTGCCTGCCTTCAGAAATTTGTCACAACCACACAGTTTAACGAAAATCTCAGGAAGTGAAAAATCTCAGAATATATGCCACACGAATTGTATTGTATTCTATTGCATTGCAATTTATTGCAATCGAAGAATCAGCAAAAGCCTTCAATTTTTAAGTGCGAATAATGTTTGACCACACGTTGACCATCGACTACTGACCGGTGCACAAGCACAGAGGCTTCGTTGACCATTTCCTTAAGCGGCTGTATATCTCCTTTCTCCAGACCCAGTTCCATTTCCATTTCGGAGATGAGTTCCCTGCACTCTGGCGAAGCTGTTGGACCCCCAATCAGTCGGCAGAACTGGCTGAATCCATTCACAGGACTCAGCGATAGGATGCAGTCGACCATCTTGGTCACCCGCCCATCATTGTCTCTCTCGCTCTGAAACACAGGTCAGGTTTATATAGCGCAAGTAGTTGACTATGTAACGACTCCAAGTCAAATACTAAACGCTGGCTGGGTAACAAAGATTAGTAAATGTAAGTGTAAATATCCGAAATTTCTCAGCGTCAAGATGTCCAGCTTAATGACTGGCGCTCTATCAATTCAAGTACACAAGAGCCAAGTTGTTTGGTCATCAGGGTAGGCAAGTCTTGCTGGTGGAAAAGGCTGGGATATTTTACAGCACTAAACAGAGTGAAAAGCACCAGATTTTTATGCTTAGTTTTGCTAGTTCCTTTGAGAATTTTCCACGGTTCCGATAACTCTATGAGTTTATCGGGGTTTCTGTCAGTTTTTTACCGGTTGCTACCGGTTTTCCCCACCGTCCCGGCAAAACTTCTTTCATATTGCAAATTGCGAGTCCTGATTTTCAGGTAATCGTGAGACTCTTTTAAAGTCCAGGTAGATAGAGATGCTCCATGCAGGACCTTTGAGAGGTCACAGAAATGTGCTATAAAAATGACCAGATGCACATACATACAAACGGAAGCTTATCCTGATAATACGAGATGACGTTGTACGTGGTCGTTGGTACCTGCCTCGATCGTTGTAACACCCTCCTGGGTCAGAAGTCCAGCTTCTTTCATCTCAAGGAGGAGGTCCCTCGTCACGCGGACGTTCTCAGTCAGATCGGACTTACGCCGACGTAGAATGTTCTTCTCCAACTCATCCATCTTCTGATCTGAAAATTTTAGAAATCAGACAAATGATGGACTGACTGAGTTGATTATCGACTGGCTGGTTCATTGGCTGATGGATTATTTGGCTATTGATTGATTGATTGATTGATTAATTGATTGACTGATTGGTTCGTTGATTGATTGATTGAGTGGATGGGTGGGTGGGTGGGTGGGTGCGTGCGTGAGTGAGTGAGTGTATGAGTGAGTGAGTGAGTGAGTGAATGGGTGAGTGAGTGAGTGAGTCATTGAGTGGATGGGTGGGTGGGTGCGTGCGTGAGTGAGTGTGTGAGTGAGTGAGTGAGTGAATGAGTGAGTGAGTGAGTGAGTGAGTCAATCAGTGAGTCAGTGATTCAGTCAGTCAGTCAGTCAGAAGATCAGCGTAATCCACTGAAGAAGCCCAATTGAAGTCCAATAAATCGGAAAAAAACAGAAGTTAGGCTATGGTGACCTCACTGCCCTATAAGCTTTGTTATATTTGGTTATGACTGACGTAAGTTTGTAAGTAAGTAAGTAAGTAAGTAAGACATTTGTTAACACGCCATATGTCCATCGGCTGAGCGAGGAATCGTATACGCGTGGTGTGGGTCAATGGGTTCAACAGTGATACGTCAAGCTTTGCTGTTATCGATGGGTCATTTAAAGATCGTTTTTCTGTTACAAAGTGACTTAAACACGTGCATAGTTTTCCTGTATTTCTCAATTGATAAAAGGAGCACAAAGAATCAATTTACAATGACATTGTTTATTGTCAGCGTCACGTGATGGAGCTAACAGAGACCGATTCGTCAGCCACATCTGAAGCCATAGAAGACTGTGTGTTTGTACAAGTATGCATATACTTGTACACACAGACATGCATACATTTGTACATAACACGCTGTTTGCACGCATTGGCCTCTAAAGAACAGGACCAATCAGGGCTCTTTCTACACTCAACACTCTGGAAATTGTTTGCTCGTTAGAGTGCATGTTGACCAGCGATTTGCTTGAGCTTTATATCGTAGCGCCAAATAAATCCCATGACGATGTTTGTTGACTGGCGCCAAATGTCTTATCAAGCAAACGATCGATACTCGTAACTGAAAATACACATAATTATAGGACTACGAATATGCATACAATGCGCATGCGCCGGCTGTGCGAAGCCATTGCAAACACAATCACCCAAAACATACCGTGCTACACCATAACACAACATGATAAAAACATATCATAACATAACTCTGCATAACATAACTCTGCATAACATATCACTAGAACTTATAATATCATATCACAAGAACTTGTAATATCGTATCACACATTAAAATGCCAATTTAGAATATACGAATAACTAAACAGTAAACACACAATATTTTGGGGAATAATTTAACTCCACCCTTCGCGATTCCATGATTTCATGAGTGTCAGCGTGGCATTGCGCTGCTTGGTCAGCATGTTTTGAGTGCGCGCTTACATAGGAAATTTTCTCTGAGATCACAGGGTACAAATGACAACATGGGGCCATAGAATATCCAGGTAGATCGTAAGCTCGAGATTTCTACAGCGCCAAACGAAAGCTAAATCGCGGGAACCAGCTTATTCACAGGCGCTCAGTCAAAACAAAATCAATAGGCAGAGATCAATGACTACATTAATGTAGGTAGACATCAATGATTACTTGTCGAGGTGCAAAAGGATTAATAGCCTAAAAAAGTGCAGCCAATCCTCGGCTCGACGACGGTTGAAGACAAGACAAGACACAAATGTTCCAGATAACTGCGTACATAGGTCTACATTAGTGCCTGAAGTTGCCATACATCATTGGCCACATTATACTGTATGCCAGCAATTACTTTTCGGAAATGGAAGGTAAACGTACTTACGTATCTAGCCTTCTCTAATCCCGATCCAAGTTCTTCCAAATAACACTGCTTTCAAAATCCGCAATCAGTAAATGCAATCCTCGAAGCTTCCGTTCCAAAGAAGCCCATTGTCGCAGCTGTTCCCCTACGGAACACGGTTGCCTGGTAGTTGCTAGGTACGCCCACAGTGGCCCGCTACCAGGCAGGGGCCAGCACCGACGCCGCTGACCCCATTATGAGGGTGGCGATCGCAGTCTATGGGGTGGACGCTTCTCAAAGAACTTAGTCTGCAGGTGTGGGCGTGGCTTACAGCAGCGCGCTCTGTCGGCCACTGTCAATAACGCCTGCTGGCTTTTGCGTAACAGGGCTAATCAGACGGGGATGTTTTGGCGTGTTAGAACGCATTCGGCAGTAATCACCATTTCGTCTGCGTAGTAAAGTAGCTCTGTACGGCCACTGGGCTACAAATTTATCTCTCCATCTACTCTGCTGAGATTTTCTCTCTCCTTTCACTCTTTTTATTTTCTTTATAGTCTTTCTTTCTCTTAGTAGTAGTAGTAGTAATAGTGGTAGTAGTAGTAGTGGTAGTGGTAGTAGTAGTGGTAGTGGTAGTAGTGGTGGTGGTAGTTGTAGTAGTAGTAGTTAGATTTATTATTAGTTGTTTTCTTTGTTTCTTTGGTTCGTTCTTCTTTCCAGTCCATTCTCACGCTCTCTTGGACTTTGTTTAATTCTTTCTTCCTTTTTCTTTTTTTCACTCCATTTTCTTTACAATCTTCCTTTCTTCTTTTCTCTCTTCCTTTCTTCCTTTCTCGTTCCCTTCTCCTCTCTTTTAAGGCTTTTGTTTTATCTTTTTTATTTTTCATTTATTAGGCGCCACTATCTAATGACTCAGCATCAATCGCTGGCGCTGAGCAATTGCGAGTGAAGGACTTGCTCAAGGTCCCTACAAAGTAAACCGTCTAAGGGGAGAGAAACTAGAACCCGTACTCTCCGCGTTACTGGCCGAGCGCTCCTCTAACCAATAGGCTACCGGCTTCACAGTCTCTCGCACACACTCTCTTCTCTCTCAGTATCTTTCTTTCTGCCTGTATATCTCATTCTCTGTCTTTCCCTGTCTCTGTCTCTCTGTCTCTCTGTTTCTCTGTTTCTCTGTCTCTCTGTCTCTGTCTCTCTCTCACTGTTTCTCTCTCCCCTTTCTCTCTTTCTCTTGTTTTACAGTCTTATGCAACCAGTCTTTCCCAGTAATATTTATTTATCTATTCTCTTTATTCCCGCAACTGATCTCTTTAAATCTGCCACGATGTTCCTCCGTCTGTGTCGTTATTTCTCCGTACTTCATTCTGGGTTTTATCTCTTTAAATCTCCCAGCAGGACATTTCTTCGTATGTGTCGCTGTTTGCGCGCATATAATTCTGTGCATTGACCTGTAACCATTCAATCGATCTCATTATAGCGCCTCGGTTCCTATTCAATCTTCATCGTCCAGTCATGCGTGACCGTCCCATTCAAAACCAACGCTAATGCATGCACTTCCCCATTGCAGTTCGACGTATACCTATCAACAGCCACTCGGCCAACCACTCTCACATCGTGCCAATATCCTGTAGAATTACCACACATTCAAAGCCAAATCTTGCCACTCTTAAAGTCTTGACAGCAATGTCTGGCAGTACAAGATACTGTTGTGGTCACAACTGATGTATTGTCGGGGCTTATGAAAAGATCTGAGCTAAAATTTATTATTTCTCGGATTGCTTATCTTCAGTAATCCTGTCTTCACCTCACCATTTCAGACTAATCCCCACTGGAGAAAAATTTCGCCCATACATTTCACTCCTGCCCATAGATCCTATATAGGTCCATAGAACCTGAGGTTACTGACTTACTCCCATTTCCCCCATACTTTTCTCTGCCATCTTTCTTAATAAAAATCATAATAATAATAATAGTAGTAGTAGTAGTAGTAATAGTAGTAGTAGTAGTAGTAGTAGTAGTAGTAGTAGTAGCAGTACTACTACTACTACTACTACTACTAATAATAATAATAATAATAGTAGTAGTAGTAGTAGTAGTAGTAGTAGTAGTAGTAGTAGTAGTAGCAGTAGTAGTACTAATAATAATAATAATAATAATAATAATAATAATAATAATAATAATAATAATAATAATAATAGTAGTAGTAGTAGTAGTAGTAGTAGTAGTAGTAATAATAATAATAATAATAACAACAACAATAATAATAGTAGGACAATTTCCATAGTGCAGTAACACGACCTACGCCTAAGAAATCAGTCTTCCATCTTTGCCGCCAACTGCAGTTGCATCATGAGAATATTCGTTGTTAGGGAGAGAATGTTTGAGAACCAATCGTAGGTGATGTTAGGGTTAAAGTTTGGGAACCAGCGTAAGGTTGTAATTGTAATTTTAAATTTGCATAGCGCCTCTTCAAGCAAAGACTAATCAGTGGCGCTCATTGCGCTAGACTTGATGTTAAAAGTCACTAATGATGTTAAGTGTAATTAAGAACAGAATAGTATCCTGTAAGTGAACATAGGTTACGTCGGGTGGTTAGAAGTCATGGAACCGGCCTAAATTAATGTCAGATGGTTAGATGTTAGGGAACCAGTCTAGGCGACGTCAAATGGTTAGGCTTTAGAGAACCAGTCTAAATGAACAAATAAGCCTAACAGTGACCTGAATAACAGTGTAGGGAAAGACATTAAATTAAGAACAATTGGTTACAGACGCGTTTAAATTTAATTACTATTTTAATCATTATTAACAGTGTTTTGTTTGAAAATGACTTGGCATTCATAGATATTCCCTTTTATTTGTAGAGAAAACGCTAAGTAGGAGATTCAGGCTATGTAGAATGAAATGAAATTTTCAGCACAGTCAGACTAGTAAGATTGCATTACCTAATAAACTTGAATAAAGATGTCATTTTTCGTTTTCACAAACAATTATTGTGACCCAACATTTCGATACGAAGGGGTCTTTAGACACACCAACGAAAGAAGTAGCCAGAAGGCAGACACTTAGGGTCGCCTTTTAGTTATCGAGTGGTGTCTGGTTGGTTGGAAACCACAGCAGCTGTTCCACAAATGCTCATGGACTAGTGTTTGTGAGGCTGAAACTAAGACCTCTGCTGTGTTCTGAAGCATTTGCGTTTTTGCATCAAACACGCAAGCACCTCAAGTGCGAGTAGCTATTCTAAGTTGATCTGCTATTCCCAGTGCGTGGGTTCTTGCGTGCAGCCATGATTGCACTTGCACGCGTTTTATGCTGATCGATCTTTCAATGCGTTATACATGTAGGTCAATACAAAAGCTCCTCATATCTATAGAAACCCCGTGTTTAGGCCTATGCAAAGCTTTGCTTAATAGGTCTATGCAAAGCGTTGTGTAGGCCTATGCATGATGGACAGTTATGATTCCTAGATCCTATACGATGTCTGTGAAGCATTCGGCGACTGGTTCGTTGTTGATCCTGACTTCCGTTATCCATCCATCAAAAAATTTTCCGAGTTCAAATTTAATGCGATTTCCAGAGCTGTTTACTGAATTTCGAGCAATGGTTTTGTTCTGTACGAACGTAAAGTGTGGCTGCTTCGTTGCGTTGATACAACACTTATGGACGAAGTTAATTTAAGCAATATTGAGCCCGGTTAGCATTTCATGTAGATTGTCAGGCCATGTTTAGGGTCGGTCATTGAGTAACAACACGGGTTTGGAGGTTGATGGGTGTAGCGTTGGTTGATTGGTGTATAGTCGTGTTTGCGTGCTGGAATGAATGGATGGATGCATACGTGAATTGATGGGCATTGTTGGATGGATGGATGGGTGGGTGGTTGGTTGGGTGAATGGGTGGATGGATGGATTGATTGATTGATTGATGGATGGATGGATAAATGGATGGATGGATGGATGGATAGATCTAAGAAGCGTAATTATATGTGTTAGATGGATGGGTGAATGATTGGATGGATGGATGTGTGGATGGGTGGATGGATCTAGGCAGCATAATTATACGTGTTATATGGATGGATGGGTGAATGATTGGATGAACTCATGGATGGATGGATGGATGGATGGATGAACAAATTATGGGGCACGGTATAACTGATTGATTAGAGCGCTTGGCTTATAACGGGGAGAATACGGGTTCGAGCCTCCTCCCCTGAGGCTGCTACTGTGTAGGGACCTTGAGCAAGTCTTTCACTCACAACTGCTCAGCGCCATCGATTGATACTTAGTCACTGATAGGGTCTCTTAATAAATGCAGAATAATAATAAACGAAGGGAGGGATGCATGCTTGGATTGATGGACTGACGGACTTGATGAATGGATGAATGAACGAATGAATCAATGAACGAACAAATAAACGAATGAATATTTGTACAACTCCTTTCGGAATAAAACACTTCCTGATATCCGGTCTATTCAGAAAAAACCGTCACGAGTCGCTGACCCTTTCCCTGTTTTTGTATTCTTCGGTACACTGAATGTCAATGGGCAATAGTTTTGGTAAACAGGGAAAAAATTAATTGCAATATTATCAATTAAAAAGTTGCATTCGTTACGGTCTGAGTCGGATCTGCATTAATGAGAGCCGTCATAATCGTTGCCGTCACCACACTAGGGGGCCTACCGCAGTCGATGAACGACACAACTCGGAACTAATGCGTCATACTTGTATGAAGTCTTCTGTCTTTTTTAACTCTTTAGACCAGCGTGATTTCCTGTTCAAACAACTTGCGAAGTACCGCAGTCCATCAGCCACTCAGTCTGTGGTTTGATTGTTAAAGCCACGCTCGTTTAGAAGTAATATCTGGTAACGCAAATTGTAGTGTGGCTAGATATCTTTGACTATAGATACCGCGACAAGAGCAGATCTACTGAAGACAGAGGTAGATTCACCGAGGACAAGGGCAGCTCTAAAAGTAAACTATCCCATATCCCACGAGTGAGATGTAAGGGAGGCGCTCATTTCCTTTTTTCCTCCTTGAGTCGGCAATGGACGAATCCCAAAGTCCTGGACAAGGGGCCAGTGTATCGCAGGACTTGCCGCTTACTTCCCAGCTTACGCCAGTACCAAATTATACTGCTTGGTGACAGAAGCACGGTGTGCGCAAACAACTTGTCCAGGGTCGTTACACGGAGTCGAACCCGCAACCGCCTGATCGTTGACCAAACGCGTTACCTATTGACCACCATGCCGCACAAGGGCTTCTCCACCGATGACAAAAACAGCTTTTGTTGGGCATGCCCCTTAGCTGGCACTGAATGAATCCCAAGGTCATGGACACGGGCTTCCACATCGCATGTCCTGCCCCAGCTTACTCCCACACCAAGTTCTGCTGCTGGGCGAAAGAGACAAGTGCTCGAGAACAACTTATCCAGAGTCTTTATCGAACCCGAAGTCGCTGGATTACAGATCAAACGCGCTACCGAATGGATCTCCGTGCTGTACAAGATTGGCGTCAAGGCATATGCAGTGTTGCGCAGTGCCAGGCGATTTTTCAAATCATTACTAATAAACCCCGTACCGTTTAGCTAAACATCACAGTTTCTCTACTTTGCCACCAGACAGTTATGCTCACAAAGTTACTCTGACCACACTAGTGTCTCGAGTTTCCAGCTATTACGATTAAGAGTGCAGTCAGCATATTGTGCCCGAAACCCTTTTCGAGTCTATATCGACAAGCGCGGAATTTTTGTAACGTGAGATAATTATCGAGCGATCTAATTGGCGCTGAAATTTGCGTCACAAATGTTGTAGCTGGTGACCCTGGACTCGAGAGCTCTGAGAGCCATTGGTACACGGTGACCAATTGGAATTAATGAGTTCGAACGCAGGCGAGATTCAGGTGTACAGAACAGGTTATTTGGTTATTGTAAGCGAGCAGGTATACCGTCGAAAATTAGCGTGACTCAAAAGCTATTGAACATAAAATATCAGGTGATCAAGTTCGCACAGCATGTGAGCCCTACAGCAAGGCGAGTCTGTCTAACTTGGCTGTCTTCAAGTCCATGTTTTCTTCTCTACTCTGCTCCGTTCTGCTCTGCTCTACTCTACTCATTCTACTCCTTCCTACTCCTACTCTACTATACTATACTCATTCTACTCTACTCCTACTCCTAATCCTACTCCTACTCCTACTCCTACGACTACTACTCCTACGACTACTCCTACTCCTACTACGCATACGACTACGCCTACTCCTACTCCTACTCCTACCCCTACTCCTACTCCTACTCCTACTACTCCTACTACTCCTACTACTCCTACTCCTACTACGCCTACGCCTACTTCTACTCCTACCCCACTCCTACTCTACTATACTCTATTCATTCTACTCTACTGTACTCCTGCTTCTACTCTACTCTGATCTGATCTTATGCTTATCTGATCTAATCTGATAATCTAATCTGATAATCAAATCTAATCTGTTGACTTCTATAGCGCCCTTATCACCCAACAGCCTGCTATACGGGTGAGCTTGGGTCTGATCAGGAGGCTGCAGCACGTGCAGAACGCCGCTGCCAGGTTTGTTGTGGGTGCATGGAAATTCGACCGCATTACCCTGTGCTAGGGGAGCTGTACTGGCTGCCAGTCCGAAGGTGGACTGTCTTCAAGGTTGCGACACTTGTTTATAAGTGTTTGCACGGAGTGGCGCCACTGTACCTGGTTAGGGACTGTGCTCTGGCCTCGCCCAGTCCGGGGCGGTCCCGGTTACGCTCTGGTGTGAGCCACGACCTGATGTGGTGTGGAAGGGCCACTGCCACGGGTGTAAAAACTTTTGGCGCTTCTTGCCTAAGGGTACGGAATGCACTGCTTGTTGAACTCCGCATTCTGGAACTTTCCATCGAGGTTTTCAGGAGAGAGTTTAGACTTACCTGCTCATGTCATCTGATTGGGCCGACCGAGCTACTGACAGCACATTTGCGGTGTATTTGGTTATATTAACTTGCGCTTTATAAATCTTATTCCTCTTCCTCTCCTCTTCCTCCTCATCTTCCTCCTCCTCCGCCTCCTTCTTCTCATAATAATAATAATAATAATAATAGCAATAGTAATGGTAGTAGTAGTAGTAGTAGTGGTAGTAGTGGTAGTGGTGGTAGTAGTAGTAGTAGTGGTAGTAGTAGTAGTAGTAATAATAGTAATAGTAATAGCAATAATAATAATAATAATAATAATAATAATAATAATAATAATAATAATAATATCATAATGCACAAGGCATCAATCAGCTGGCCTGGTTAGCTACATTGGTTAAAGCGAACGTGAAGGCGCCTCTATGCATGAGGATGCCGATTCGCATACCGATAGTGGCTTATTTAAGAGATTTAAATCTAGGGCTAGCACGGTCTGTATACGGGGACCACTTCTGGATGCGTGGAACGCTTTCAAACGGGAAGCAGTGGTGAAGGATCTCACCCGATAAATTCACTGAAAATGAGCAGGGTCGAAGCGATAGAAAAACATTGCAGTTAAGATTTCGATCTGGTTATCGGAACACGAGCCCCACCGTAGATCGTATCGCAGAAGCTGAGAACGTATATCAAGGTGTTGTTTTATGAGGTACCTGTAGGCGCACATGTAACCGGCTTATACCATAAGCCTGATTTCCATTCCAACCACTAGCAATTATATAAAATAATATATGTATTCCAATCACTTGAATTCAGCAGAGTCCAACATGCATATATATATATGTATGTATGTATGTGTGTATGCATATTTATGTATATATACTTGCAATTGCATTAACTCCGTGGCGTAAGCCCCGGGCCAAAGTCTAATGAAATACTTTGATAGTAATTGGACACACCTGCCTCCGTGCATATCATTACTTTGCACACCTGCCTTAATGCCACAGGGTCGCCATATTGACATTTTGTAGACTTACTGCGTATTCCATGGAATATATATATATAACATGTATCGTTACGCTTTCCATGTTGTATATATATATATATGTGTAAATAACATGTGTCTTTCTTATGGTTATATATATAATATATATATATATGTCATATGAGGCCATGCTTTGAAAAATAAGCAAATGTTTAAACACACGTATGTGGTGTAGTTCAAAGTGGTTGCAGAGTGTATCTTGATAATGTAGGCCTACTACAGGCAGCACTTTTACTCAAAACATTTGGAAATTACCATACAATATGGCGAAGTCTGGCTAAACTGGGTTGAAAACTTGGTCTGGTATGTCGGGCTTGTATGTGCGTTGTGTGTGTGTGTCTGTGTGTGTGTGTGTGTGTGTGTGTGTGTACTCATATGCAGCTCTTACGTTTATATATTTTAACAAAATCATTAAATTAAATTAAATAAGAGTAACTTTAAGATTGCAGAATAATTGGACTAGACCCATTGCTGAGTTAGTCTCTCTACGAAGGTGGGAGAGTAACTGCTACAGAGAACGAATCAGTGATGTATATGAACGATAAAAATATGTAACCATGCATTATAATTAGCAAACTATGAACGAAATAATAGGACAGTCCCTAACAACTTTCATAGTAATTAATAAAGCACGAACAAAGATCTCAGAGAACTGTAAGATCTTTCAAATAAACGACAGAATAAATTACCACTTTTACTGCAATCACAATTAAATTAGCGATAATTTAGGCACAGTTCAAGTGTTTTCGACTACCCAGAATTGATAAGTTATCAAAATTACAATCATATCAGGTTTCCAGTTGCTCAGTGAAAATCAAGGCCGATCCAAGGATTCGTAGATTGAGTTGAGCGAATAGATGCGGAATTCTAGAAGGTAGGGAACAAGAATAGTTGAAAAATATTTTGACTATTTCATTAAGTTTCGGGGTGGGCTGTATATACGTCTCCCAGTAAATACACCAGTGACAGTTACTTTATCAAATTCCAAATATTGGCCTACATTAAGGGGCTTATCCAGGCTTTAATTTGAGGGGCTAAAGGATATTTGAGGTCTGGGGCGCTACTACTACTACTACTACTACTACCACTACTACCACTACCACTACCACTACTACTACTAGTAGTACTACTACTACTAGGCTACTACTACTATTATTATTATTATTATCATCATCATCATCAGATAGTTACGAATTCACATGTAAAGCGTTGGCATGTACAAAGAAATGTCTTCAGTTGTTTGCGAAATGAGACAATAGAAAGAGAAGCCAGGGGCAGTAAATTCCACAGATGAGGACTAATGCGTGAAAAGGCACGAAAACCACTCAACTTTCATGGTAAGTTGGGAAAAACAGCTGGCAAGAGGAAACTGATCTTAACTTCTTTCTGGTGGTATTAAGCGTAAGCAAAATGCACAAGTCATCCTGGTAGCCGATAGTTACGATAGGGGAACTATAGGCAAATGATATCAGCCAAGCTGAGGGCCTTACGTGCAATTACAATACGATATCCGCCATTAATAGTCGATGACAAAAACAAAAATAAATACATCACGTGATCAGCGCAACAGTCACGTGCTGTATCATCTGACAGTCACGTGCTTAACACTACGTTTCTGGCGACAGTTAATAATCAGTTAATCGAGCGAATGATGAAGTCGTAACGAAAACGACAACATATTCATAGTTCAAGTGTTCGGAGTTACCTACATTTTACAACAACCACAACACTTTTCACGTGTTAGTAGCGTTACATCGGCGAAGTATGGAGCGCTCTGGTAGGCCTAAATATTCACAAGAACCCGTTCAGGTAGCCAGGCGATCGCCATTTTAGATGTAAAACTGATCCATCTAAAAGAACAACCATGACCTAAATTAATTTTACTCAAAAGGCTTAAATTACTTTTGAAGACTTACAGATTAGAAACCTTTGGATCTTGACCTGAAACCGAACCTGACCTTAGGCTACCTGCATCACCTGATTTGACTGAGTGCTGCTGACGAAATCCGGAGATTACGATTACGATTACAAAGCCTTCAGTTAAAGCACTGTTTCCACACTGAAGGAAGGTTCTAGTTTATCATATGACTTCATTATCTGAAGCTTTCTATATTTACAGATCGACCTAACTAATACACATGTTTGAATAGGACCTAAACATTAATCGTAATCATAAACTCGAAATTTCTAGCGACTACGTTTTCTTAGCCTCAGCATATAAGGCAGGATAGTGTATGCCAGATTAACTTATTTTAATGATGAGTTCGCTAGGGGGCTCCAGTTTAACAGTAATCATGAAAATCTAATGGGTTGGGATTTGAACTCCAATGTCTAGGCTGACAGTCCAACATGCTGACATCTGAAAATGCATCCCAAATAAAAAAAATCAGTGAATCATAGTGGGCTAGGCATGGTAAAGAAAACGCAAGCTCGAGACATTTTCTTTTAAAAATAATAGGATAATTATGTTTTCTTGTGCGTTTGGCAACTTACGCGACAGTCGGTAGGTGGCGACAGTTACTGTTTGGTTCTGTTATCACGCGGAAGATGGTGATGATAGCTGTGATGCGGATGATGTGTTTTCGCTTCCCGCTCTTTTTCTTGTTCCTCGAGCAGTTCCCTTCGGCCTCTTATTCGATTAATGCGCGTTTTCATCAGCAGCCAAATCAAGGCTGCACATAAATAGACAGATAGATAAGATAGACAAACATACAGACACAGACAGAGAGAGAGAGACAGATTTCTACTTGCAGCAAGCAATACAAAGAGTAAATAAAGTATTACATTACAAAGAGTAAGCAAAGTATTACATTTATTTACAATTATGTAAATCTACACAGTTGAATCTATATAACATATAGCTTAATGAATTTGCGAATCTTTTAGTAATTTTATAAACGGCAAAAATGTTTCGTTTCATTCGCTAGATGGAGTGGAGATAAGGTCTGTTGTGGGTGTGTGCAACCGCTGTCCAAAGCACACACCGGGTATTCATCGTTCTACTTAAGAACAACGAGGTACACGAAACTAAGGCGCTCAGACCACAATAATAAATGTAAAATGTAAATGTATAGGTTTTTTATGGCCACCGTTTGACATCGACCTCTGCTCATTTTGCTGCTGCTGCTGCTGATGATGAAAAGGAGGGAGCTACTCAGAGGCAAACTAAGCAGGAAGCTAAAAAAGAGAATGGTTAAAACATTGGTATGGAGTGTCGTCCAGTATGGCTCAGAGACGTGGACAATGCGGAAGGAGGACATTAAAAGACTAGAGGCCTTCGAGATGTGGATTTGGCGTAAAATGGAGAGAGTCAGCTGGAGGGAGCGAAGAACCAATGAAGAAATATTGCAGCTGGTAGAGGAAAAAAGATCCTTGATAGGCACTATACGCGGACGACAGAGAAAATGGATCGGCCACATCCTGAGAGGGGACACCCTATTAAAAGACATCATCGAGGGAAGAATGGAGGGAAAAAGAACACGTGGAAGACCAAGAGCAATGCTACTGGACTGGATGATGACAGAGGAGGGATACAGTGGACTGAAGAGAGAGGCACAGAACAGAGAAAGATGGCGTCATTGGACATACGAAGCTGCCGAGGGGCAGAGAACATAAAGAGAGAAGAAGCTGATGATGATGGTGATGATGGTGGTGGTGATGATGACGATGATGATGATGCTGGTGATGGTGATGATGGGGGTGATGATGATGATGTGGAGGAGGAGGAGGAGAAGCAGGAGGATAATGATGATGATAATGACGATGATGAGGATTAGGAGGAGAAGCAGGATGATAATGACGATGATAACAATGATGATAATGAAGATGATAATGATTATGATGATGGTGATGACGACGACGAAAGCTATGATAATGATGATGACGACGACGACGGCGATGATGATGATAATATTGGTTGGTGATGTTGTTGATTAGATACCTTGTGTGTCTTCGGGTTCCGACTGTTCGTTTGGATTCGACGCATAGCAGGAGCATCCGGCGCAGTTGCAGGAGAAGCTGGGGTTTCGGCAGTTGAAGCACTCTCGCTTGCATCCCGGACAACAGCATTCGTAGAGGGCAGAGCCACCTGGCGGCCAACCCTCAACCAACTGACCAAAGAGGAGGACGACGACTATGAAGAGAATGAGAGGCACAGGAGGACTGGACGACGACCCAGGCATCGTAGATAGATCTCTATATAAATGAATCACTTGGTTAGCTGCAAACTCGATTCAACTGCCACGGTCACAGACAGACCAGCCGGTGATGTATTTTGCGGAGACCTTTCTGTTGACTCTACCCTACCCTACCCTACCCTACCCTACCCTACCCTACCCTACCCTACCCTACCCTACCCTACCCTACCCTACCCTACCCTACCCTACCCTACCCTACCCTACCCTACCCTACCCTACCCTACCCTACCCTACCCTACCCTACCCTACCCTACCCTACCCTACCCTACCCTACCCTACCCTACCCTACCCTACCCTACCCTACCCTACCCTACCCTACCCTACCCTACCCTACCCTACCCTACCCTACCCTACCCTACCCTACCCTACCCTACCCTACCCTACCCTACCCTACCCTACCCTACCCTACCCTACCCTACCCTACCCTACCCTACCCTACCCTACCCTACCCTACCCTACCCTACCCTACCCTACCCTACTCTACCCTACCCTACCCTACCCTACCCTACCCTACCCTACCCTACCCTACCCTGCCCTACCCTACCATACCCTACCCTACCATACCCTACCCTACCCTACCCTACTCTGCTCCACTCTGCTCCACTCTACTCTATATCCTAATCGACTCTGCTCTGCTCTGCTCAACTCCACTCTACTCTATATCCTAATCGACTCTGCTCTGCTCTGCTCAACTCCACTCTACTATATTATATTCTATTGTACACTACTGTACTCTATTCTACATCCTTCTCTGCTCTGTTTTGCTCTACTCTAATCCATTCTACACTACATTATACCCTGCTCTACTCTATAACTTACTCTATTCTATGCCCTACTTTACTCTTCTCTAATATAATCTAATCATCATCCAATCTAATCTGGCGGCTTCCACAGAGCTGGTGCTGTGATGAGCAAGACATCAACTGATAATCATTTTATGCACAAACCACAACATTTTCCAATATCAGAATCCTTTGGACGGAACCACGAGATCTTGATGCCTCTGAGACAATTCTTAACGCAGTTCACTGTGAAAAGATGTTGCAAGTCATTCCGTATTATTTTGAGTTTATTATTTCTGCATTTATTAGGAGCCACTATCTAATGCCTCAGCATCAGTTGATGGCACTGAGCAACTGTGAGTTAAGTTTACTGTCTAGATCATGTCCCAGCTTTCGAACTGCCACTTCGCTTGTCTAGATTTCCTAGGGTGTGTTGTGTTTATCGAAAACTTTTTATACCGCCTACCTTTCGAGCATCTGACAAAAACGCTGCCTACGCTAGCTTAAGAACAAAAAGTTCACATGCAAGCAAAAAACTGAAAAGCAGTGGCGGATCCAAGATTGCTTGCGTGTGGGTCAAAGGCATTTCCAGATGGGCCCCACATTCTGCCAGTCCACCATGCATGGGTCTGATCTGAGGGGCACCGGATATAATCAAGGGGGAGCGGGGGGAATCGTCCCCCTCGCGATTTGAGCTAAATGCGCCACTGCTGGAAAGGTCAGCACTGGTTGGGTTTCGTCTTTCGTCGTTATCAATCATCGACCTGCAGGAAAGCTAAACGGATCCAGTAGCAAAATGGAAGTGAATCGAACTGTTATTGACTACTAGGTTTCTTGGTTCAGGTTCGTCTGTACCGTAAAGGTAGGTGCACAGTTTACGACCACAGAGAAATAAACATTTAAACTGTAATCCTAATTTTTGTACTTATTGACGTAAGTTTTATGGCAATCCGATGGATGTATGCTAGGTTGCGTCTCAAGTGCTGGCACTTTTCATATTTTTATAAAAGGAATGTGCGACTCAGTGGTCTAATTACCGCGCTTAGCCTGGAGCTGAGTGCCTTTGAAGAAGCTCCTTTTCCGCAGATCCTATCCTGATTCCTCTTCTTCTCCTTATCTGTCTTTCCTAAACTAATTTCAAACACCACCCACCTTAGCCGTCTGCCTGCCTTCCTGGGTATTAATCTTGAATCGAAGCTTTCTTGCCTATCGATTTTGTTTTTACTGAGTGCCTATGAATAAGCTGGTTCCAGCGACTTAGCTTTCATTGGTCGCTGTAGAGATCTCGAGGTTACGATTACGACTAGCCTAACGGTTGCGAGTCCGCTCCTGCTGAGCGGACTCTGTTTTACAACATATTGAGAGCACACGTGCCTCTGTCACCAAGCAGTGTAATTTGGTACCGGCGTAAGCTGGGAAGTAAACGGCAAGTCCTGCGACGCACTGGCCCCATATCTAGGACCTTGGGATTCGTCCATTGCGGGCTCTAGGGCCGAATGCGGGAAACGAGCGTCTCTCCTACATTTCATAATGGGACATGCCTTGGGAGCTTTTCTTTTATTAATGCAATTTAAGGAGCACCGTTTGAGACTGGGGAGGTTATTTGTGGATACAGAAGTTTTTGAGGTGGTGCAAGTCAGAAAAACTGTGGCATAGTTCGCTAAAGATTTTTACAATTTTACTTATGACTTTTTTGCTTGTCGCGAATTTCGTTTTTGTTTTATCAGACATACATGTATGCAACATCTTCTATTAAAAAAATTAATTCTCACATGCTCGAGTGGATGACTTAACCTACTTTTTCTCATCTCTTCCCAGTAGTCCTACTTGAGACTTTTAACCCATTCGGGAAACTTAGTCACAAAAATGGCTTACTTTTACTGGCACAAGTGGGGTGAGGAAAAAACCTTTTCGATCTCCTTTTTTCTTAAGGGGCTGTGGCCTATTTGACACTCTGTACCAGCGCCCTCAATGTAACGTAACATAATCTTGTATTGTTTTGATAACGGCGCTATAGAATTCATTAGATTAGATTAGGCTAGTCTAGTCTAGGCTAGGCTAGGCTAAGCTAGTTTAGATTAGGTTAGGTTAGATTAGGCTCGGCTAGGTTAGGCCAGGCTCTACTAGGCTAGACTAGACTGGATTATATTAGATTGGATTGGATTAGATTAGATTAAGCTACATTAGGCTAGGCTAGGCTAAACTAAGCTAGGCTAAGCTAGGCTAGGCTAAGCTAGGTTAGGCTAGGCTAGGCCAGGCTAGACTATACTGGGATTATATTAGATTAGATTTGATTATCTTGCCTCGTTTCATCTCATGCATTCTCATATAATCTCTGAGTCAAATCAATCGTAATACAGCCTTGTGGTGAGTTTCTGAAGAGACATGTTGACTATTGTGTATTACTTTTATATGTTTGTATGCTTGTATATTTATATAGCGCTCTCACAGAACCTCAAAAAGCGCTGTTACGCAAACAGTAAGTATATCACCTTTTCATTTTACCTTTACCATTTTCCTTTACCATTTTACTTTTACCATTTTATCTTTATTATTTTATTTTAGCCTAGTCTAACATCACCTTTTCATTTTACCTTTACCATTTTACGTTTACCATTTTTCCTGTACGGGCACACCAAAAAACAGACAGAGAGAACTCAAGCTTACCTTGAAGGTTTTTGTATTCTACACGGTTTTTCGGTCAACGTTGGAAATCTTTCCCGTATCAACGTTTCAGCTGACTCTCTCCGCTCGCAAATGACGTGGATTTGTGTGGAGGCTGAGCCTTCAACACTTCACGCTTTATGTTCAGCGTTAGCCACACCTCAAGCCGAAACTACTTCCACGTGTGTGTGTAGGCGAAAAGATGCCTGGCCGATTTTCAGCTGCGCATGCGCGAATCGCTGGTTTCTGACTAGGAATTCAGTCGACTCTGAGTAGAAGATTCTGTCGTCAGTGGCCTTCATTGTTGACGTGGACTTAGGCAGCGGTGTTGTTGTGTGGCTTTGGCACAAGGCATCACTTCTGCCTGTCATGTCTGCTGGTTGGCAGTCACTTCTGCGCGCATGCAGGCTACAGCGCTTATGCAGAAGGAATTGGATGGTAACGCATGCATGTAGGTATGTGTGTATGCGTAGGTGCACATATGTTTGTGTGTACGTATGTATGTATGCTTGTATGTATGTATATATATATATGCGTATATGTGTATATGTATGTATGTATATATGTATTTGTGCATTTATGTATGTATGTATATGTGTATATGTATGTATGTATATATGTATTTGTGCATTTATGTATGTATGTATATGTGTATATGTATGTATGTATATATGTATTTGTGCATTTATGTATGTATGTATGTATGCATGTTTGTATGTATGTATGTATTTATGCATGCATGTATGCGTGCATGTATGTATGTATGTATGTACATATGCATGTATTTGAGCATTTATATAGCGCCTTTCAAGAACCTATGAATAAATTTGACAGCCTTTATGCATGGCAGCAAAACAAAACTGGTAAACTGTGGATTTCAATGACCAAGTTATGATGCCAGACAATTAATGCAGACAGACGTTGAGGCCACGTTAACGATTATAAACCAACTACTGATCCGCCGGGTTGGACCTGTTTTCTGCAGATGTTGCAAGAGAGTGCCCTGCAGATGCAACGACGGTGGCATGAAAGGGACACTTTTCATCAAAAGATTTTCCATATGTGCCTAAGAGAGAACACACTCACTGTGGCCCTTCCCAGCTACCGTAGGACGATGCTGTAATTTCTTAGATTTAAATACATACACTTTCGACTGCGTTTCTACGTCACACACCCATACATGCAATGTAAACAGACAGAAATAGATATTTACATAACTGTTTTACTGTATAAATATATATGTATATATGTGCAATTGGCTACGTATATAATTTCAATAAATATATATCAATCAATAGGTATAATTGTGTAAGTGCATTGATATGGAAAAATATATAAAAATATATATATGTAACAAAATGGCGTTTTGATATGTGATGTAAACACTTTGATTGATGACTCTTGGGAACGCAACAAGAGTATCAAAGGCGTTTTCAAGGTCAAAAATTTATTGTTGAAGACGAGTTTAAAAAGCGGTTAAATGAATCCAAACAAAGCAATTAACCCACTAAGCATAAATTATTAACAGATATGTGTATAACTCGTATATATCTATGCTACTCCAGTCATATAATTATATATGTATACATGGTTGCACATGTATGTCTTAAATATATATATATATACATGTAGCTACAATTGTATACATATCGCTGTATGTATATATTACATACATAAATGTTGTCTATCAATAAGTTCATTTGACTACTTAGATAGCGCATATATATAATATAGGTCTATGTATAGGCTATATATCAACCTACATATGGGTTAGTATGGGGATTGTTTTACGTGTTTGGAATGGTTCCAAAGGTTTGGAACAGGATTTATAGCTACATGTTGTTTCTGCAATCAGACGTTCAGAAGATCATCTACCGAGTTCAACGACATCTCTTTAACTGCTGTTGAGCAGAGTCAGCTACAACTGCTCTAATTTAACAGCTTTAGTTATCGGTCAGTTTTTTTAACCGACGAAATTAGTAGACCAGTCGCTTAACCCACTAATCATAACTGCTTATCCATATGCAGTTAGCTAGCGTAGCCTACACGTGTAATGTTTTGAGGGTGGGAAAACTACCGAGCGTTGGGTGTACCTTGGTCTTGGACGCGTAGATCAACCCCATTTACAAACAAGTCCCGCCGCAGATTTTATTGGATGTTTTATTTTTGTTTGTTGCTATGGTGAGTGTTTTGTTTATTGGCGTTCTGTCAAGTCGTTTAGAAGCGACCGGAAGCCATTTATAAACCGATGCGATGCACGACAGGCTCCTATAAAAGTAGCCCAAAACGCAAACAGACATGGCCGCCATTGCAACGCAAGTTATTTCGTCGCGCCTCTACTTTTAATCGTTACTGCGGTTATTAATAGATCTATGCCTCCTCTTCGTAAATTCATAAATCATTGTTGCGCATTTTACAGGCCTATGAAAACAAATTATTTCTGACCGCATGCTGCGCTGCGGTGCGCCCGTGCGTTTGCGGCCATAAACATGGCTTCAGTATACAGTGAATAGGTTTTTGACCCTCTATAAATTCTAAACCGCTGAACTAAATGACTTGAAATTTGATACGGGTGATTAAGTTGCCGAGAATTCCACTCGTATAAAGACGTACGCGTGTGAGGCGAATTCCACTTGTAAAACGACATACTCGTGTGAGCAGAATTCCACTTGTAAAAAGAAATACACGTGTGAGCCGAATTCTACTTCTAAAAAGAAATACACGTGTGAGCCGAATTCTACTTCTAAAAAGAAATACGCGTGTGAGGCGACTTCTACTTCTAAAAAGACATACGCGTATGAGGCGAATTCCACTTGTAAAACGATATACATGCGTGAGGAGAATTCCCCTTGTAAAAAGACAAACTCGTGTGAGGAGAATTCCACTTGTAACAAGACATACGCGTGTGAGGCTGGGAGTCCTACACACAGAAATGGAACGAGAGACGTGTGAATCTGTGAAGATGCTTTGCCCGATATCCTTTGCTTATGGAGGAAAGACGCAAAGATTTGTCGTAAGAATCTCCTGTTCGCGGAACTAAGAGAACGACTGGTGTCTCGTGTTACTGGCGATAATTCCACAGTTACGAGATGTGGATTGGTGGTAATCGTAATTGTCAAAACAAGTCAAAATAAAATCGATCGATAGGCAATTCCGAGAGTTCTACCGCGCCCAATGAAAGCCACGGCTTATTCACAGGCGCTCAGTCAAAGCAAAATCGATAGCGTTCGGTTCCAAGTCAAGATCCAAGAGTCAGGCAGAGAGACAGCTTGGCAGCTACGGTGGGTGATGTATGGAATTGGAGCGGAAAGAGGGATAAGAGGAAGAAATGGAGTCAGGACGGATCTGTGAAAGAGAAATGTGAAGAGAAAGCCCGTAATAAAGAAGGCACACAAAAAGAGAAAGACCTATCGTAATCGTAATCTCGAGATTTCTACAGCGCCCAGCAAAAGGTAAGTATTGCCGAATAAGGAAAGAACCCTATTCTGAGCTAAGACCATCCTCAGGACGTTGCTCATCCAGCGACCGCGGAAGATGACCGCAGATTCGAATCCCGAACCAGAGCTTTACAGTGTTGCCTCTCCTAAGGAAACGACCAATCCTGAACCATCCTTGGAGAGAACGGACACTACGAGCAGAGATGGTACTCAGCGGCCATTTTAAGTCGGGAGTAGAAGGGGTAGGGACGTGGGTGGCTCCGGGCGTAGAACTGGTTGGAGTCACCCTCATTCCATGAAGTCAGGTCTAGACCTCGTCGGCTACATAGATCTATATTTCTAATTCAGTTAATGATTCTATGTTTTTTAAGTTTACTCATATACACGTAGTATACTAATGTCGCTCCCTATATTTACAAATCGATTTTTACCACTTGATCCTAATCGAAGTTTTCATTTGTAATTTTATGGATCGGTTTTGCATTCTCTTTCTAAATTTCATTCTGTTTACAGAATTTATGACGTTCTTTGAAATTCATTTTTGTTACGTTTGAGGCAACGACACTGCAGAAAACTGATTCTATTTTTGCGAAGTCTCTTTTCAAAACCGGACCAAACTTGTTGATGCAATCAACCGTAACCCCATGATTCAACTCGTAAAGTGTGTATCGACTTATGAAGCTTCCAAAAAGTGGCCATCAAGCATGACCGGATGTTGTTCAACTGAAGCGAGACCACGGTTGAATAACCTCTGTGACTCTAGTGCGTTGAGCTGCGGCCTACTTTTCTATAAATAGAGAACCGGCGCATTATCGAGCGGAAGAATACGTCACGATGATGTATTAGTCTATTACGTTAATTGGTCTGATATTATGCAGTCATTATTTTCAGTTCATTTTATATCGCTTGTGTTTTCATTGAGAAATAAAAAAAACCGACGAAGAAGAATAAGGAGTAGGAGGAGGAGCAGAGGGAAGAAACGAAGAAGAAGAAGAAGGAGAAGGAGAAGGAGAAGAAGAAGAAGGAGAAGGAGAAGGAGGAGAAGAAGAAGACGATGAAGAAGAAGAGGAAGAGGAAGAGGAAAAAGAAGAAAAAAGAGGAGGTAGGAGGAGAAGAAGAAGAAGAAGAAAAAAAAGAAGAAGAAAAAGAAGAAAAGAAGAAGAAGAAGCAGAAGAAGAAGCAGAAGAAGGAGAAGGAGGAACACGAGAAGGAGAAGCAGCAGCAGAAGGAGAAGGAGAAGAAGAAGGAAAAGAAGAAGGAAAAGAAGAAGGAGAAGAAGTCTAATAGCCTTGCAGAAACGAAGTGTTCGTAACATACGCGGATTGCATTCCAATGCCACATCTGAGACTCCTTTCCCCCCCCCCCCCCCCCCCCCCCAATCCGTGCATCTTAGCTCTGGATTGCACTACGAGGCTGCAGATAAGCAATTTTATGCACCGCTTTATTTCAGAAGTGCTTAAGAATCACATAACTTTCGAACTAGATCTTGTTTGAACTTGCGCCAAGAATTTGCCCGAAGTAACAAAAAGAAATTCCTGCGACTCATCTTGAACGAAGAATGTCTGGTTCTGTTTGAGTTAAAGTCCATGCGGGTTGATATCCTCTTTATCACTAGCCCTTTGAAATTGATCTACGTATGTTACGCAGGCGATCCTAGTGAGAGGAACCTTGTACCTCAGGAAGTTTTTTGTTGGCCTATAGACAGAAAGGCAGACAGACAGACAGATAGACACTGTCAGACAGATAGACAGAGGACCATGTGAAGTGCTTTCCGTAACTGGTAGAGAGCCCGATATAAGTTATGACTAATGTTGAAAATACACTTGGTTTTAAAAAACACAAATGTGAAGTGATTGCAAAACTGATAGTGATGATAAAAAGATAATGATGATAAAATGATAATGATGATAAAATGATAATGATGATAAAACGATAATGATGATAAAATGATAATGATGATAAAATGATAATGATGATAAAACGATAATGATGATAAAACGATAATGATGATAAAATAATGATGATAAAACGATAATGATGATAAAACGAAAATGATGATAAAATGATAATGATGAAAAAACGATAATGATGATAAAATGATAATGATGATAAAATGATAATGATGATAAAACGATAATGATGATAAAACGATAATGACAACAAAATGGTAAGGCCGACTTAAATGATATGCAATATCTTCAGCTCTCAGTATCTTCAGCTCTCAGTAAAAAATTTTATTTAGATGGCATTGCAAATTATTTAAACAAATAATAAAACCGTTAAAATTTTTATTGGACTCATAACAAACAAGAAACATTTAAAGCGCCTCTGGTAATAAATTAGTTATAATTAAGGAGAAGCTCTGGTTTATTAAAGTGTATTTATAAGATAATACCATTAAAAGAGTCAAACAGATAAACTGATCGCTCCGTTAAACTCTCGCTGTTTCCGTTCTCTACAGAACGGATACCCCGTCCTCTTCACTTCCTACCATATCTCATGGCTTTCATGATGATCTTTGAGTCCTGCTGATTCTCTTCCGGTTCAAGTCGCCTGCCAAAGGTCACCGACCGGATATCCGGTCGTCGAAAACGACCGCTTCGCAAGGCCACTTTCGGTTTGCCGTATGCGAGAATCCGTGCCAGGTCCTCGGCGTCCAAATCCAGGTCTTCCTCTCTCGCCAGCCTCAGCAACTGCCTGGCCATGTTCAGCATCCCGTTGAGGCGCGCCTCAGACTCTGCCGCAACCCGGTTGCTATGGTAACCAAGGTCGGCCTGCGCAACTTTTGTCGCCAAGGCAAGGGCAGTCCTGACGTCATCGTCGACGGGCGGTGACGTTTCGTCGGAAGGCGAGCGACCGACGTCAGCTGATGACGTCATTTTGTGATGAGTCAGGAAAAGAAGGACCAACTGCAGACTGAGGTTGGTCGCGTGACCCATCCTGCGATTTCTGGTGGTAGAAATATTCAATTTTGAATTTTGTTTATTGAATCACCAACAATCTAAACAATTTTCACCGAAAATATTACAAAGGGCAATCCCGAAGGTACAAATGTTCCGCTATAGTATGGATTACCATTTCACATGATTGATATATAGCAATAGCACGTAATCCTAAAGTCCATATTTGCAATTTTCCTATGCAAACCCGTAGTGTAGCGTCTATTCAGCATAGAGTTTCAAATTACCTTAAAATGCTCTTTCTAAGATCCGTTAGATAGCTATGTGCAACTATTTTGTGAGCCTCGTAAATTAAATGCAAAGGTGCACGTTTCCCTATAGGGACCGCATGGCCTCGACCCTGTTCGTGTTTCACTGAATTAATCGGGTGAGATCCTTCACCACCGCTGCCCGTTTGAATGGGTGCCATGCCACTGAAAACACTTCTTTTCCAGAAATCTTATCCTGATTCTTCCTCTTCCCGTTATCTCTCTTCTCGCTTCAATTTCAAACAGCATCCACCGTAGCCGTCCGACTGTCTGAGTGCCTGACTCCTGGATCTTGACCCTTTTGCTTATCGATTTTGTTTTGACTGAGCGCCTGTGAATAAGCTGGTTCCCGCGACTTAGCTTTCGTTGAGCGCTGTAGAAATTTCGAGATTACGATTACGATTACGATTTAAGGTCCCCGTGAACGGACCGTGCTAGTCTGAGATTCAAATCTCTGAAATTACGTCTAGGATGCCTTCCTACGCAGACGGGTAGACGCCATCGTGGCCCCAAGTGCCGTCAAAGCCCACTGCATCATAGCAGTGCAGCAAGAGCGTCATTCCGATTTAAGAAAGGCATCCTAGATAGTGTAAGAATGATAAACAAAGACGCTTTGAGTCGAGCACGAAAAGACACCAAAGACTTAACAGTGCGAACAGATTGTGGAATTGCATTCCAGAACCTCGACTCAGCAACAGAAAGAGCTCTAGTGCCAAGAACAGTAGCCTATATTCATTCAACGCATTGTAAGAGGATGCCAATCCAAAAACCTAGTGGAATGATAATAAAAAATGTCTAAGGGGTTAATGCACAAGGTTTCATATAGCGATCGTATGGCTTCGATCCTGCTCATTTTGCAAAGAATTGATAGTAAGCACGTTTTGAAGGTATTGCATTGAGCTGAATACAATCTAATCTAATCTTATGTCTTCTATTATGTTTTCATAATGCCAAAGACATCAGTCGATGGTCGCTTCCAGCCAAAATCGCAATCCAAAATCATAATCTGTTGGAGAAGCCGGGCCGAATTCCGAAGGGCAAGAGAAACCAGAAGCTAGGCTACGGTGGGTAAGGAAGTTGAAACAGATGAGTCTTGAGTTTAGACCTCAACAACACCAAAGAATTGGCAGAACGAACAGAACTTGGCAGTGAATTCCAGGGCCGTGGATCAGCAACCGAGAAAGCCTGAGAGCCAAATACAGTTCTGGTATGAGGAACAGTACAAATCACAGTGTCCAATGGTTGAGTGCAATATTTGTTGGTATGAGGGATGAGCATGGAACGGGAATGCAACTTCTTGTCGGCAATTTCACCAATTCTGAAATTAACTCTCTGCTCAACCCGGAACCAATAATTATTAACGTTGTCACTCCGATATAATGCAATTAATGAACAATGTCATTCCGATATAATACAATTAATTAACAATGTCATTCCGATATAATACAATTAATTAGCAATGTTATTCCGATATAATACAATTAATTAACAATGTCATTCCGGTATAATACAATTAATTTTTCAAACGCCACATCCGAATGAAGTTGTAATTACAACGATTCAACGAATGTGTGTACTCACCGTGGTTTGCGAAGTCTCAACTCGAAAATTGGTTCGTTCCAGTCCTCCTTTTCGGGTTCTCGTGATGGTCTTTCCATGTCGATCTCCCCTTATAAAGGAAAAAGATTCAGTCGCGAGTTTATGCTACGCTGCACCACGTTTCCACCTGCTTAACTCTCCTTCCTTCGTCAACTCCTACTTCCAGTGGCGTATCCAGGATTTGAAACTATAAGGGGCGGAACAATATTGTGGGTCAGTTGTACTGATAAAACAAATATGCAAACTGAGGAATTATTGTCAGCCTAAGAGGGCATTTTTCGAACGAGCCCCTCTTCGAATCCGCCGTTGCTTCCCCTCCTCAAACTAGCCCTGTAATATAATGTAATAAAACATTGTACAGCGCCCTTAAAACGCTTCCCAAAAGCGTTGTTTGCGTGGTCGTCTGACTGACCTAAACAAGTGAGACCTAAGGTGAATAGAAAAGGTACGTTGAGCTCAATCAATAAAAACAATTCGTATATTTAAAAGAAGATTATTTCAAGATGAAGATCCAATGCACGAGAAAACCTCATGGTTTGCGAAAGCGAGGAACCTGTGAATCTCCACGGGCAGAAGAGAGTAGTGATCGGCGTCCGGGCTGACTCAAAACTGGAACAGAAAGTTCTTTGATGTGTGCCGGGGAGTGCCGGCCATTTTGGATCATCAAAGTAGGAGGATCTTGAAAGGAATCTCTTCCTCATAATCACTTGCAGATTCAAGGGTGACAAATCTCACCAATAAACAGCATTTGAGACAAAACGACAATACATTTGGACTCATAACGATTTCACAGCAACAAGGGAATATTTCTATGCAGCTCTTTCGTTTCGGTTAAAAGGCGCCATATAAATGCATTGATACGTATATACATACATACATACATACATACATACATACATACATACATACATACATACATACATACATATATACACATATATATACATACATACATACATACATACATACATACATACATACATACATACATACATACATATATACACATATATATACATACATACATACATATCCACAACACATGCATACATACATACATGCATACATACATACATGTCGTATGTCGTAATTGTCGAATTGTCAAAATAACATACATACATGCATGCATTCATGTATGCATAAATACATACATACATACATATATACATACATACTTGCATACATACGTACATACATACGTCCACATATACACACATATACAGATGCATGCGTACATATGTACATACATACATACATACGTACATACATACATACATACATACATACATACAACAGTAGTAAGCTCACAGGAACAGCCGAATGAAGTTGTCATTTGCCTTGTTCTTGGCCCTTCCAACCCCAGCTCTGAATTGCATTTTCCAATAGCAAAGCCCCAGCTTTGCTTTTGCTGGCCCTGCTTCCAGGAATGACTTACCTGCCGACCTTCAACGGGAGCTTTTCTCCCTCTCTCCCTCCCTCTTCCATAAACGCTTTAAGACCCTATTATTCTCCAGTTCTGGGACGATGGGCCGGGAGCGCCTCTGATGAGGCTACCTTGAAGCGGAGCTTTACAAATTTCTTATTACAGTTGCAGTTAAGATTACTGCTCAGCTCTGCTCGCTATGCCCCCTCCTCTGGCCGCCATTTGGCCTCAGTGCCCTCTGGATACGCCACTGATCCTAGTCACCCTTCAATACATCTGCATAATCAGAGGAAATGCGAACGATTAAAACGGAGTTTCACGGACCAGGTGTTTAATTAACGCCAGAGGGAGCGACACACTTCCGGATTCATTCAAGAACGAAATTTCCAAATTTTGTTACTTTCGGTGCTTCATATATGTCTCTGTGAAACGAACTACGCAACGAAGGACACGTGATTTGGATTCGACAGTGATTTGTGCCAAAGCTGTCAACTCTGTACAGGAACCCATTGGCTAGGTTCTGCGTGTGTGCCGGAGCCAACCAGTGGCGCCTCTTCCAGTTACCTGAACGTCGTTTGCTTCCTGATAAACTTTTTGTTGTTAGAAAACATTAACACCATTTATGCTAGCGTAGGCAGCGCTTTTGTTAGGTACGCAAAAGGTGCTATATAAATTGTTTAGATACTTTCTTAATACTATGGCTTGGCAAGACTTGTCAAATTTTGCTGAAGCACTGGGATGTCATATCTGGCAAGGCCAGGCACTAATGTGAAGAGTAGGAGTAACACATAAGCGTGAACAACTGTGTAGGAACTACAAAGAAACTTGATCCCCGCGATGGACAGTTTTCTGGCTTTAGTTAAAACACGACCAGTGACAAGAAACCTTTTTAATGAGGCTAAGAGAAATGTCGTGTTATAAATTGTCTGGAAGCGCAGTACAGTTATTGTGGTCCAAAGCATGTGTAACCTTTTACTGCAATCAGAAAAGTAAATAGGTGTTGGGAACACCAACTCTTTTTTAATAACACACCTCCAAATCGTTCATTCAGAAAATTATGTGCCACTGTTTGTAGGTACACACTCTAAGGCTCTCCTACAGGCATAATGTGCAAGAGATGCTGTGAATTCTCTGAAAATTGCTATTTATCAAAGTTCTAAATTCTTGCCAGCTGAAAATTTATTAAGAATATTTTTATTTGGCGTGAAATCCAGGTCTCATTGGCCAAACTGTGGCATAGAGCCAGACATTTCATACTAAAACATTCCTACCACGCTTATGTCTATAGTCGACAGGAAATACTTTTATGCGAAAGTGTTATTCGTCTCTCAACAAGTTCTGTAACTATCGCTAAACCTTGTGGATCTTCTAGAACGCGTAGCTCAAATGTAATAATTAGTTACAGGATTTGCTACGGTAAAGTCTTACGATACAGGGATTTTTAAGGAGTGTACATAATCGCCACACTGTGTTGGCACACGTCCATACAATCGGAGAAAGCATCAGCCTAACGTAAGATATAAATGGGAAAAACGTAAGAAATTGTCAGTAGAAGGTCAAACTATCGCTTTAATTCACCTACTGAACATAAGAATTTATCTAAGAGTCATAATTCGTTTGTTAAATTCGGAATATGTCAACTGAAACTAGAGCTCGTTTTCTAACAAGTTCGTCTCTAAAAACCACAGAATTCGTCAGTTGAACGTTAGAATTCGTCAGTTGAACATAATGCAGGCTGTCAGAAGAACATACGCCAGGCAAGGCGCGCAAGGGTTTTGACGTTGAAGGGTAGGTCACGAAGGATAGGTCATGAACTCTCTCGGGACCCGGGTGAAATCGAATGCATAGGTAAACGCCCAGAGTTGGAAGCGGTCATCCTTATTGCACCCCCCGAGCTGTGGCATCTGCTCACCCTTGTGCTCCGTCATGGCGTTCGTCACCTGAACGATGCACCAGTACTCAAGCACCCCATCACTGTTGGTCCTGCTTACTTTCAGATGACCCCAAACAACGTCGATATTCTCAACTGTCCACACCCCAAACGCCTCCAGGGCGCTCTGGTTCGCCCCAGTCGGGGGGCATTCGTCGATTACCATGTGGGGTTTTGGCGCCAAGATTCGCACGCACTTGTCCTGGTAGCGGAGCAGACGGTCGGCCGTCAGAGCGAAGTTGTTCTTCGGGATGATTTTGTGGTCGTAGCAGAAGTAGGTCAAAGCGACGAAGTAATCGTCTGTTATTTCCCAACAGGCCCTAGTGTGGATGTTCATGATCTCGCCGTAGAACTTGGCGTCCATCGGAGGAATGTCCACTTCCGGGATAATGTTGTACAGGTACCAGTCGAAATTGCGACAGCCCAGCCCTGCAACACGCAATGTAAATGTGATGTTAATGTGATCTAATGCGAGACGATGTGATGCAGTGGATTGCAGGTGCGACGTAATGCAGTGAAATGTTAATGTAAATGTAGCGTAAATTTAATGTGATGCAAATGCGATGTTAATGCAATGTGACGGAAATATACATTCTGATCAAAATGCAAGTGTAAATTGTCACCACCTCTTCCTAGGCTGACAAAGGGTAACGTGTCTAAGTGGTTGGCGAACTATTGAGCTCACGCGTATGTTGTCTATTGCGCAGAAATTTTCCTACAATGTCTGCTCTGTACTTAACACTTGCAATTGTAATTGTAATTGTACTTTGAGATTTATAAAGCGCCTCTTAAAGGATAAACTCAACAGAGGTGCTTCCGACCCGAAAAAGTAAAAACACTGTTGAACAGCATAGTTTTCAGGCGCCTGCGGAACACTGAGAGGGGGAGAGAAAGGAGCTCAAGTCACAATTCTCGAGGGAGACGATTCCAGCAAGTGGGACCAACGTAGGCAAAGCTTCTGGACTGGGCTGTAGCCTTAACTTTACTCTGTGACGCCTAGTTCAAAAATTCTCAAAGTTCACTCTGTTTAACACTTGAAATACCAAATTCTCTTCTCTCATCTTCAAAGTCGAAATCAAACTTCATTTATTATCGACACAATGCTTTTTTACATCGACAAACAGTCCCAGTTGAAACGACAATTTCTTACAATCAGCACTTCCTCAAAATCAACCACACAAACTTACAGGTAATTCAAATCACAGATTGCTTGTCTACATGTCTCCTCGCGTACACCCTAGACTAAAACGACCACATATACATCTCATCAAATGCAAGAAATCAGCGACGCGAAACAGTCGCCCTCGTATACCCCTTCACGATTCATTAGCTTTGGGCATGTATCATTGATATTTCCACGAATTTTGTGAAAACCCAGTGCATGTGTGGTCGTGCACTACGCGCATTGTGGATGCTGTTTAGAATTGGAACCGTTTGACTGTCTACCTGCCTGACCTTTGGATCTTGACCTGGAACCGAACGTGTGACCTTACCTGCCTAAAGTCCTACCGATTTTGTTTTTGATTGAGCGCCTGTGAACAAGCTGATCCTCACAACTTAGCTTTCTTTTTGGCGCTGTATAAATCCCGAACTTACGATTACGATCACGCAATTGAGAAAAAGTCCATTTAATAAAAACGTCATATGAAATTTTATCAAGAACTTCTTAGTTAGCTGGTCCTATGCAAGCTGGGAGGAGCTTGCATAGGACCAGCTAACTAAGAAGTTCTTTGATACCTTTGGCACTCCGGGACTTACCCCTTTCCTCACCCAAAAATAAAACCCTGGCGCCGCCAGTGATTCCAAACCAGTCAAACCTGGTTCGCCAACATCACTTATGGACCAATCGCAGAACCACTCGATGTCCCATTCAGGTTCTTCAACAGAAAATTAACACACGACGGACGATTTCGATCGTGATCGTAGTTCTTCCATTGTAGTTAGCAACTCAGGCAAATCATGTCGAGTCAAAACACTTCTCGCGCACAATGGACAGAAATAATGGCAGGCGACACGCATTCACGATCTTGCCGCTTTGAAGAGAAGGTCAGTGAAGATCAAGCCATAAAAAACTCAGGGATGAAGTCCATCGTTAACTTCTGTTTATAGCGACCGTGGCCCTTGTAATTACAGGGGCCCAGCAAAGGACTGAAGTTAGAGCTCTGGGGTGAAGCTGTAGCGAAATGTGGATACAGTGACAACAAAGCTTTCAGACGGCAAAGACTGGGGTGCATAAGTCGATGATCCTGACCCATGAATTCGCTTAGCAGAAGCACGGCTTGAATGAAGTTAGAGAAACGCTGTCTGATTGACTTGTTGACTCTGGTTGACTGACTATTTATTATCTGCTCAACTTATTTACTATCTGGCTGACCTATTTACTATCTGGCTGACTTATTTACTATCTGGCTGACCTATTTACTATCTGGCTGACTTATTTGAAGAGAAGGTCAGTGAAAGATCAAGCCATAAAAAACTCAGGGATGAAGTCCATCGTTAACTTCTGTTTATAGCGATCGTATGAGTACCCGGTAACCGGGGAAACCAATGATGCCACCCGCTGACACAGCATTCGCGAAATAAATACATAGCGATCGTGGCCCATGTAATTACAGAGGCCCAGCAAAGAACTGAAGTTAGAGCGCTGGGGTGAAGCTGTAGCGAAATGTGGATACAGTGACAACAAAGCTTTCAGATGGCAAAGATGATCCTGACCCATGAATTCGCTTAGCAGAAGCACGCCTTGAAAGAACTTAGAGAAACCCTGTCTGATTGACTTGTTGACTCTGGTTGACCGACTATCTGCTCAACTTATTTACTATCTGGCTGACCCATTTACTATCTGGCTGACTTATTTACTATCTGGCTGACCTATTTACTATCTGGCTGACTTATTTACTATCTGGCTGACTTATTGACTGTCTGGTTGATTATTATTTTGACTAACTGGTTGACTTATTGACTGTGTTTATATGGGAGATGCATTGGCTGTTCAGACAGACAGATAGACAGACAGATAGACAGACAGATAGACAGACAGATAGACAGACAGACACACAGACAGACACACAGACAGACACACAGACAGACACACAGACAGACACACAGACAGACACACAGACAGACAAACAAACAGACAAGTAGAAACACTGACTTTTCCTCAGCTCCTTCCTGACTTCGAGCGTCCCCATCTCCTCCTCTGTAAGAACGGCCTGCTTGAAGCTGTAGACCCTCGTCGAGGCGTAGAAGTACTTCCTCATTCCGTCCATCCAGGCATCGGCCACTCGCATAAGGTTCTTCTGGACCGTCTCCTCCTTGTTCCCGTCGAAGGAGTACGGAAAGTTCTTGAACGCGTGACCTATACGCGAGCAGGTCACGGTCATGACCTTTGACCCACACATCCAGGCACGGAAGGACAGCTCCGAGTTCTCTCCTCCCCAGATGCGAAGCGATTCGTCGAAGGACCCGATCGACTCGAAGAAGGTCTTGTTGACGGCGATGACGCAGCCGACGATCGTGGGCGTCGGGAAGGGAAGGCCCGTTTCGATGGCCCTCGCCTGCTCATGGTCCGCCATCTTGATCCACGTGTACCTGGCAAAAAATCAAATGCAAAAGGTAATCGTAATCGTAAACTCGAGATTTCTACTGCGCCCAACGAAAGCTAAGTCGCAGGAACCAGCTCTTCACAGGCGCTCAGTCAAAACATCTTGATCCACGTGTTCCTGCCCCAGACACATCATATGCAACAGGTAATCGTAATCTAATTTCTACTGGGCCCAACGAAAGCTAAGTCGCAGGAACCAGCTCTCTTCAGGCGCTCAGTCAAAACATCTTGATCCACGTGTTCCTGCCCCAGACACATCATATGCAAAAGGTAATCGTAATCTAATTTCTACAGGGCCCAACGAAAGCTAAGTTGCGGGAACCAGCTTATTCACAGGCGCTCAGTCAAAACAAAATCGATAGGCAAGAAGAGTTCGAATCAAGGTCAAGGTCAAAGAGTCAGGCAGATAGACAATCAGATGACTACGGTGGATGGTGTTTGGAAATGAATCTATAAGATAAATACAGATTCAGCTGAAGGCGCCCTTATTATGTCAGCACCCACCTAAGATCCCAGCTGAAGGCGCCCTATTGTGTCAGCACCCACCTAAGATCCCAGCTGAAGGCGCCCTTATTGTGTCAGCACCCACCTAAGATCCCAGCTGAAGGCGCCCTTATTATGTCAGCACCCACCTAAGATCCCAGCTGAAGGCGCCCTATTGTGTCAGCACCCACCTAAGATCCCAGCTGAAGGCGCCCTTATTGTGTCAGCACCCACCTAAGATCCCAGCTGAAGGCGCCCTTATTGTGTCAGCACCCACCTAAGATCCCAGCTGAAGGCGCCCTTATTGTGTCAGCACCCACCTAAGATCCCAGCTGAAGGCGCCCTTATTGTGTCAGCACCCACCTAAGATCTCAGCTGAAGGCGCCCTTATTGAGTCAGCACCCACCTAAGATCCCAGCTGAAGGCGCCCTTATTGTGTCAGCACCCACATAAGATCCTAGCTGAAGGCGCCCTTATTGTGTCAGCACCCACCTAAGATCCCAGCTGAAGGCGCCCTTATTGAGTCAGCACCCACCTAAGATCCCAGCTGAAGGCGCCCTTATTGAGTCAGCACCCACCTAAGATCCCAGCTGAAGGCGCCCTTGTGGTAAATAGCTGGTGCCATGTACTCGAGGGTCATGGTGTCGATTCCGTCGACGAACGGCTGCAGAATCTGATTGGGGTCACGCACGAGTTCCGCCAGGGTTGGCTCCAGCCACCCCTCGTTCACCTCCGTGTGAGCGTCGAGGAAGATGACGATTGGGGCTCGGGCCGCCCGGAATCCATTCATGCGTGACACGACAAGACCGACCCGCTTTGGGTTGTGGATGATCTTGACCTTCGGAAGGAGTCGCAGGTGGTTGTCGAGGAAGGCCGACTGAAGGTGAAGATCGGTGCTCTTGTCATCAACGAGTATCACCTGCAACCGTCAGGCACGGTCCAAAATGGTGTTGCAGATTTGTTTACCGATTTCTTAACTACCTGTCTCAGTGTCTTATCGTTCTTGGCTGGCAGAATCTTGACTGACTGGCTGACTGACTGACTGACTGACGGACTGAATGAATGACCGATTATTGTTTTGATTGCTTAATTAACTGACTCCGTGACCTACTTCATGACTGATTAACTTCTTGACTGATTTCTTGACTGACTTCTTGACGGACTCATCGACAGACTAACTCTTTGACTCAATAGCTTCTTTGTTAACTTCTTGACTGACTAACTTCATAACTAACTGACTTCCTGACTTCCTTCCGAACTAAACTGATTATTGACCAACCGATTGAACAAACACAAATGCAAACTTTATAAGAGATTCTATCGACTGACCAATCAACCATCCAACCATGCATAGAGAAACAGGGCAAAGAAAGGTAACACTCCATAACACTTCATAACACTCCATAACACTCCATAACACTCCATAACTAACATAACATAACATACAGTAACATAACATAACATAAGTTATAACTGGTTCAGAAGGCATTTCATCTGTTTGTACAAAGGGTCATCATCTCGTGACCTACCTTACCTCTTCAAGCAGGCGATCCGGTGACCTATTTAGGACGCTGTGAACCGTCCTCAATATCATCGACAGAGCCTCGTTGTAGTACGGAATGATGACAGTCACAGTCGGCAGGTGGCGCAGGTCGTATTTAAACCGGAAGCAGGATTTAGGTCGCGTATCTGGTATCGGCCTATCTGGTGGAATTAGGTCACTGCGCGTGACGTTTATGTTGTATCTGCTATCTGGCGCCCTCTTTTGCTCGGCGATCAGCTTCCAATGGTCGCTGAGAATTAGGTCACGCTTCGAGGCCGCAGCGTCCATTGCCATGCGCACGACTGTCGTTTCCGGTTCTTGGGTAGTCACCGCTAGATGTCGCTGGCGTTGTACTTTAACTCGATCAGTGTCTTCTATAGCTCCCGGTTTCATCAGAAGCGACTGGTCGATCGGTGTCGCCAGCTGAAGGGGGTCGCGGTTTCCGGCGTGGGTTTCGTCGGAGACCGAGAGGAAGAGAACGAAGATGATGAGGGGCAGGGTGAAAGTCATGAGGCAGGCGACCAGGGATCCCTTACCCGAGGACAACTCGAAGGTTAGCATGGCTCCTCCGATCCGCACCCGCATGTCGCTTGGTGCCCTGGGAAAAGAACTGGTTGATAAAGAGCGAGGCAGGTTAACGACTGAATGAATGAATGAATGATGAATGAGCAAATGAGTGAGTTATTGAGTGAATGAATGAGTGAATGAATGAACGAACGAACGAATGCAGTGCTGACGGAAGGTAATTGGTAAGTGGATGGCGGGTAGTTATTTTGAGGGATGGGCTTCAGTAACAACGTCCATCCATTCATTCATTCATTTATTCATTCATCCGTTCATCCGCTCATTCATCCGTTCATTAATCCATTCATATGACCATCCAATGAATGGCATCTATCCATTCATCCATCTATTCATCCAGTCATACGTCCAGCCATTCATCCATCCATGCATTCATCCATCCATCAATCCACTCATCCATTCATTCATCCATCCATTCGTCCATCAATCCATCCATTCATCCTTCCAGTCACCTGTCCATCCATCCATCCATCCATCCATCCATCAATCCACTCATCCATTCATCCATCAATCCATCCAGTAATCCTTCCATTCACCTATCCATCCATCCATCCATCCTCCATCCCTCCATCCATCGTTTCATTGTCCAGCCAATCAACCAGTCAACCGGCCAATCAACTCCTCAGTCAGGCCGGTAATAGGAGGCGCTGAGTTTGTCCAAGGAGTTCTTAATCTTCGCCTGCTTCGTATTACAGCGATCGTCAAACTGCGTCATACAATATTACAATCTCTTTTCACTGGGATAATCGATGCCTCGGGCATATCTCCCTCTGGTCCCCCGCCGAGAGTCACCCAAGTAGGCTAATCATTACTACGGACGCAGTAGGTCTACAACTTGTTATATGCGAATGAACTCGCTAACCAAGCCTGGTTAAAAATTGCTCATTGAGTTCGTGGCAAACATAGAGCTGTGCACGCAGTCAACGGCCGTTAAGAGAAGTGCTTCTTCAAGACGGTTCAAGGGAGAGATCATACGAAACCCGTTGTTAAATTTTTATTCTTTATTCTTCTTCTAAGACCATGATATAATTGAAAGCATTAAATATCAACGGCTCAACGTAGTTGTGAGTTAATTAATAACTGCTGCACAATGTTCGTCAAGGCGCCTCCGAGCGTGAGGATACCGGTTCGCGTTCAAGTCAAGGCTTATGTCAGAGATTTGAATCTCGGGCTGGCACGGTCAATACACGGGGGCCTTAAATGGCTTGGTGCCCATTCAAACGAGCAGCGGTGGCAAAGGATCTCACCCGATTGATTCATTGAAAAGAGAGCAGGGTCGAGGCCATACGGTTGCTACAGTAAAACTTGTACATTTACATTTTACATATAATTAGATTATACTTAGAGACACCTTTAAATCGCTTTTTCCGACACTATATATAATTCAATTTAATCGTGATTCATTGAAAAGAGAGCAGGGTCGAGGCCATACGGTCGCTACATTAAAACTTGTACATTTACATTTTACATATAATTAGATTATACTTAGACACCTTTAAATCGCTTTTTTCGGCGCTATATATAATTCAATTTCGTTCAATCGCTAGTTAAGAACACCCCTTCGCCTGCATTTGGTCTCTCAGCCATGTCGTGCTGCAATCAGTTAAAAAAATACATACATTACCTACGGAAACAAAAATCTTAAAGGAAACGATAAGAAGAAAGAAATGAACTTATGGACAACGTCAACAACATTTTCATGTCGAAGACGTCAACGGCCTTAGTTGCCATAAGATGTCGTTAAACCCATGGACATATATATATATATATATATATATATATATATATATATATATATATATATATATATATATATATATATATATATATATATATATATATATATATATATATATATATATATATATATATATATACCTCTTGAGAACACAGCATCCAACAATGCTTGCAATCAACACACCGAGACCGACCAGCAAGCAGTTAAACCACGGGAAAGATGCTTGGTATGTATTGTTGTTGACATACATGTTATTTGAATTCGTAACGAACCATCCACTAGCGCTGCTCTTGCATTGTTTGTTGGAATTGACAACCACCGCCATTTTACATGAAATAACCAAATAGTATTATTAAATTGTAAAAAACAGAATATTTCATATATACTAAAACAAAAATGCCAGGAAAAGAGACTAGACTTTACTGTAAAAAAACATCCTGTGTAACCATTATCTTTACCTGGAGGTTTATAAAATCTTGATGAGCATCAACAAAGATAGAGTCATTTAAATAAAATGGATTATTCCAATGTAAATATAATCTGTAAATATTTTTCGATTGTATGTGTGATATTCTCCCTGACAAAACATTTGTGATGTAAATAAAACTAATTCTGTAATTAATATGTTTAGCCTGTTTAAAAATTTATCTGAAAATTTTCTATATGTATATATGTAAAAATTGTTCTGTTTTTAATGGTGAAATAATCTGTTATATGGGCCTAGAACTTACTTTTCAATAATAATAATAATTTTTAAATCTCTCTTAAACAGTCGTTTAGAATTCATTTATAATACCGGTGCTTACTGGTGGATTATACATTCACTTTATAGTACAAGTACAAACCTGTTATCAGGGCTAAAACATCACTTTATTAGTGTATAATTATTAAAGATAATGTTATGTATTTTATACGACATGGGCCTGTGTGCCAAACTCACATTTCTGTATGTTTATCAATTTTACCTTTTGTAACATTAAGTCATTTTACTTGATAAAATACACATCGCTATATCACTTTGCTAGGACACCATCTTAGTAGTAAATGGTATTGTCTGTAAACATTGGCTCCCTGTAATTGTGTAACAAAAATCACTGTAGCGCCATATAGGTTTGCGCTTAATCAGGCAGCTAATCTGGTAGCAGTGATGATTGTTTTATCGATCGATGCGGGTGGCCTGAGCTCTGCATGCATTCGGCTGCTGAGGCGAGTTATTTTTAGCTAGGATGATGCAATCCGGCTGCAGACTGGTTGGAACCGGTTTCTCGCGCCAAAAGTGCCCGGATGTGGTCACGTGACCAGGGAAGCTGGCCTATTGCGACGCATCGAAGTTCAGTTGCCGCTTGGAAGTTGACAAGTAAGGAGCTGTAGCTGAGAGTTTAGTTGATTTCCGAGAAAAGTTTGATTTTCGGCTCTGAAACTAAATTTCTGCGGTTGTAATCGATATTTAATGAAGCGGTCGACTGTCAACTGGGATATAATCGATGGAAACTTCGAGATTGATCGAATTTAATCAAAAATCGTAATTCTTTTGGAATATCGTCTATTTCGTTGGGCGCTGTCGAAGTTGCGTCAGGAAAATTTCTTGTCGTGTGCTTTGGATCTAAAATTGGATGTATCAAATTTCTGTCGAAATTTCGTACCGGGGAAATTGCTCCGTCAAAACGTGTCGTCAGGAAGTGCATGGAATAATTTCTGCATTATACCTTGTCTTCGCAATTGTCCAAGGAAGACGAGATTGTCGTTGTTATCAGGGAGTCGAATGTTTTCTTTTATATTCAGTTTAAGGGCAAATTTCCTTAAATTCATGTCAGGCAACCAGTTTTCTATAAGTTCATAGGTTTCGGGTTTGAATTAGCGATTGTTGTGAACTAGAACCTTTGAGACGTGTATAAATTATAATTAGTAGAATATTGATGTAAAATAAGTCGTAAAGGCTAGAGTCGAGTCTTTTAATTGTAAATAAATTATCAAAAGAAAGAAATGGCTGATTTAGATTTCCGTAATGTAGTAGAGTCTATATTTGCCTCTCTGTCCTCGCTCCGAGAAGATTTGATAGAGCGCCAGAATAAAATGGTAGAGAGCCAAAATCAATTGTTTGAGAGCCAGATACAATTACGAAGCGAATTGATAGAGCGCCAAGCAGAGTTGGAGCACAAATTGAATCAAATTCATTTAGCGCCTATGTCGGAAGTTATGCAGCGCTCAGGTACCGAAGTGAAAAAGTCTGTTGGGAAAGCCACCACGAACCCTTACGCTCTATCAGAGGGGGTAGCGGCCCATCCGGCTGCCACGGACCACACTTGGCCATCTGGTGAACGAATGGCAGAAGGAATTAAGTCACTTCCTGTCCTTCGCAGGAGTACAAGACTGAGTTCGAAACCGCCCACTTATTATGGACAGGGTATTGTACGAAGTCGAGTTGCACATTCGACTACTCTGGATTCGAACCCGTTGCCGTCATCAGACACTTTTCCAGTTCTTTCCTCCGGGCTCTCCCGACAGCTAACGGTGGCGTCACACCACGCGCCCGATTCCGTTACAACTGGCACCAGATTAAGTGGGGTCTCGGATTTACTAGAAGAAGAGGAGGAAGAATTAGGAATAAGAACGGAAAATGTTGTTAGAACGTTGAACAATTTGTCTGGTGAGGTAAGTGATACCGATACAATCGTATATGAAGTTCCAGAAGAAATTGGTATCGAAGAAACAGAGGAAGAGAGACCTGAAGATAATATAGAAATTAGGCCTAATATCTCAAAGATAGATGAGTTAAGATATGAGGAAGAAAAATGGTTTTCTGACATGGAACAGTTTGTTTCAGGTTCGCAGTCTAACTGGGGAAGTAACGAACAAGTCCAAATTCGGGTTGCGTCGGCTGAAGTGGATGAAAGCCAGATTCAAGAAATGTCTTGGTCTGGGCTTGATGGAAGCAAACGTCCCGGTTATGAGTCTGGTTATCCAGATAGAGCTACGTTTTGCCCAACGTCGCAGCCTGTCACTCAACGTATGGAAAAACGCGTGAGTGACAACTCAATTCTTCGGTCGGCGGCGTCAGCTATTCTTTCCACCACCACGTCAACGTGTGCTGTTTCGTCACGGGTTAATCTCGCAACTGCGGTTCCGCCACAGCGTGCTACCACGTCGTTACAGCCTCCGTTTCCATCGCCTCCTATCGTGCATGTTCAACGGAACGCTGCTACTGTGTCTCTTACATCCAGGTGTGTTCCACAGCGTGGAAGAGCAGCCTGGTACGGAACAACGTCTGCGATGTGCAACGATGGTCCTAATCCGTCCTTCGTCACTCTCGCGCCGCATCCTTCTGCTGTTGTTGGAAATGTGCCATGGCCTACGTCAAACCAACCGTTCTACATACCGTCCTCTGGAACGGCCTGGTCTTTGCCTCATTGGTGGATGCCGGGAGCTGGTCTCAATCCAGTTCCAGTTGTACAACCGTTGCCTCCAGTCTCACATGTCTACGGAGCTGCATCGTCTGCCTGGCCATGCTTTACTACGGAGTTGGAACAGCGAATGCCATGTCATGCCTCAGTTGTAAGTGGAACTGAACATGATGATAACAAAGTTGTGCCAAGTTGTTCTCGTTCATCTCAAGTTGAAGGTGCTGAAGTAAGAAATGAATGTAAAGAAAAACTGAACATCTCGAGTAAAAGGGTAGAACCAACTATTGTTACATCTTCGGTGTTAACAGAGGTGCATACTTCGGTGAAACCAGTGATGTCTGCGTTGCCGACTGTTGCTTCAAATCAAAGCACTCTTACAGTAAAAGAGACAACGGATGACAACCTGAAGACATCGACTGTGGCGGCTACAACAGCAACCATCTCATCAAGTTTGCCAGGCAATGATTCAGTGACGAGTGTTTCTCCTGATAAACCACGCCAATGGATAAAGTTGGGATATTACAATGGAAAGTCAGCCGTTGAAGCTTTTATCAGAAAATTTGAGGTATGTGCTCGGAATAATGGTTGGACAGATGAAGAAAGGTTAAATCAACTTATGTGTGCATTGACTGAACCAGCTAATCAGATCTTGTGGGAGTTTGATTCTGCTACTGTGTTGACTTGGTCTGACCTGGTCAAAAGACTTCGAGCTCGTTATGGAAGTACAGATCAAGCGTCACTCTACCAAACTCAGTTGGCTACTAGAAAACAACGGGATGGAGAGGATTTCAATTTGTTGGTTCAGGATATCCGACGTTTAATGACATTAGCTTATCCTGGTCCACCGTCAATTCACAGTGAAACTATAGCTGTTCGTGCCTTTCTTGATGCCTTGAAAGACAAAACTCTGGCTCTGAAAGTGAGAGAACGTGAACCGGAAACATTAGACAGTGCGTATAAGTTGGCTATGAGACTCGATGGCTACAGAAAGGCTGATGAAGAACCTTTTGAACATTCTGAACGCCGTGCAGGACGAGTTAAGGCGATAAAAGAAGTTAAACAATCAAGGGATGAATCGCCACGAAGCAAAGATACAATGGTTGAGTGGAAACGTCGGGTGGATCAATTGGAAAAAGAGATAGCCACACTTAAAGGATCACAGAGGTCAAGAGGTGAAACAGGTGGAACTATAACAACTCAACAGCAAAGGCAGAATGGTAGACAATTTACGGATAACCGGAACAGAGGAAGATGGGATGGAGTCTGTTTTAATTGTCGGGAGCCTTACCACAGAGCTCGCAACTGTCCATATCGCCGTTGGCCACCACAAGACGAGAATCATGACGTCAATCAACAGGAACCAGCCAATACGAGATACATCAGCGGAAGTACGAACGCCTACCTACCATTGAGAGTGAACGGACGTACTATTCTGGCATTAATTGATACAGGAAGCGAAATGTGTCTGGCTCCAGCGTCAGTAGTTAAAAAGAAGGACATTGTATACTCTGAACAGTTGCTCCGTGCGGCCAATGGTACAGCTATCCGGGTATTAGGAGAAACAGTTCTGGAGTGTGAAGTTGATGGTTATTCATTCAATGTACCGTGTTTGGTGTCCGAGCAATTGAGTGAGTTAATCTTCGGCTTGGAGTGGTTAGAACAACAGCAGGCTCAATGGGATTTTGGACAGAAGAGAATACAAATACAAGGACATATTTTTCCAGTCTATAGTCAGAAACGTTCTGGACAGTGTCGAAGAATTGTTGTAGCTCGTGATGTACAGGTACCAGCTTTCAGTGAGATGGATGTTGAAGCGTATGCTGTTGTACCGAGTTTGAAGCTCGATCAGACACAGTGGGCTACTTCACCGCAAGTGTTGGAGTCTGGGTTAGTCGTCGCTGGAACCCTGCTTCCACCCAGAACAATGGACTTGATTGTCAGAATGTTGAATCCGACTTCAAAGGACATACGTGTGCGTAGAGGTGTTCAGTGTTCAGCTGAAGAGGTGGAGTTGGTCGAAATCGATTCTGAATCTGTTGTGGTTGGTCAAGGTGCTGCTGTAAACGAAGTCGTGGAAGACAGATTGAGTGCAGATACTGAATCTGTTCTTGCACCATTGTGGACAGACGTGGCTGAAGATGTGCCTACTGAAGTGAAATGTCGTCTACGCCAACTGATCCTCGACAACCGAAAAGCATTTTCATTAGGTGACTGGGACTTGGGATTTACGGATGTTATACAACATGAGATCGATACGGGAAATGAAGCTCCAGTACGTCAACCTCTCAGGAGACAACCGTTGACCCTCTTACCAGTCATCGATGAACAGGTAGAACAAATGCTGCAACAAGGCCTAATCGAACCGTCCATGTCAGAGTGGGCTAGCAATGTTGTCATGGTCCGTAAAAGAGATGGAACACCTCGCTTTTGCGTTGATTATCGAGCTTTAAATAATAAGACTCGCAAGGATGCGTATCCATTGCCTCTCATCAGTGAAAGTCTTGACTCGCTAGGAGGAGCTAAATGGTTTAGCACATTTGATCTGCGTGCAGGATATCATCAAGTAGCTGTTCATCCTCGTGACCGACACAAGACAGCATTCGTAACCCGTCGTGGAAGTTTCCACTTCAAAGTTCTTCCATTTGGGTTATGTAACAGTCCAGCTACGTTCTCGCGTATGATGAATTTGGTCATGACGGGATTACATTTCTCAATTTGTCTGATTTATCTAGACGATGTAATTGTCTTCGCTTCCGATTTGGACATACATCTGGAAAGGTTGTCACAGGTTTTGCAACGGCTGGCAGCGGTTAACTTAAAACTTAAGCCATCCAAGTGTCATTTGCTGCAAAGGAAAGTTTTGTTCTTAGGCCATATCGTTAGTGAAGAAGGAGTAGCTACCGATCCGGACAAAGTCGAAGCTGTTAAGAGTTGGCCGACACCACGACGACTGCGAGATGTGAGAGCTTTCCTTGGTCTTTGCTCTTACTACAGAAAGTTCGTACCAGAGTTTGCACAGATAGCCCGTCCGTTACATGCAATGACTAGAAAAGGAGTGTCATTCTGCTGGACTGATGCTTGCGAGGAGGCATTTAATGAGTTAAAAGGACGCCTTACCGAAGCTCCGATACTTGCCTTACCAGACGATAAAGGAATGTATGTGTTGGACACTGATGCTTCCGGTGAAGCCATAGGAGCTGTACTGTCTCAAATTCAAGATGGACAGGAGCGAGTGATCAGTTATGGGAGTCGTCTATGTTCGTCAGCAGAGAAGAATTACGACGTAACCAGACGTGAACTTTTGGCCATTGTTTTCTTTCTGAAGACATTTCGCCAATACTTACTTGGAAGAAGATTTCTGTTACGAACAGACCATTCAGCATTACAATGGCTCAGAAAAACACCGCTACCTATTGGTCAGCAAGCTAGATGGTTGGCTATCGTAGAGGAGTTCGATTTCGAAATTCGGCACAGGACCGGAACAACGCATTTGAATGCTGATGCAATGTCTCGTCGTCCGCATCAGATAACGGCTATCCATGAAGTTTCTGACAATCTGCAGCAAGATGTTGATCGTCTTTTGGCTTGGGATTGTGAAACATTAGGTCGAGAACAACAGAATGACCCAGATTTGAAATGGATCATTCAGAGAAAAATACAATCAAATGAGGCACCGACTCATGAAGATATCAGGCCTTTAAGTGGAACTATTAAAACATTAGCCTCGCAATGGCCACAGTTACGAGTAACCGATGGCTTACTGCTTCGTGATTGGCTGGACGTAGAGAGTGGACAAGTACGGTGGTCACAACTTATTGCTCCACCGAGTCGTCGTTCTACCCTGTTCCGGTTAGCACATGAAGGCATGTCTGGAGGTCATCTGGGCCTTCGACGAACCTTGAAGCAACTGCAGAAACGCGCGTACTGGCCAGGTTGGAGAGAATTTGCCCGAATTCAGCTGAGGAAATGTTCCGTCTGTGCACAGTACCAACGAGGCAAACCCTCCCGTCAAGGACAACTACAGTCGATGCTAGTCGGGGAACCAATGGAACGCTTCGGTATTGACATTACTGGGCCACATCCGGTCTCCAGTAAGGGCTATCGTTACATATTAACGGTGGTCGACCATTTCACGCGCTGGGCTGAGGCTTTTCCGATCCGTAATCAAGAGGCTGTAACGGTAGCACGTGTCCTCGTCGAACAGGTCTTTTCGCGCTACGGATGTCCTCGCCAGATTCTGACCGACCAGGGGCCTTGCTTCGAGGCCTCTCTCTTTCAGGAACTCTGTTGTCGATTCCAGATTGATAAAATACGTACTTCACCGTACAAACCTAGTACCAACGGAGTTGTGGAACGGTTTCATCGCACGTTAAATGCAATGTTGGGCAAAATTGTGTCTTTAAATCAGAAAAACTGGGACGTTTGTCTTCCCGTGGTCATGGCTGCTTATAGAGCCACTGAACACGAAAGTACTGGGTTCAGTCCTAATCGATTATTTTTGAACCGGGATGTGTACTTGCCTATCGATTTGGTTTTGGGAGATTGTAACCTTAAAGAATCTAATCGGTTGAGCTCAGAAGACTTTGTGGAGGAAGCTTGCACTCGTATCCAGTCTATGTGTGAACAAGTCAGATTGTATTCCAAGCGCATGGCCACCACACGAGCTGCCAGATATAATTTAAGGGTCAGGCCTGCCACCTTTACAGTGGGTCAATGGGTTTGGTACTTTTGCCCAAGGAAACGTGTGGGAGTTAAAGACAAATGGGCCAGATTGTATACTGGACCATACAAAATTATGGAATGTCTTAGCCCGGTTTTGTTTCGGATACAGAGATCTTCCAGGGCTCAGCCGAAGTGTGTTTACATTGATAAATTAAAACCTTACTTCGGTGATACTGAACCAAATTTCAGCGGGGGGAAGAGAGCAGATTGTTGACGAGTTCGAATCACCCGTGGCGGAGGTATCGGAAGCAGAAGATGAGGACGTGGTTAGAAGTATACGGCCCCATCGAGTTACACAAAAACCGCTTCGATATCGAATGTAAACGATAGATGGTGGTTTATAAGTTTAGTTTGTTTACTCTTTATATTAAATGTACCGCGTAATGGCGGGGGATTATGTAATTAAAAGACTGTGTTATACATGTAAACATTGATCTATTTCAGTTTTAGTTTGATGAAGTGTTTGTTTTTAAAGACTGTTTAACTATACCGCGTAATGGCGGGGGATTATGTAATCAGTGACTGTATATATGGAAGTACTGATATGTTTGAGTTTCCTTTTGATGGAGTTTTGTGTTTTAAAAAGACTGTTTTCCGCGTAGTTGCGGGTTCATTGCGAATAGTCTATGCCTGTGTAAAAATAATATGCTGTTCTATTTCGAGGAATACTGTTTTTCTTGTAAATGAAACTTCGTATGTGACATGTAATATGTCAAAGGCAATTGCTTTGATGTAAACGTTTTTGTACGGCTAAGTGTTGTATGTCGATTTCTGTTGAGACAGAATGTTATCGTCTAACAGAAGTGATTTAGTGATTGGTCGCTGAGTTTTATGACTACTAACTAGTTCGTGACTTAACTAGGTATGTTGAAAATTGGTGGCCTGAGCTTGTGTTTTTCTTAAATACTAGGATAAACCGAGGCGTTTTCTTATGTAAGCTAAAAATTTGGGAACTTATTCCTTCAAATTTTTCTTGTGGGAAAGGGGCAGTGTAACAAAAATCACTGTAGCGCCATATAGGTTTGCGCTTAATCAGGCAGCTAATCTGGTAGCAGTGATGATTGTTTTATCGATCGATGCGGGTGGCCTGAGCTCTGCATGCATTCGGCTGCTGAGGCGAGTTATTTTTAGCTAGGATGATGCAATCCGGCTGCAGACTGGTTGGAACCGGTTTCTCGCGCCAAAAGTGCCCGGATGTGGTCACGTGACCAGGGAAGCTGGCCTATTGCGACGCATCGAAGTTCAGTTGCCGCTTGGAAGTTGACAAGTAAGGAGCTGTAGCTGAGAGTTTAGTTGATTTCCGAGAAAAGTTTGATTTTCGGCTCTGAAACTAAATTTCTGCGGTTGTAATCGATATTTAATGAAGCGGTCGACTGTCAACTGGGATATAATCGATGGAAACTTCGAGATTGATCGAATTTAATCAAAAATCGTAATTCTTTTGGAATATCGTCTATTTCGTTGGGCGCTGTCGAAGTTGCGTCAGGAAAATTTCTTGTCGTGTGCTTTGGATCTAAAATTGGATGTATCAAATTTCTGTCGAAATTTCGTACCGGGGAAATTGCTCCGTCAAAACGTGTCGTCAGGAAGTGCATGGAATAATTTCTGCATTATACCTTGTCTTCGCAATTGTCCAAGGAAGACGAGATTGTCGTTGTTATCAGGGAGTCGAATGTTTTCTTTTATATTCAGTTTAAGGGCAAATTTCCTTAAATTCATGTCAGGCAACCAGTTTTCTATAAGTTCATAGGTTTCGGGTTTGAATTAGCGATTGTTGTGAACTAGAACCTTTGAGACGTGTATAAATTATAATTAGTAGAATATTGATGTAAAATAAGTCGTAAAGGCTAGAGTCGAGTCTTTTAATTGTAAATAAATTATCAAAAGAAAGAAATGGCTGATTTAGATTTCCGTAATGTAGTAGAGTCTATATTTGCCTCTCTGTCCTCGCTCCGAGAAGATTTGATAGAGCGCCAGAATAAAATGGTAGAGAGCCAAAATCAATTGTTTGAGAGCCAGATACAATTACGAAGCGAATTGATAGAGCGCCAAGCAGAGTTGGAGCACAAATTGAATCAAATTCATTTAGCGCCTATGTCGGAAGTTATGCAGCGCTCAGGTACCGAAGTGAAAAAGTCTGTTGGGAAAGCCACCACGAACCCTTACGCTCTATCAGAGGGGGTAGCGGCCCATCCGGCTGCCACGGACCACACTTGGCCATCTGGTGAACGAATGGCAGAAGGAATTAAGTCACTTCCTGTCCTTCGCAGGAGTACAAGACTGAGTTCGAAACCGCCCACTTATTATGGACAGGGTATTGTACGAAGTCGAGTTGCACATTCGACTACTCTGGATTCGAACCCGTTGCCGTCATCAGACACTTTTCCAGTTCTTTCCTCCGGGCTCTCCCGACAGCTAACGGTGGCGTCACACCACGCGCCCGATTCCGTTACAATTGTTGCACCTACCTAATTTGTATATAGTCTTTGTTGATTTGATTTCGTTAAATATATTTGATTTGATTTTGTATTTTGTGAAAAAAAGAAAAAAAGGAAAAAAAGAACGAAAAAAAACAGAAAAATTACCGAAAATATATAAATACGCTAAAAAGCCTTTATGGCAACTGAGAAGAGCCTAAATGGCCAGAAAAAAGCCTTGACGGCCACAAAAGAGCCTGATGGCCACAAAAGAGCCCGATGTCCAAAACAGAGCCCGATGGCCACAAAAGAGCCTTTAATGGCCACAAAAGAACCTGACGGCTACAAAAGAGCCGAAATGAAAAGAAAAAAATACAGAAAATTTATAAATCAGATATTGAAAAAAGGCTTTATAGCAACTGAGAAGAGCCTTGATGGACACACAAGAGCCGTAATGGACAGTGGACAGTCTTCAAACAAGAAGAAAACCAACAAGAAGTCGACAAAGGTGCCATCAACCAGTCAATAGAATCCCCTTCGCCTGCATTTGGTCTCTTATCCATGTCGTGCTGCAATCAGTTTTAAAAAATACATACATTACCTACGGAAACAAAAAACTTAAAGGAAACGATAAGAAGAAAGAAATGAACTTATGGACAACGTCAACAACATTTTCATATCGAAGACGTCAACGGCTTTAGTTGCCATAAAATGTCGTTAAACCCATGGACAAGAAGAAGATCGCTAGTTAAAACTCCGCCACTACCTTGTTTGGGGTAGTGCCAGTCCCAAGCCTGGATAAAGGAGGAGGGCGACGGCAACGGCCTTTGATGCCATAAGCTGTCGTTAAACTGAAGAACTACTACTAATCGCTAGTTATGAGTCACGAATTTCTCCGTTTCGTGTGGTAAGGTAAGATCGACGTCAACGACCATGGCAACCATAGGATGTCGTTAAACTATGGAAACTAATCGCTAGTTATAAGATACCCGTAATGAAAGGTCAACTTTAACTACCCTGGCAGCCACAAGATGTCGTTAAACACTTAATACTAATAGAAAAGGCGTGGTGTCCATTCAAACAGCCAGCGGTGGTAAAGGATCTCACCCGATTAATTCATTGAAAAGAGAGCAGGGTCGAGGCCATACAGTCGCTATAGAAAAACTTGTACATTACCTTTACACCCCTAGCGAGTTCAGCAAGCAGCGCCAGTAACCAGGGAGACTCAATCTTGCAAGCTGTGTTTGTTGGGTGGACACTTCAGCAATCCGCCTTCTAAATAAATTTCTAAATGAACACGTTGACGGGAAATCAGCTTCAAGACAATTTTATCGATAATTTGTAGATAAATTAAATTATTAAAAGCGTGACGAAAGAGGCATGAGTGAACGATTGTCTAGTGATTAGCGTGGTCCACTGTCAACTCAGATGTCAGGGTTCAAATCTCCGACATAACAGAAAAATGTTTCGAGATTTCTGCTACACTTGTGCCCCTAGCGAACTTGGCTATGAAATGAGTACACCGACCGTACACTGTCAATGGGAAGATCAGGCGGCGAGGGAATTGCATTAGAATAGGATTTGAATTCGGGCTTGTTTGTTTAGTATTGCCTTTTGCTGCTGCTACTGCTGAAATTATGATAGGCGTCTTGAGAGGCTCTGGAACAGAACCCTTATTGCCTATTGATTTTGCTTTGACTGAGCGCCTGTGAGTAAGCTGGTTCCCGCGACTTAGCTATCGTTGGGCGCTTTAGAAATCTTGAATCTGTAGAGACGTTTACTATTATTGTATGCTACACGCTACTGGGTGCTATGAGGCACAGTGGTCTATCGGTAACTCTTTTGGTCAAAGATCATGCGGTTGCGGGTTCGACTCCGTGCAACGACCCTGGGCAAGTTGTTTGCATGCATGTGCCTCTGTCACCAAGCTGTATAATTTGGTACTGGTATAAGCTGGGAAGTCAACAGTAGGTCCTGCGATGCACTGGTCCCGTGTCCAGGACCTTGGGATTCGTTCATTGCCAGCTCAACGACAGAAAGAAAAGGAAATGAGTGCTTCCTCTACATCTCACTTGTGGGATATTGGATACTTTACTTTACTTTATGCTACTCCTACTGCTGAATTTTTGATAGGTTTCTTGAGAGTCTCTTAAAAGGCGCTACAGAAATGTTCTTTTACATAAGTATTTGTAAAGCGCCGCTTCCAGGTAGCCTCACAAGAAGCTTCCCGCCAGACTTTTCTATATTTAGTCTGAAGGAACATAAATTTATAGTGTTAATAGACAGTCTAATTGACTGATTTTATTGGGTTAATATAAGAGGCCGTTTTGTGGTAGCAAAGTAAACAGTAGGCCTACATAGGCTTACAACTAGTTCAATCCAAAAAACGCGACGGTCGAACCCTGACCCTTACCAGTTTAATGACCCAGACTTGGGAAATAATAGGGTCTCCAAGCACTTGCGGAAGAGGGAGGAGGAGAGGGACAGAAGCTTCCGTCGAAGGTCGGCAGGTAGGTCAATCCAGGAAACAGGGCCAGCAAGAGCACAAAGCTGCGGCACTGCGCAGTGGCAGTTCGAGCTAGTGAGGTAACCACAACAGATAACCACTAAACTATCTTGCACCCACACAGTTGGGTGTCGCCTATAATATTTTAATTTTCTCAATTATAAATGCAATACCTTTGGTCCTCGAATTAGTCCGCTGTTGACGTATTTTCACCCAATGTTCTTCTATTATCGCTCACTAATGTCGCATCTTCTTTTCGCTTATTATCGCTCAACTCCTTATCAATATTATGGCTCAAAAGCTAACGAAACACCTAACCAAGTGCGAACGCTTTCCAATATTGTCTTCACTTAGTCTATCCGTTGAACTGCCCTACTGTTTTTAGTGTACTCTCTACTGTCTATTCACTCAAACCCCCTACTGTTTTATGCCTGTTGTCTATCCACTCAACACTATTTCTGTTTGCTATCTAGTGTCTATCCGCTCAACACTTCTGCTGCTTTCAAACTTCGCTCGGCAGTCATGTTCTAGCGCTCTCCATTCCCTTATTTTCGCTGTCAGATTACCTGCTCAAAACCCCAACCGTACACAGACGGTCTGTTACTCGAGCACAGGGCACTGAAGTGTATACCAGATTTGTCTGAGACGACAAGACCCGCGTTCCACTTGGCTGGAGATGAATGCCAAATAGGCGTGACCTATATGTCATCTAAAAATATACGCCAACCGGCGAGTTTTACCTTCAACCCTATATATATATATATATATACGAGAAATATATGTTTTCATATATATATATATATGAAAACATATATATATTTCTCGTATATATATATAAATAAATATGTACATATATATGTGTGTGTGTGTGTATGTGTGTTCTTTATTAGAGCCCTTCTTGCACAGAACGTTGTCTTCGTTGTTGAACTGGGCAAACCAGAGTCATTAAACTGGTAAGGGTCAGGGTTCGACCGTCGCGTTTTTTGGATTGAACTAGTTGTAAGCCTATGTAGGCCTACTGTTTACTTTGCTACCACAAAACGGCCTCTTATATTAACCCAATAAAATCAGTCAATCTATTAACACTACAAATTTATGTTCCTTCAGACTAAATATAGATTAGCCTGGGGACTTAGTAATTCGCTCTTGAAGAAAGTAAAAGCTTAACAATACAGTATATATGTGTGAAAATATATATATTCGTGTTTTTTATTCAATGATATATGTGCATCGTTAGATTTTGTTTTCCCGTTAAATAATTATTAAAGAATTATTCATAGGTTAGTTGAGTTGAATATTCGTTTATTTTTGCATGACATTGGTTTGTGTTTATGTAATGTACTTGTAACATAGTGGTGTGACAAGCCATCTTACTTACCCCTATGCTTATAGTCCACCCTTATAGAGCGAGGCTTTGTCCCTCCTGCAGAGGACATTGGACAGGGGACCTGCTCTTTGGACCCCGTTCAACTGTACAGCCCTTCTCATATATATCATACTAGTTTTGGAATCACTCAAAGATATGATAATGATGCTACTGCTTCTACTGCTCCTCTTGTTGTTGCTGATGATGATGACGACGACGAAGATGATGATATAGGTATGTATGTACGTGCTTGTACATATACACATAAATATACACATACATAGGTATGTATGAACATACATATATATATACATATAAATATACATATATACCCATTTCTGTCAGTTCTCAAGTGTCACTCAGATCTAAACTTAAGACTCACCTGCTTCAGTATGCTTAGCTTGACTTCTGATAGCTCTGACCCTCTGGATTTCGACAGAGCTTCTCCAACAGATTTAAAGATTTGACAACGATTTCACATGAATCGAAACACACTAATTGAAGCCTTCTGCTTTATGATAACGGCGCGATAGAAGTAATTAGATTAGTAAGTAAGTAAAGCTCCCATGTCCCACGAGGAAAGTAGGGGAGGCGTTCATTTCCTTTTCGTTAAGCCCTTGAGCCGGCAATGGATGAATCCGGAGGTCCTGGACACGGGACCAGTGCATCGCAGGACTTGCCGTTTGCTTCCCAACTTATGTCGGTACCGTATTCTACTGCTTGGTGACAGAGGCACGGTATGCGCAAACAACTTGCCCAGGACCGTTTCACGGAGTCGAACCCGCAACCAAGCGCATTATATTAGAGTAGAAGATAAATGTATATATATAGATATAAAATTAACTATGTATATATATCGTCGAATGTAAAATGACGAATAAAATATGTAAATCCGATATTGTGCATGAATTGAATAAATGCATTGATTCTTTATTTTTTTTCAAAACCAAGGTATATTTGTCATATTGAAATGTCAACTGATCATTTACACAAGAGCCAGGAGTTCGCACGACTCTGTCAAGATATTTCAATATTCAAGAGATTCAAACCTGGCCCAGATCCTGTAGAATTCGAAGTAATTTAACCAGGGCTTGGCATGGCTTTGTCGGATAATACAATTGTTCAAGTGATTCACACTTGGTTCAGTTCCTAAAGACCTCCAAGTATCGGTGACGCCTACGCAAAAAAGCCTCTGTGTGGGCGGACCCCGGTTCGCGTCCCGGTGTTGGCTTATTACAGAGATTTGAATTTCGAGCTAGCACGGTCCGTGCACGGGGACCTTAAATTGTAATTGTAATTGTAATCTGACATTTATAAAGCGCCACTTCAAGAATAGACTCATCAGAGGCGCTCCCGACCCGAACCAGGGAGACCACTGTCAAATAATACAGACTTCAGGCTCTTGCGAAACTGCGGAAGGGACAAACTGAGGAATAAATGGGGTGTAGCGGTGGTGAAGGATCTCACCCTATAGGGTCGAGGTCATACGGTGGCTACAGAAAACGTGTACAATTTACAATTTTTGCAATTTAATAATTTAATATATCATAATAGAGTTGTTAGTAATTGTTTTTGTTGACAACAAGATTCAGTTACCCGAGGACACGTGTGCCTCGCAGTGTGACCATCGTTGATCTATGTGAACGACAAGAGACAAATGCTGTCTCGATTCTGATACTATGTTTCAAACAACAACCAAATTTAATGCCTGAAACATGTGCTTCGGTACCACGCAGTATTGCGCGCACATGGGCATTATTGTCACGCCAGGACTTGGAGCTATTCATGAATGCGTGTGTATGTGTGTATACATGCATGTTTGCTTGTGTCTATGTATGCATGTATGACTGACTGTCTGACTTATTGACTAAATGAATGAACGACCGACTGACTGACAGACACAGACAGACAGACAAGCAGTAGGCAGGTAGACATACAGACAGGCAGACACACAGGCAGACACACAGACAGACACTGACACATGTACAGACAGACAGACTGGCAGTAGGCAGGTAGACGGACAGACAGACACACAGACAGACACTGACACATGGACAGACACAGACAGACAGACAGGCAGGTAGACAGACATACAAGCAGACAGACAGACACGCAGTAGGCAGGTAGACAGACAGACAAACAGACAGACATATGTAGAAAAACACACATCTACACAGACAGACAGGAGGCAGGCAGACAGACAGGCAAACAGACTGACAGTCACTGCAGATCAACAATAGAAAAAGGAAAGTTACCGTGCAGTGTGTAGAATTGCCAAATAACAAAGCACACATCTCCGTCAATGGACCAAGTTCAGCCGGTGGCCAAACAGGCTCACTGATATAGACGTAGGCCAAACGCTGACGCCTCACTGCTCCGTCTGGTCCACGTCTCGCTTGGTTGGCCAACCGTGGCAGGCCCCGGATGCTTTTCGGGTGCGTCTATGTCAACAGCAGCACTTCACTGGACCGTGGTTTCTTTGTGGCAGTGGATCTCCAACTTCTGTCACTTCAAGAACCTTGTTCCCAGTCACGCACCTTGTCGTCTAAGGGCGCTATATAAATCGTTAGATTAGAATATATGAAATTAAGGTAAGACGAATCGAGTTAAATTGTAAAGCTTCCACGAACCTTGAGGAATGTAGGGGAGGCGTTCGTTTCCTTTTTTTTGGCCCTTGAGTCGGCAATGGACGAATCCCAAGGTCATGGACATGGGGCCAATGCATCGCAGGACTTGCCGTTTATTTCCCAGCTTACGCGGGTACAAAATTACACCGCTTGGTGACAGAGACACGAGTTCGCTAACAACTTGCCCAGGGTCATTACACGGAGTCGAACCCGCAACCAAACGCATTAGATTAGAGTAGAAGATATATATATATATATTATATATATATATATTATATATATATGTAAAACGACGAATAAAAATTCCGCAGCTTGGTGGCAAAGGCACGGTGTGCGCAAACAACTTCAAGAACCTTGCTCTTGGGTCGCCAAAGGTCGTTACACGGAGTCGAACCCGCAACCGCATGATCATTGACCAAACGCGTTACCTATTGACCACAGTATCGCACATACAAATGGTAAGGCTAGTCAATTCAAATTAGGTAACAGAAGGTGAGATTAGAAAGGACTGGGTTATGATAAGTCTTAAGTTTTGCTGTGGTGGGCAAGGTAATACAGTTAACGCAGGGCAAGGCAATGCAGAGAGTAGGTAAGATAATGCGATGAAAACAGGGTAAGTTAAGGTAAGATAAGATCTGCTAAGGTTAGCTTAGTTTAGAGATGATAACAAGTTAGCGTAGGTAAGCGTAGGTTAAAGTAAGGCTAGGTATTTGCTGCACAGAAAGCAACCCTACCCTAGGGTAAGGTAAGATTAGTTATGGTAAGGAAATGTGAGTCGAGGCAAGGTTAGGTAAGTTCAGTTTAGCTGATGATGCAGGTATATTTGTTCTTGATTAGGCTGGGTGGGTATGTAGTTGATATTGCTCATAATGGTTTCTATGGTGACAATGGCTATCAAAACACCACCAGTCCATGACGCATGAAGTCTGGCGGCAAGTCTGGGTTAAGTCAAAGTCACGAGATGTTTTCTTTATATAAATGCATCGAAGTTGCGTGACTTGCTCTGGGGATGGGGTGTAGAATTGGTGTTAGGATTGGGAGGGGTTAGGTTGCGTGATGCTGTTTCGGTGATTGGCTGATGACAATAAATGTAAATATACACGTTTTTTCTATAGCGACCGTATGGCCCCGACCCCACCCATTTTTCGATGAATTTATTGAGTGAGATCCTTCAACACTGAAATTAGGCTTATGTTGATTCTCGTGTCAGCAAATACACCGTTATTAGCGCGAAGTCCTCGGTTCTATACTTACTTGCAGTGATCATCCATTATGTAACTCCCCCCACTGCCTTGATTGGGGTTAGTGCCAGTCCCAAGCCTGGGTAAAGGAGGAGGGCGACGTCAACAGCCTTTGATGCTATAAGATGTCGTTAAACATTGGAACTACTACTACTATCCATTAAATGCTAATGCTTTCCTTACTGTGATGCATATATGATCTCTACACCGGCTTTATCAGAGGAGACCAGCAGGGCCATTTGGCCCAGGCCTCACACGTTAAGGGGCCTCGACTTTACAAACTTTTTTCGTCTACTTGAAAATATGGAAGAAATGTTCTTATTTGAACCTAAGATTTTCTATTTATTATTCGGTAGCTAGAAACAAATCTTTCGAATTCTTATAATTTATTTTAATTTTGAATATTAATATTTATTTTTTTGTATTATAATTCACAACTGTGATTTAGTAGGCTTATGATGTGAATGCTTCGAGATTGGGGCCTCGTATTTCCAGTGGCCCTGGCCCCTCTGAATCTCTGAAGGGCCCTGTCACTATTGAAAAAGGTGCACAGCTGTTACACCATGTGGGGCCACATGTTTTCTATTAACGACGTGTATCGTTCTATCTGTTCGTAATCGTAATTGTAATCGTAATCGTAATCTCGAGATTTATACAGCGACCAGCTTATTCACAGGCGCTCAGTCAAAACAAAATCGGTAGGCAAAAGGGTTCGGTTCCAGGTCAAGATTCAAGAGTCAGGCAGAGAGACAGCGTGGCAGCTACGGTGGGTGATGTTTGGCATTGTTGCAGTTGAGTTGAAAGTTTACTGGTTTGTTTAAAATTGTGACTTTGTTTATTGCTGTTTAAGCAAAACTATTTAAAAATAGAACTGTTTTCATAGAACATATTATGCAAAGACGTCAACAGCCATTGCTGACGTATGACGTCGTTAAGCTTCTTGTCCTAGTAAAACTAAATACATTGACGTTTTGACTGGCAGAACTTGCTATAGGCGTTGTCTACCTAGCCTATTTACATGTAAGCATATATGTATGTGTGTCAGTCAGTTTGTCTGTATGTATGTGTGATTGTCTTTGTCGGCTGTATGTATGTCTGTATCAAGGCACTTGATATAGCGCCTGTGTAACTGTGTATGTCGGACCCGCCACAAGGCTAAATATATAGGATTTACAAATAACAGTTTCATTTAAACAATACCAGAATCGTAAAATAGTTTCAGATGTAGGTTGTTCTGTCCTCTTTAATTTATTTCAAGTATTTTAGCCATTCACGTTTTAATTGAATTGAAACAACTAAGGTCTTAATTCATTTCAACATCCCTTCTCCATTGTCCAATAATTGCCGAAGCACCATCGAAGCGCAGCCTACAACGTTGTAGGCCAGTAGTCTAAGTTTAGGCCGCCCTTAGATCTATCCGATTGAGGGCTTCCCGACAACCTAGCTATCGTCGGCCGACATCTTTCGCACGATGACAATTATATATCTGCCAGACAGCACGAAAGACAGCAGCCGTACTACAGATCGCAAACTAAGCAGAAAGGGTTGAATAAAGCCTGTCGCGCGATGCGTTGCTCTAGAAGTGGAGTGGCGAAACGTGCGCTTTACATGTAGACGAGTCAATGTAAATTTGGCATCGTTTGGTTAGCGATATATTTAACACATTAGGAAGCTGCCCTTCCGGCGACGGCGGAAGAGGCAGAGTCGGATCCTGAAACAGCTTCACAGTGTTGCCTCTCTTAAGGAAGCGGCCAATCCTGAACCTTCCTTGGAGAAAACGGACATTTTGGAGACGATACGGAACGGCCATTTTAGGTCAAGAGTAGAAGGGACAATAAGGGGGTGGATCTGAGGGTTGAACTCGCTGGAGTCACCCCATTCCACCCCGCGAAGCTACATCCAGACCGAGAACGCTACATGTGTATTTGTATGATGATGGTTATTATAAGGTTGACAATGACAATGATGATGATGACGACGACGGTTATGATGAAAACGACTACAGTGATTGGATGAATTCATGCAGCCCGACTGTATCCTCGGAATTTTGGAAGGCCGCTCACGTATTATGAATAATCATATCTGGAGATAAATATGGTCATCTGTAGGGCGTTCTTGTCCAGCTGGTCACTCAACGGTCAGCTGTGGTCAGCGCCGCTTCAACCCGAGTAATTCAATTACCGATCGCTGGATGGCGCTGCATCCGAAGTGTCATGCCACACAATTCGATTAGCCTTAGTCCCAGATTCCTCCCTTTTTATCGCGGATTTGATGACCCTGGTCAACTTGTGGTCATCTTATGGTCATCTTATGGTCATCTTATGGTCATCGGACGCTCTGGTCACTCACTGAGTGGCGAGCGGGAAATATGAAGAGCCTGTAAATGGATCGAGTCTGTTACTGAATATTGGGTACTTTAAGAACTATCGCCCCAAACAAACGATAGAGGAATACAGTGTGGTCCAAAAAAGACGAATGTTCCTAACCCGTCTTTTGTGAAAGAGTTGACAAACGAAGTCTTGTACTGATCGACATAAAATAGAAAACGAAGAGGAAATAAAACGCTAAGGAAATCGGAAGAAGAACAGGACTGAAAGCATCATGAAGACGCAACCGAAGATAGGGAATAAGGAACTTCTTCCTTCTGGCTGGATTAATCCCTCCTAGGGGAGGGATCAGGCACACGAATCCTTCTTTTCCATTTGTTTCTCTCTCCAGTATCTTCTTTCTTCAGTCTGAGAAGCTTTAGGTCTTGCTGATGTCTTGCTGAATCGTGTCTCCCAAGAAAGGGAATAGGGAACGCAACAAGGAAAACACAGAAGCGAAAGTTTGAAGAAAAAGTATACGAATGCATATTAAAGTTAGGTAAGGTATAACAAATTAATGTAAATTAAAGTATGGTAAACAAAGGCAAGATAAGGTAACTTAAAATTACCTAAAGTGAGGTAAGGTATGTAATACAAAGTAAGGTAAGGTAAGGTAAAAGCAGGACAAGGCAAGGTAGACGACACGCAGAAAATATGAACGGGAGTGCATTTTTAGAAAGGCAGTGTTAAATGCAGAAAGAACAAGAAAAACGAAAACAGGAATGAAAGAAAAGGAAAAAGAGATAAAAAAGAAGATAAAATAAAACTGGACGAAGACGAAACACGTAGATGGCGAGATGCAGAGTGAAGATTTTGGGAGCAGTGGGAAAGGAGTGGGGGAGAATGAAGGGAAATGGTAGGAGTAAAGCGAAGAGGACCAGAGGGTGGGGAGAACATGAAAAGTGGGGACGGGGTGGGAGAAGGAGGCGTTGCCCGTGACAAATTGACTCGGATGGGATTAGATTAACTCACTTCCTTCCAAACATTCGTCCAGCACGGCGTCCGAGAAACGACATAGACATACAGACACATACAAAGACACATAGAGACAGACACACGGACAGGAGTAGACACAAAGACACATACAAAGACACAGAGAGGCAGACAACCGGACAGAAACAGTTACACAAAGGCACATACAAAGACACACAGAGACAGAAGTAGACATAGACACAGGTAAAGATACAAATAGAGACATTGATGCGAGTAAAACATACAGATAGAGAGGCAGAGACAGAGACATACAGAGCCACAAACAGAGACAAAGACACACACAGAGAACATAGAAATACACAGAAACACACAGACAAACGTAGAAATATCCAGAAACACACAGACAAACGTAGAAATACCCAGACATACAGACAAGAGTGCAAAACGTTTTCGGGACCAAAACTTAGGGACATACACGGATGCCTCGCACGCATCCGGCGGTCAACTCCTCTGGAAATGGACGGGGAGTGGCCATGGAAAGACTAGGAAGAATTCGAGACACAGAACCAAATTAGGAAGAGCAGAAGAAGGAATCTACAAGAGAACGGAAGAGTATTAAAAGGATTAGGAAGAGTAACAGACTAAGACGACAGGCGTTTAGCAGTCAAAACGAAGAGACGAAGGGAATGGTAGACAAAGGTAACGAAAGGAGGAAAAGGAAATGGAGGAGGTGATGAAAATTAGGTTCACTTCCGCAGCCGGCTGGCACTACGTCTTTGAGAGGTTCTTAAAAGGCGCTGCATAAAGGTTCGGATACACACACACGCATTCACACACGCACACACACCTCTACACAAACACAATCGGGATAAACAGCGGCTAGTTCCGCGACTTGGGACAGCGAAGTCCGCCGCTTTTCAGTGGAGGAAACTGTTGTAACCCAGAAAATTTATCAAACATTGCCGACATCGAGCCAAGGAGTGGCGAAAGAATGCGGGTGTGTGGACACGGAATTAGTGAACTGATCTGTGCCATTGGAAAGTAAGATGGATTGAGAGGCACGTTGGAAACGTCTTCAGTGTTTGACGATTCTTAAGAGTCGCAGATTTGCTGACGGAAGGACGGACGTACATTGGAATCTCTCTTCGGACCTATTCTTGTCGATTTTGCGTCTAATGTTGACAGATGCCTCATTGGCTCCGTAAGAGGTTGCTTGTATGTCTTTGGCCGTCTCTTCCTGTGTTTCTTCTTGTATCGCTAGCTATGTGTGTCTGTATGCCTCTCTGTGTCTTTACCTCTATTTCGCCATGTTAATGTATTTGTGTAAGATTATCCTTCTGCATGACTGTCTGTCTGCCTCTGTCGGTCTGTCTGTCTTACCCCAGAATTTTTATTTATATCTCTCTCGCTCTATCCCTATCTAGAGTTATGTTTCGTCCCTCTGCCTTCTTCACTCCATGTACCCTGCTCTCTCTTCCTTAGTTTCTTCTTTCTCTGTCTCTTGTTCCTATGCCTCTGTTTGTTTGTCTACCTCTATCTCCGTGTCTGTGTCTGCCTCTATTTCTGTCTCTGTGCTATTCTGTGTTTGTCTCGGTGTCAGTTTGTCTTATTCTGTCTATGTATGTTTTCATTCTTTTCCTCCGTCCTTCTCCCGTCCCTCCATCCCTACCTCCTCTTCTGTCTCTGTCTCTGTCTCTATATCTCTCTCTGTCTGTCTGTCTGTCTGTCTGTCTCTCTCTCTCCTCCATCTCTCTTCGCTAATGAAACTCCTTTGCTTTCGTTATTTGCAGCAACCGATTTCTTCGCCGATGATGTTGACTCAGTCCCTCCTGCCTCTGCAACCGCCATTACGACATCGTCCTTTGGCGCCCCGCATCCATCCTTCATCTGCTCACAGCAGTGAAAGTCACAGGACCATCTCCTTCTTCAGCCTCGACATCCCAGTGGTACCAAAGACGACGCTGCCGATGCTGATGCTTTGACAGTCTCAGCAACTCATCTCTTCTGACTCGTCTTCAGCGGCGGAACAAGCTGCCAAGATTTCTTCAGGTGGGTCAAAAAACTTAGACAGCTCGTTGTTTGCTTCTGTTTTTATTATCTAAACTCGTCGAACTTTAGCTAAGACGTTTCAAACATGAAATCCACCAAATTGCATTCTTAGTTTTTAAAAGTTAACCCACATCGTTAACCAAATTCCTTGTTCTAAGTCGAAATTAATTATAAAAGGCCTACTAAACGTAACAATTAATAGGCTTAATATATGGAATAATTAATACGCCTAATAAACGAAGGTTACTTAGGCCTGTTTAAGCCTGTTATATGGCGCCGACGATGTTAATCACCTTTCAGCTAGCTCTTGCATTTACATCTTTATCCAATACATTTATATATATGTATATTATTGTATATATGTATTGAATAAAGATATACATATATCTATCTATCTGTAAAAGATATATATATATATGGATTGAATAAAGATGTAAATGTAAGAGGTAGTTGAAAGGGGGCCAAGGATGATGACTAATCTATTCTAATCTGAAGTCTTCTATAGCGCCGTTATCATAATGCCCAAGGCATCAGTCGATGGTCGCTTAAGTCAAAATCGCAATCCAAAATCATAATCCATTGGAGAAGCCGGATCGAATTCTGATTGTTCAGAACAGTGCTTTTTTCAGACAGAACGCTCCGGAACGGCGTTCCAGCATCTTTTTCCGCTAATAAAAATTAATTTAGTTTTAATAAAAGAATTGTGTTACTGTTATTTTAATTATGTAATATTTTAATTCAATTTCAGTGTTTGCAACTTTGCACTGTTTTCAGTGTTTATTGATTGATAAACATAATGAAATTTTAGCGCAAAATTCCACAACTGTTCAGTTCCGGAAACTTTTTTCTAGAAAAAGCACTGGGTCAGAGAAACCAGAAGCCCGGCTCAGGTGAGTAAGTTATGATGACAACGATGATGATAAAAATGTAGATGTAGATGCAGTTTAGATTCTATGTTGATGAAGACAGTTACGCTGACGACATTGGTGACGACTTTGCTCTTGAAGATGTCGATTCTGAATATGATCTGTTCTTGAATAATTTATTTTATATTATGTTCTTTTTTCTTATTGTGCCAGAAACTAGAACTGTTCTCGGTAAGCGAGCTTTTTCGGTTGCTGGACCGAAATTTTGGGATTCTCTTCCTGCGTCAGTGCGTTCTGCCCAGTCTCTTATGTCATTTTGTTATCGACTTAAGACTTACCTTTTTCAGTTGGCTTATCCACCGTAGGCTGCCTCTCTGTCTTAGTGGACGGATCTTCTGGATATTGACCTGAATGCGGATTAAATTTGATGCGCCATCGGTTGATGCCTTGTGCATTAGACACCGGCGCTCTAGAAGCTGCTAATTTATTTATTATTTTATATGATAATGACGTCTAAGTTTTAATACTGATGAAGATAATGTTCGTTCATAATGAAGCAGCTGATGACAAGCGGATAATGTGTATGAACTTCGCAGGTTTTGTGCCAAGGAAACGTCATTGTCGGCTTTGCTAATATCTGCGAAGAAACTCTTGTTCGAGTTGTGCCGTTTGTGACTCAATAATGGCGTAAATATTCATCATTTCGACATCTCCTCTTGCATTTCTGCTTCTGTTCCCATCTCTTCGCAGCTCAGAGGACCTTCTACGAAATACTCGGAACAATTCAAGACATTTTCCGGCAGAGTAACGCAACTCAGAGGATATGGCTCTTTTCGGCTGTTGCAAGACTTAGCCCTCTGGATGACAATTGGATTTTTTTTACTGCGCTGCATATCTTCAAAAGTTATCGTTATTTCTATTCCAGATTTTGCATGAACAACAGACTTTTAACTGCCAATGGCAGTAAAAAATTAGACAAGCTTGATCTTGTCTGTTCTAATTTTATCCACTAGTTTGGGAAGTTCGGGGCTCTGCAACCAAGTCAGAGTGATATCTTTAGCGTCATTCTGCTCACACTGTGGTCTTTAAATTCTTCTCTGGCACTTTCTCCGGCACTTTTTTCTCTCTGGCACATTTTTATCGTCATTTGTATGTTCTTGCCTTTTTGCGACATTCTGCTTCACCTTGGCACTTTCGTAGCATTTCAGACTTCACGTGTTACATGTAAAAGTTTTAATCTCTTCTCTACTCACCGCCAGTCTTAGAGTTTATATTCCGTCTCTATCTTTGTCTGTGTCTCGATTTGTGGTTCTGTCTATGCCTGTCTGTGACTCTGTTTCCATCTGTGTGTCTGTCTCTCTGTGTCTTTGCGAGTTTCTCGTTCACCCGGTGTCGGAAAGGACGAAAGTTTTGCCGGAAGTGTTATTCTAATCTCATCTAACAGTTGCTGTCATTCCACCACCCTGTGGGACAGTTTGACGCCTTTTGGTTCTTCTTGTGTACGTTTTATATTTGGCGCCTATCCTCTGGCTTTTACGTATCGAAGACGCTTCCGTACCAAGCAAGCGATGCCTGCTTCAAAACCCGATCAGAAGCTCTGCGATCCATCAAACACCCTGCGAAGTCATCCGTTCCACAACTCTCACGTCCTCAACCACCTCTCTCTTCTTCCGTCGACCAGCTTCGACCCCACCAATCCACTGTCGCCTGCATTACCTTCGTTCCATTCCAATCGCGACCGGAAGTACCCTCGTAAGATCATCGGACGCGACCAGGCCAATCCTCGCAGGTTCACCACCCAAAAGGTGAAGGTCAAGGATCTCCTTGATCAGCAGCCGGACCAGGTAAAAAGCGACACGCCTCGTGCTTCGAACCCGGAACAGCCAAGCAGGCAAGAGCGCAGACGACATCGAAGGGCAACGGAGAAGTATCGCATGGCCCATGCCACACGGGAGAGGGTCCGCGTCGAGGCGTTCAACTCGGCCTTCGCCGAACTTCGTCAGCTGCTGCCAACTCTACCACCGGACAAGAAGCTGTCCAAGATCGAGATACTGAGGCTGGCCATCTGCTACATCGCCTTCCTCAATCACGTCCTCGACCTCAGCCAAACGAATCAATAGCATGGATCGATTATGAATCCGTGAACTCAAAGGAATCAATCAGAACGATCGATAATGATTTATCGACTTAAGTAAGTAGAATCAATAAGATCGATCGATCATGGATGTCAGAGCGAATCGAATTAATAAGAACGATCACGACTCATATATCTGATCTAATAGCCCAGATTTGCCGGTCTATTTGCTTGTTTGTTGCAAATGATAGACCATTACTTATCATCGCAATATGCACTCATATTTCTATGAGTATTAGGTAGATGTCGCCGTATCAGAAATCTCTAAATGTATTATTTGAAGTCTAGCGCTCGTCATCGTTTAACGGGATTTCCAGAGTTCATGACAAAAAGACAACGAGATCAAAACATGTCTTATTAACAAATTAACAAATAGATCTAGAACAGAATAGAACAGAACTGAATAGAATAGAACTAAATAGAATAGAACTGAATAGAATAGAACTGAATAGAATAGAACTGAATAGAACTGAATAGGATAGAATTGGATAGAATAGAACTCAATACAATAGAACTCAATAGAATAGAACTCAATAGAATAGAACTCAATTTAATAGAATAACAACAGACAAATATAGACTTGGAATTGAACCCTCCCTGTCTATCGATTTTGTTTTGACTGAGCGCTTGTGAATAAGCTGGTTCCCACGACATGGCTTTCTTTGGTCGCTGTAGAAATCTCGAGCTTACGCTTACGATTACGATCGATTTAAGTTTATTTTATGCGATCCATTTAAACAATAGACAATATGTCACTTGCAAAAACCAGAATGTTCTTCGTCAGGTTTTCTTAGCGAACAGCAACATATTTTAAGCTAACGATGGGTGACTTCGAGAGAAACTTAGGTGAAATTGCAAGCGGTGGAGCATCGATGAGTTTGTATGATGGGTCAAAAAACTGAAATATAAAATAAGAAATATGAAAATACCTTCCTTACAAACTTCAGAAGTGCAGACTGAAGTCGGGAACAAATAACACCAAGAACCATAACCAGACTGGAAAAGGTAAGTTTTCAGTTCAGAGCAAAAGATAGCCTCGGTGAGAAAGCTGCGAGAGCAGAGATTTGCAGATGAAGGGGTCAGAAGCTGTTAATGAGCTTAACTAACAATATGTAAAGTCACAATTAAACAAAACATTAAACTTTAAACTGAAAAATGTAGTCGTCACTTAGCATAAAAGTCTGTGGAGAATAACAATTGCGATTGTATTATACATCAAATGAAAATCCGATTTACACCAGCTATTAAGTGTATTTACAGACATAAGAATCAATTTCACCACCCAGTTATCGAATCAGAGTCGCGCAACCGAACCCCGCCCAAACTTTCCACCAGTTTTCTAACCCACCATTCTGCTAATCAAGCGACTGATTCTTCATACATTTTCAGTTGCCCTTTAGTAGTAGTAGTTCCGATGTTTAGCGACATCTTATGGCATCATAGGCCGTTGCCGTCGCCCTCCTCCTTTATCCAGGCTTGGGACTGGCACTACCCCAAACAAGGCAGTGGCGGAGTTACGCCGAGTAAGTGGAAAGCCTTTAAAAGGTGTCTAAGGAGTTGCCCCTTTTTTAATCATCAGTTTAACGATATCTCGTGGCATCAGCGGCCGTTGACGTCATATCACAAATCAGCAATTCCACAAACAAGCAATCTGCACATTAGACTATACAGCGAGTTAACACATTTGCTCTTTAAACTGCACTAATAACTAACACCAGTGGACTGCAATTTCAATTACTAACTAGGTGTATGTGAAGGAATTTTATGCAGTATACAAACATAACGTGACATAAATCGTAGTTTACCATACTACTCCGTAGTTTCATACTGATATTCAATGAACAGGTATTATGTATCAGCAGGACATGAACAGAACGTAACGTATTCACATAAGGTATGGTTTATGTATCGACGTATTATCACAACGATTTAGCATGACTAGACAGTGTCACGCCTCCTAAGTGATCCATTCCCTCCAATACAATTTCGCCCAACTCCCCAAACAAACGCGTGACTCCGCCTCTGTACAACTAACTACATTTTGTAAGTTACACATGTATGAAAATATGGCTTTTACATTATTATTTTAAACCAAAGAAAGAAATAAGCCAACATTAATTAAGCAAACTGTCATGTTTGGTAACACTATATATTTACACAAGCAATCAATATTAAAATTTTCAATCCTATCATTTCCATTAATGATAGTAACAGAGTGATATACTACATCTGCAAATGCATACTGTGTGGTAAACCATGTATCATCACAAGCTGTAGTCTATTCAAGTGAAAGAACAACGAAAGCAATAAGCCCACCTTTATTAAACATACTGCGTGATATTTGGTAACACTTTATACAATATTTACACATTGCAGTCAACATAAGACAATCCGAGCATTTCCATTAATGATAATAACAGCTTACCATCCTACACAGGTTTACTGGGCTTTCAAACATTTATCATTTAAATGGTGTAGCCTATACAGTTAGTTTTAAAATTCTATAAGAGGCGACCTTTATATATGCGTTCCATTAGGTAAAACACCTCACTTTGCAAACCAGCATGACACAAAAGGTTCCTCAAAGTAACATCAAAACCTTTGGCAATACATTTCTCACGAAGTTTCTGTGCAGTTTGTTCTTTACAACAATATATTAACAGATGTGGGATTGTTTCCTGGACGTTGCACATATCGCTCTGTCCTGTAGGATGAAGTTTAAGACTGAACAATCTGTTGTTTAAATTCACATGACCCAATCTTAGTCGAGTTAATTGGACTTCTTTTTTCCGATTTGAGTCTAAATGCTTAATATCCTTACTTACAGTAGGAATTAGAGCCTTATAGAATCGTCCAATCTGATCATTAATGTATTCCATTTGCCATTTGTCAATAATATGTGTTTATCAACAGGGAAACTTCAGAGAGTTCGATATAGTTAGTCGAATTGATACGATCTGGACTTAGTAATTCCTTACTTAAGCTGTCGAATACTATATAGAGTCGTTTGAAAGCGTTTTGAAGGTGTCTAAGGAGATCGTTGCATAATATACTGTTTTGATACACTTTATCTGCCAGAGCCGTTGACGGCGATCATACATTATTTTACTCGTATTCGTCAGGAACGCTTGCAACTGGTGTGTGTGTGTGTTTGTGCCTGTGTGTGTTTGCGCGTGTGTGCGCGCATGTGTGCGTAGTTTCTGTTTAATGACGCTGTGTCATAACAAAGATGATTAGTGTCGCCCTCTCCTTTATCCAGGCTTCGGGAGGGTACCACTCGGCTAAAGGCAGTGGCGGAATTATATTTGACGATCAATCGCAGCTGACATTAATCAAGGGTCATTCGAACGACTAGCAATTAGTTCCTGTGTTTAACGACATCTTATGACATCAAAGGCGTCGCCCTCCTCCTTTTCCCAGGCACTGCCCGAGTAGGCCTACGGCAGTGATGGAGTTAAACTAGCAGTTGACGTCGATATGAAAATAATTATGTAGTTTTCACTGTAATTTGAATATATTGAAACTGTATAAACTAGCACTTTGTTGGTTCCCACAGTTTAACGACATCTTATGGCATCAAAGACCGTTGACGTCGGTAACAAAAGAATCGTAGCATTTCTGATTGTTTCATAAACTACCAATGAAGCGCAGTTGAAGAATATATTACGTCGTTTTAAAGTTTTAAAACGACGTAATATATTCTTCAACTGCGCTTCATTGGTAGTTAATTATATATATATATATATATATATATATATACCTAAGATACATGAAAGAATAATGAAATTGTAACTTTTGCACTATCCTTGTTGACCAGGTTTATGTATACATACATACATAAATTTGGTCAACAAGAATAGTGCAAAATAGATTATTCTATATATATATATATATATATATATATATATATATATATATATATATATATATATATATATATTCCTAAGACACCTGAAAGAATTGAAACGTAACTGATTTCTAAAGTAGCGCAATCGTTCGACCAGTCATTGCCGGAGACGAGGGACAGAAGCAGGTGGCACAAAATTGTCTGTGGTGCAGCCAATCCTCGGCTCGAGGACGGCTGAAGATAAGACACGGCCACACGCAAGACTATATTCATTAATAGTCCACAGCACAACAGATTCTATGCGTGAACTCAGTCAAAGCAGGTGTGTATGAATGCGTCCGTGAGGGTCGTGGTAGCTCGAGTTGTAAGCGAGCGGTGTATTGCAGGCGGTAGAAGCATGTTTAACATACATTCTTCACACGTTTTGAGAAGGTCAGCTCCTAGTCCTGTCATATTATGTATTAGAATGGATGGATGGATGGATGGATTAGAATGGAAGGATGGATGGATTAGAATGGATTAGAATGGATGGATGGATGAGAATGGATGGATGGATTAGAATTGATGGATGGATTAGAATGGATGGATGGATTAGAATGGATGGATGGATTAGAATGGATGGATTAGAATGGATGGATGTATGGATCAGAATGGATGGATGGATGGATCAGTGGATGGATGGATCGATGGATGAAAGGATGGATGGATTGTGTTTGGTTGGAATAATGAACTCTGGAGCCAATGGTCATAAGGCAACCTTAAAATTCCATCTGTCAGACCACCCAGATCACGAGCAGTAGCGGAGAAAGCGACATCTGGAAAGCTATGGTGATGCAGACAAAGCAACAGTCGACATCTATCCACGGCTACGAATCCAGAGGGACTGGGTTTCCTGGGATCCATCCGAAAGCGACTGGATGACATCTCCTTTTCCACAAATCCTATCCTGATTCTTCCTCTTTCTTTTATCTCACTTTCCGGTTCAATTCCAAACACCTTCCACCATAACCTTCTGACTGTGTGCCTGCCTGATTCTTGGATCTTGACCTGGAACCGAACGATTCCTGCCTGTCGAATTTGTTTTGACTAAGCGCCTAGGAGTAATCTGGTTCCTGCAACTTAGCTTTCATTCGGTACTGTAGATATCTCAAACTTACTAGACAGGCACAAAGCACCTGCTAGGTCTGAAGCATTTTCTACACTACGGAGACAGCCTAAACAGCTGGACCATGGACATTATTCATGAGAGAATAATAGACAGTTTCCGGTTTATAATGTATAAAATGGAAAATCTCATGTCAATAAAAAATTGTAATCAATGTTACCACTCACATAAGCAACACTACATCCATCGAATCCGCTGCCTTCCCTTTTCTCTCGGCCTAAATACAACCCAACCCTACAGCTACTCTCCCCTTCTCTCTGGTTTTCTGGCAGCTGGACTTGGTTCTAGAAATGGCATTTTTTGATAACCCCACTGACTTGACGCAGCTGAACAAGCAGGCTCCCTGTGCTTAGCTTTTAAGTAGCACTTAGGAAATTTCGAGTTTATGATTACAATTACTTTGAAGACTCTAGACATTTAGGAATAGTAAAGTAACAGTTAAGCCAAACTGAACATTTCTTGATCAATTTATTATACCCAAGTTTACATGTAAATTATTACGGTCATAATCCATCAGTTATTAATATTATTGCAATTTAAAATTCAGTCCTTGGTTTATGATTCACTCTGCTACAATGTAAAATTTCTTGAGAAACATGCATAAATAATACTTTGAACAATTATTATGATCAGGTGAAAATACTATAAAATACCATATGCACCATAATATGTTTTCCAATTTAAAATATAAAATGCTGTACAAACATGTTCATCTTGCTTCTCATAATAACAATAGACTTAAAAAGTAAAGTAACATTTCCAACAATATTTCAATTTCATCATCTCACATAAACTTCAAGTAACAATTTATTGGAAACAACAACTACATCGCTATCATTATCTTCATCATTTTTTATAACAATACGAACAACAATGGCTTGTAACAGCTGAAACAAAGCAAAATTATTTTTGTAAAATATTTGTTTTTCTGTCATTTTTACTTTTCTGTGTGCTATTCCATATTATGTTTGTTTGTTTGTCTGTGTGTCTGTCTTTCAATTCTTGTCATTCCTTCCCTTGTGAATAAACGGTTGACTTATCCCGACGACTTTGCGTGAAGACTGCCACCGATTAGCTAAATCTGTAAGACGCATTATATAATATCCTCACGACTTTCATACTTATTTAAAAATTACTGTGCTATCGAGAAATGAATGGTCCCTTTCATGGCAGAAATCAGCTCAAAGGGTGAAAAATAAATCACCCCTGAAAGTAAGTCAAACAAGTTTTCAAGTATCCACGAAAACAAGCAGAAGAAATGCAGAAATACTATTTAGCGCTAAAATGCGCCAAATACTGATATACCATATCTCCATTTAACCAACAAAATAGCGTTTATCATAAATAACTATCAATGCCTTACAATGAGGTAGGACTAGGCCCACTCACGAGGTCTTTGACCCTGGGGTATTAGTAGACAGACAGGGATTTTTCCCTGCTAGCGCTCGCCCAGCCAGGGCTACCTCCACCATGCGCAAACCAACGAGCGCGTGTCCTGCTCCAGGTAACTCCATTCGGTGGATCACCGTTTTCTGCGAGCATACACCACTTGCTTATCGACAACTTCAATGGACCAGAGAGTGGGAATGGCAGTGTCTATTAAAAATAGCGTGGACCGGTTTTTGTTAGCTGGGGCCTCGCTACTGTCAGCGGAAAGCTGCAGCTTTACGACCATCACTAACATGTTAAACAGCTATTGCATTTCTCTCGAACTCATCATGGATTTAAGAGGATCCAAGAAAGTGCAGTTAAAGTACGTTGAAACATTAGGGCTGCCAACCGTCCCGCATTCGTCTGGACAGACCCGGAATCGGCCTTTTTCGTCCCGTGTCCCGGATTGATCCCAAATTGTCCCAGAACTTGATGCTACTTCACCAAATGCTGTTCTTCTTTCCGCACACTAAACTCGAACAGCCGGTCGTAGATAAGTTTTACAGAGTGACCATAGAATAGAGGGTAGTTAGATTAGTAGACCCAATAAATGACATCTGCAAATTGCATGCATCATGCATGTATAGGCCTATATGAACTTCGCTTGTTCTAGGCCCTGAAGCCAGGTAGGTTACTGGAATTTAATAAACGTTTTACTCTTCAAGTTGATTCAAATTTTATATATAGGCCACTTGTCTCTTGATGAATTGAATCAAATCATTTGACTATAACTTTTAACGACTATTCGCAGTAGATCCTACATTAGGTTGACGCAACATTCGTTACATACAGTGATGTGGACAGGGTAAATTGGTACTCGCATATCGAGTGACTATGCGGGCGTCCCAGTTTGGCAGAATCAAAAGTTGGCAGCCCTATGATACATACATACCATTACCATACCACATATAGTTGCCGAAATCATTTTGCAAACGCTACAGCACAGAAATTGCTGCAAACCGCACAAATATTTTACATCAGCATATGACGAAGTTTCCACAACACTCAGTTGGAGTCTAATCTTCTATCTGTTGACAGGTTTCCAAAATACTTGCACACACATATGAACCATAAACAAATATAGTTTATATATATATACCTTCCAGAAAATATATACACAGTAACAAGTATTGAGATAATGTATACAGACAGGGGCATATGCACTAATAATTACAATAGAAAATAATAATAATATAATGCCTGGGTTAGCAAATTGCAGAGTTGTCCTATCAGATCTGTATTCTTGGTTAAAAAACTGCATCTGTTGTACAGACGATAACAATTCAATATCAAGCAGCCAACAACTAGCATTCAAGGACAATGGATTGATTGCTCTTGCCACGTCTGTGCCTCAACTGGTAAACCTAACAGAAGTTTGCAGCTACATAATGAAATAAGTATTGTTTCTAAAAATAAGTAAGTAACGAAGGAAATTCAGATCATGAAAAGAAAACAGTCACAGATCATGTCATGCACTGAACACCAACAACAAATTATTACATCGCAACATTTTTTGCTGATGTCAATCAAATATTAGTTCCGCTTTTCGTCCGCTCTAAATTTATGTAAGTATATATCGCTATAGTAGCACATTCTCTAGTGAATACATATATTGACAGCTCTTGTCTCTTTGTCTGGTTTAAGCACCAAAAATTAAAAGACAGCAACACATGAATGGTCAAACCGCAAAACAACATCAAGAAAAAAACGTGCGATTCTCAACACACTAAGTGCAGCTAAAAATTATGCATCTAGAGGGACCTTAACTTAAAATCGTGTAAAAAGGTTGTAACCGCTCTTGCAGTTATTTCTGGCCAAAGATGTCCTCCAAACGAATACCGTTGTGTGGTATCAATGGCACACTGACAAAGCATTTGCCATTCAAAACAGTTTCAACAGCAGTGTATGAAATCCATAATTCATTCACTTATTTGTTCCTTGTTAAGCCTTAAGACAGCCAAGTTCATTGCCTCCCAGTTGGCCCATATTGCTGGTGACCAGCTAAGGGGCCAATACGAACCCAACAAATTGGCTAATCATCTCGATATAACGGGGTTGTTAAACAAACATTATCAAATTGCTTTTAGCGTTCAAGTAGCTCATCATTGGTTTATTTCTTCCGTTAATGGCTTGCTTTCATGCTTCTAACCCAATTGCACACTTCTGAGGACTACTTTAAGAAAAGAGTTGTAATACATTACCCCAGTTTTTACAAATATGCTAAGCAAGACTGCAAGCAATTCAAGATGGACCAACACCTGACAGTAGCACTCATGTTTTTTTGAAAGTGTGTCATTCCAAAAGCCACAGTACTATAAGTGTAAACTTCTGAAAATATATATATAAAAGAATATTTTGTTCCACAAACTGCATTTGAAAAGTTATCAATTAATTTAACCCAGTAATAATTACCATTTCATGAAGAAAATTGAACTTAAATCAAATCTAATGTCTTCTTTAGTGCCCTTATCATAATGTCCGAGGCATCAATTGATGGCTGCTTCCAGTAAAATTGTAAACAAAGATCAAAATCCGTTGAAGAAACCAAGTCAAATTCTGAGATAGGTTAGAGAAACCACAAGTTAGGCTGCAGAGGGTAAGCAATTAGCAGGACTGTTCACAAAAATGGAAAAAAATAATTCATTCGCATAACAATACATCACTGTAAGCAGGGTTTCTTAATACTCCATAAACTTAACAGAGAACAGACGATTCTGTGTATTTGTTACTTGGGTGCGTTCTTGGCAAAATTCTATTCCTGCCGTTTTATTGGCATATTCCTCTTCCAAAAGATATGGAGCTTCTTCTGTCGAAAAGCCAGAAGGGCAGAAAGGTCAGAAGAGGACATGGGTTAAATTTTGTGCACTTGGGGCTCTTCCAGAATCAAAATACAGCTTCTGATTTCAGAAGCACCCAAAAATTCCAGCCTTAGTTCCATCAGTAAAATGCAAAACAAAAAAGTTAACATTTCTTACAATAAATAGGTTGTTTTTTAGGGTCGTGACCTTCCATGATGATGCAGGTGAACTGTCAGCCGTCTGTGCTGATATACTGGTAGTCATAATACAAGAGGGTGAAACAGATCTGAGGGTGAACGAGAAATACAAGCAGTCCAGTGGGTAGAAGATTCCTGAAAAAGAGAAGAGAACCAGCAACTGAATCAAACTACAGAATGAAACTCGTTAATGCCATCACAAATTTGTCACAGACATTATCGTCATCAGTGTCGCATCATCATTATCACTAAAGTAACCAATGCTTTTGCCAGTTGTGTCACCATCTGTATCATCATCATCACCATCAGCTTGAACATCGTCACCAGAACAATAATCGCAATCATTAGTGTCTGCACCTAATGTAATCTTATCTGGAAAGCCTAATACTGTAATGCACAGGGCATCAATCAATGATTGCCTCCAAGCACATCTGCATTTCAAAGTCACAATTCTTTTGAGATCCACAAGGCCCCATAAACCGAAATACAGGACACGGAGGATAAGCAATCTAAGGTTTTAGCCCTGGCCTAGATGACATCAAAGAAATTCCAGTGCAGACAAAGAGAATTCAAATCCCAGCAAATTCCATAGCCTTAGTCCAGCCACCAAGACACCCTGGGAACCCACCATGCTACCCCTAGACTATCATGAACGTCTGGACATTCCCTCTGTCTTAGTGGACTGATCTTCTGGATACTGACCTGATTGCAGCTTGGTTTTGGTTCACCATCGGTTGCTGCCTTGTGCATTAGACACTGGCATAACAGAAGTTACTGAGTAATAATAATGATGATGTTGATAATAATAATAATAATAATAATAATAATAATAATAATAAATATTAATAATTACTAATATAATAATAATAATACACATCTTTGAACACACCATGGCACAGGCTACAATCCAGAATTTGAATGAAGATTCATTCACCACCAAGTTGCTATAATTCTTCTCATCTCGATGTTAAACTTTGCCTTCAAAAACTGACAATAATATATAAATCTTTATAATAATAATAATAATAATAATAATAATAATAATAACAATAACAATAAATAACAATAATAAATAATAATAAAAAAATAATAATAATATATTGGCACCTTTAGTGGGCCTCTCATAAACAGTATGATTTTAGTGTCCTGCAGAACGCCAGTTTGCAAGGAACTTTTTAAATGCTTCGATTTTTAACTCTACACACAAACAAAACCAATTGGGTAAAAAATTACTGAAATATTTTCTTCCTTTTTTATTCCATCGTTTAGACAGTTTCGTATTCTCGACGTACAGCTGATGCCAAACATCCAGCGATTATGATTCCAATTATCTGCAATCAACCACAAAAACAAGTTTTTAAAAATGTCAAAAGCAATAGGAGTTAGAATATCAATTAAGTAGACGGAGCTTTGTTTACCTTCAAATACCACAACCTGTAATGTAACACACACCAGAGTAATACTAGGGGCCTTACAAGAAATGGTCAATTGTCGTATGAAGCAACATTTCGCATTTTCGATGGTTGGGCCACTGGACATTTCACTGCTAATTTGATCGGACTTACAGCAATCTAGTGTTTTGGCAATATATAATTTGTCTTATTATTATAAGCATTATTATTTTGTTAAACCTGAGGTATTATGACACCTGAAATTAGAAGCAGCAAATTCTGGAATGGGTAGCCTTTGTCAAAATAATAATAATAAAAAGTATTGACATTTCATGTGTGGGTGGGCTAAACCTCATTAAGTCCTTGCAGAGAGAAAGTGCTGTGAAAGGCGAAGGCATTAATACGCTGTATCACAACTGACAGGTTCTGCTACCACCACCACCACCCCCTCCACCACACCACCACCACCACACGCCGCCGCCGCCACCGCCACCGCCACCACCACCACCACCACCACCAAAGTCTCCCCCAGTCTCGAGAAATCTTGGTCAGATGGCGACCCTCGCTGGCCTGAGCTCCAATCGCTGGTGAGTGAGTGGACCACGTGTTTCAAGTGCAAGGGGCGAAGTGGTTAGCAGATGATAGGCTTTATTATCATTGTTACTATTATTAATATGTGAATTCTAAAACAATAAAATTTAGCTACAGAGCTGACCTTGTTACAACACAGTACAGTACTTGCAAAGGCTGCTAATGACAGCAATATAATGAGGTTTCCTATGTGTTGTGTAAAGACAGTGGCTACTGATCATGCATACATTCTTTGGGCGCAGTAGAAGTCTCGAGATTCTGATTCCCATACAATATGATTAAGATACCTCAATAACTGTCAAGCCTGCAGCGATACCGCCAACAATGACGATGTTATGCTGGATCCAATACTTTAGGGTAGAAACGCAACCCTACAAGAAAATCAAACTACTTCAAGTCAAAGTATGTACATCACTCTGGAATAACCCCCCCCTAGAACTGCGACAGTTTTCTGACCCATCATACAAACTCATCGATGCTCCACCGCTTGTAATTTCAGCATCGGCCTTTCACTCAAAACTGAAAACATTCCTCTTTCACAGATCCTATCCTGACACCCCTTCTTCCTCTTATCTCTCTCTCCTCTCCAACCCCAAACACCACCCTCCATAGCTGCCACGCTGTCTCTCCGTCTGACTTTTGGATCTTGACCTGGAACCGAACCATTTTGCCTATCGATTTTGTTTTGACTGAGCACCTGTGAATAAGCTGGTCCCTGCGACATGGCTTTCGTTTGACACTGTAGAAATCTCGGAATTACGATTACAATTACATCAGCACATTCTTAAACACGCTGCTCAATTCTCTCTGCTCTGCTGGTTCTGTGATGTCGCTTAAGTGAAGACTGAGTCGTCTTTATCATATTGCTTTTCTCCCATAGACTATTAGACCATCTTCCAGTCTCAAGGCCTCACCATTCTTGACTGCATTGATGTTGGTTCCATCCAACTGATAGCAATTTTGGAATACAACTTTTGCCTAGAAGTGACCATCAATTAATGCCTACTGCAATACGATAACGGCGCTATAGAAGTTTATGGAACAGATTACATTTCATTAAAAGGAATTCTGCAGCAACATGATCTGGAACACGAATCTCAAATTTAGTTAAGCTATAGAAAATGACTTCATAGAAACAAAACCTTAATAATAATAATAATAATAGTAATAGTAGTAATAGTAGTAGTAATAATAATAGTAGTAGTAGTAGAAGTATTAGCAGTAGTAGTATTAGTGGTAGTAGTTGTAGTAGTAGTAATAATAATAATAATAATAACTGATGGTTTGTACAGCGCTGCACTAGGGCCAAGGCTGGAAAAAGGGCGCTGAACGCGGACAGTTATTCGCTGACTGCAGCCATTTGTGACACAATTAATTTGTAAAGAACCTTGTTACATGGGTTCGTCCAGAGGGGGCACCCTCGGCGATGCCTACCTCCTTCCTTGGCCATGATTTTGGACCCTTTGGAATCTACAGTAAAGTTTACTTTTGAACTCAGTGGTGACCCTGGACCTTTAAGACTTAAAGGTGAAGTTTGACCTTTTGAACTCAGCAGTGTTGGTGGATTAGTTAGTTGGTAGTTGAATTAGTTTTGAGCGGTGCTCAGAATTTCACAGATTTACATTTACATTAACATTTACAACAATGAGTTCGGACCTCTTATCAATCGATAACGTTTCTGCTTCTGTGTTAAAAAAGGAATAAGATGGATAATAATAAGATGGATGATATTAATACGACGGAATATGAATTTCTAACGTCGTGGTAGATGGTAGTTGGTTCTGCAGTGTGATTAAATACTCCGTTTCCACAGCCTGTAGTTTCTTTTATGCAACAGCTGTCTGGAACTGAGCGGGTGTCTTTGAGAGCAGAGTTGTTCTTCCAATCCGTGTAGTTGGCGCCTCCACAACACTTGAACTGGAAAATTAAACCAAACTCCAATACATCTCCAGTAGTTAAGCATGAAAATGTCTTCATGATCCACCTAATTGTATTTACATCCACTAGCAACCATGTGTATCTAGTAAACATTTCAGTTTTGTTCAAACCTTTGCTTATAAACAATTATCTATTTTAAAGGTCATTTTACAACCAATTAACAGTTCTAAGGTTATTTTAAAGCCAATTAACAGTTCTTAAGGCGTTTGACAACCATTTGTCTAAAAGTAAAGAGGTAAACGTAACACAAGACTCCAATGAAGTTTTTCAGAATCGTAATCACAGGCCGTAATGGTAATCGTAATTCCGAGATTTCTACAGCGCCCAACGAAAGCTGCGCTGTGGGGACCAGCTTATTCACAGGCGCTCAATCAAAACAAAATCGATAGGCAAAAGGATTCGGTTTCAGGTCAAGATCTAAAAGTCAGACGGAGAGAGTGTGGCAGCTACGGGGGTGTGGTGGTGTTTGGGGTTGGAGAGGAGAGAAAGATAAGGGGAAGAAGGGGTGTCAGGATAGGATCTGTGAAAGAGGAATGTTTTCAGTTTTGAGTGAAAGGCCGAAGCAGAAATTGCAAGCGGTGGAGCATCGATGAGTTTGTATGATGGGTCAGAAAACTATAAGAACCAAATGGCTGAGGCGCTAGCATGATCACAGTAACCCAACAACAGGATCCCTGTTTTCAACCTCCCAACTTACTGACTAAAAATAATAGTGAATTACTTATAACCTTTCTAAAGACCTTTTGAGAACCCAACAATCACCGCTAATTCCTTTGTTTTTCGGGCTATCGCAAACCACTTGACTGTTCTTTGGAAAACATTTACCTGTTATTAAGAACATTATCTACATCTTAATCTGTTCCAACAGTTGTCACAAAAACCACTTACCGCTTTCTGCACTTTGTTCCAAGCTGTAGTAACACCACCATGACCTTTATCCCCGTAAAACTTAGTTGCTGCCATCATCTCTTTCTCAACTGCACCAGTTATCTGGAAGCAATACACACAAATCTTCATCAATTAACGAAGACAGTTTCAAAACACAAGATGCACAGCAGACATTTTCAACGTGGACTTATGGTATATTTGCTGGAAGATAGCCATGCACACGACACATTTACAAATCTTAAAGGTTCGGTTATTAAGAGTCTTGAAACGAGTACAAAGAGATATCGTGCCTATCCAGGGGTTGGGTCACTGACCTGTAATAGCCCTAAGATCTAAATTTCTCTTAGCCAGGGACGCTGCAAGTGCCTTTCACCAACATTCAAAAACTGTCCTCTTCCATCAAGGTTGGCTTGGAGTATCTCTGAGTAGGGATCTCTTAGAGGAGCGCTTTATAAATGCTCTGAATGAATGAATGAATAATATCACACGTATGCACAGACATAAGCACATAAGTACATATGTACACAATTGCACAATCGAAACATATCATATTTCATTCATAGTCAAAACTGACATTTCAAACAACATCAACCTGATTCAGCTTTCACTATCCTGTTAAAGTTGATTAGGCCATAAACACTTCCTGCTTAGCATATCCTGGATATTGACAACCTACATATGGGTAGTGGCTTATTTCAGAGATCTCGGGCTAGCCAGATCCATACATGGGGACCTTAAATGGAGTGACACCCATTCAAACGGGCAGTGGTGGTGAAGGATCTCACCCGATAATTTATTGAAAAAATGAGCAAGGTGAGGCCATACGGTCTTTATAAAAATGTGCATATTTACATAAACATCATATCGCATTGTGTAAATTATTTTACACATTATTTTTCAAATTACATTAACATCATATCGCATTGTGTAAATTATTTCAGTGTTAACAGTTCTTAAGGCGTTTTACAACCATTTGTCTAAAGGTAAAGAGGTAAATGTAACATGACATTATTAAGGTAAAGAGGTAATGGTGTAAATAATGTGTAAATTATTTTACACATTATTTTTCAAATTACATTAACACCATATCGCATTGTGTAAATTATTTCAGTGCTAACAGTACTTAAGGCGTTTTACAACCATTTGTCTAAAGGTAAAGAGGTAAATGTAACATGATATTATTAAGGTAAAGAGGCAAACTTGTAAATAATGTGTAAATTATTTTACACATTATTTTTCAAATTACATTAACATCATATCGCATTGTGTAAATTATTTCAGTGTTAACAGTTCTTAAGGTGTTTTACAACCATTTGTCTAAAGGTAAAGAGGTAAATGTAACATGACATTATTTTACAAACTATGTTCTGAAATCTGCTGCCCGCTTCTGTTCACTCCATTGGTTGTGGTAAGTCATTTAAGTCAGGACAAAATTTACATCTTTTTCGAATTTATTATCCCCACAGCATCTTTCTTTTGGTCTCAGGCGTAACACGGATCTCGGCTGCAGGGATCAGCTGTGTCTCCTGCACAAGCAATCAACCGATGGTGCACCAAAATCATGCTGCTGTCAGGTCAATACCCAGAAAGTCAGTCATATCTGTACTTACCATATGTGTACTGGATATGCATACTCCATGTGTGTACTGCATATCTATATGTGTACTGGATATGCATACTCTGTGTGTGTACAGATTATCTATATATGTGTACTGGATATGCATACTCCATGTGTGTACTGCATATCTATATGTGTACTGGATATGCATACTCTGTGTGTGTACAGATTATCTATATATGTGTACTGGATATGCATACTCCATGTGTGTACTGCATATCTATATGTGTACTGGATATGCATACTCTGTGTGTACAGCATATCTATGTATGTGTACTGGATATGCATACTCAGTATCTGTACTGACCTTGCTTCGTAGAACAAATGCCACGATTGCAGCAGCGACCTCCAGAACGAGGACAACACAGAGAAGAACAACAAACTGGAAAAAAGGAAAAAATAAGCAAAATTAAATCGGTAAAATAAGAGTTTATTGTGTAAATTATTTCAGTGGTAAAGAAAGTTACTTTAAATTTGAAACAGTGGCCAGGTCTATATGAGGTTGTAGTTCTTTTATCTAGCTCCTGTTATTATTATCATCATCATCATCATTGTCGTCGTCATCGTCATCATCATCATTTTTGTTCTTAATGCTATTTAATACCACTTAGACTAGCATAGGTAGAGCGTTTGAGGTACTTAAAGGGCGCTATATCAAGTATCTTGATACTTATATGTACATTTTTATACATCATTACAAAATCTGTAAAATGTACAGAAGTGCAAAACCTGAGGCACAGCTAGTCAGTTGCCAGGTGAAAATGCAGATAGATATTCAGATTGTAAATTGTAATTGTAAATTATGATTTATAAAGCGCCTCTTAGAGGATAAACTCAACAGAGGTGCTTCTGACCCGAAAAAGTAAAATCACTGTTAAACAGTACAGTCTAGAGGCGCCCGCGGAACACTGAGAGGGGAGAGAAAGGAGCTCAAATCGCAATTCTCGAGGGAGACGATTAGATGTTTGAAAGCGAGTGAGAAATCGTGAGTTTTGAGATATTTCTTAACGGAAGGATAAGAGTTCGAGCATCGAAGAAAGATTGGTTTTAGGTTTCTCTGACCCATTATGATAACGGCGCTATAGAAGTCATTAGATTAGATTTAGATTAGATTAGGTGGCCCTGTTGCACTGCTGTTATGAACTTTATTACTGTTGTGGTGACATAAATTATTATTAGTCCAATAAAATGTCACGTTATGTTAAAATCATAATCGTAGTCGTAATTCCGAAATTTCCACAGCGCCCAATGAAAGCCATGTCGCAGGGACCAGCTTACCCATCTAGCTGTTACCCCAGAGGACATTAGAGCAATACCCCATAAGTTGTTACCCCATGATGTTACAGCAACACCTCATAAGCTGTAACCAAATAGGCCGTTAGGGCAATACTCCATAGGTTGTTACCCCATGATGTTACACCAACACCCCATAGGCTGTAACCCCATAGGACGTTGGTGCAATACCCCATAGGCGCTCAGTCAAAACAAAATCGATAGGCAAAAGGGTCCAGGTTCCAGGTAAAAAATCCAAAAGTCAGACGGAGAGATAGCGTGGCAGCTATGGGGGATGGTGTTTGGGATTGGAGAGGAGAGAGAGAGATAAGAGGAAGAAGGGGTGTCAGGATAAGATTTGTGAAAGAGGAATGTAAAAGCTCATCAGACTTTGTGTTCTAAGTAAAGAGCTACATTCCTGACTAGTAAAAATTTTTCATAACAGATTAGACGTGCAAGTGGCAAGTTCTTTATATTCTTAAACCAATTGTATGAGCTGGAAAAATTTGACTTGTGATAAAATTAATGAAATCTTACGCAGTTTCTTCAACACAACAACTGTCTTAATTTATGTAGCACCAGTACAGAAAACTGATCAGTGCCAGCATTAAATGAAGCCGGAAGCACAACCAGGAAGTAATTTTCGTTAAATGCTGGTACAACGGATCAGCCAATTAAAACTGTTAATTGAAAGGCTTAATGAGAAATCAGTTTTGATATCCTGTAATAATAAGCAAGTTTTCAAATCCTGGTATTTTGGGTAAAATTCCACTTTACTGTACAGGCAAGCAGTTTGCTCGTGGCCATTACTCCAAAGTAATTAACCCCCACAGGCTATTACCCCAAAAGGTCGTTATAAGATTTTACCCCATAGGCTGTTACACCTACTATATCCTCACTCAACTGGTGGACTCATGGCAAGTTAACAAACTTACTTATCTCATAGGTAATTATAGCATTACCCATCTAGCTGTTACCCCAGAGGACACTAGAGCAATACCCCATAAAATGTTACCCCATGATGTTACAGCAACACCCCATAGGCTGTAACCACATAGGCCGTTAGGGCAATACTCCATAGGTTGTTACCCCATGATGTTACACAAACACCCCATAGGTTGTAACCCCATAGGACATTGGTGCAATACCCCATAGGCTGCTACCCCATGATGCTACAGCAATACCCCATAGATTGTTACCCCATGATGTTACAGCATTACCCCAAAGCTTGTAACCCCACAGGCCATCAGAGCAATACCCCATATGCTGTCACCCAAAGGGTGCTACAGCTTTACCTATGAGCTCTTACCCCATATCAGACTCACACCCTAATCCTACACCACAACCCAACATGCTACCGATGTACATAGCGTAACACAAATCACCGAAATTTCTCAGTGGCTTACAAAAGACTATACCAGGGAGATCAGCTTGTTACCATAGAAATAATATTTGTAAAGAGGTCCGCAGTTGAATCACTCTCAGCCCAGCCTGCGATTTGGAAATGTCTGCCCAAATACTGAGTCACATCATAAATTTTATGCCTGATTACAATTATAGTTGCTTTGACGTCACACTCTAATGTCAGTTTGTCTCATAATAAGTCACAGGATAACTCACGAGATATCTGGATTTAGGTCAATATACTGAAACTGACTCAACAACTTGACTCTGCATACTGGTTTTGACTAAGCACCGTTGAATAAACAGACCTCTCTGACTCTCTGTGGCACTGAAAAATTCGTCAATTCACAATGCTTTACACCATGTGACATTACAATCCTGAAACATGGTGTTCTATCAGTAGTGTATCTTGGTTGGCAATCCAACGATTGTCGGTTTGAGCTTGCAGAGTGGACCCTGTTCATGCACACTTGTCTAAGTCGCCAAGCACTATTATTTGTAACCGCCGTAAGCTGAGAAATAACTGACAAATCTTGCGATGCACTGGTCCCACATGCAGGACCTTGGTATTAATCCATATCCAGCTGAAAGCTGAAGAGCAGGAAACCAGTGTCTCTCTTATGTTCAACTAGGGATATGGAAACTTTGCTTCTTCCACTTTACATTACAAACATTACGAGCTTGAACTATTTCTTCCCTCAAGAAACACCTCAAAACTCACCATTTCTTCCTGGCTTTCAAACACCTGGGTATTTAACTGCATTATCAACTGACAAACCATGACTCAGAATGGCATTTCTGCAAGACTATGTATGCTACAACATTTATTAATAATAAAATAATAATAATAACAATAGTAATAATAATAGTAGTAGTAGTAGTAATAATAATAATAATAAAAATAATAATAATAACAATAATAATAAGCCATTAACAGGTTCTAGCATAATTTTTTATTCCTGAAGATTTACACTTACCTTGGGCCAAAAAAACAATAATAATAAGTAATCACAAAATAACTCTCCCCTAATTTTTTTAATCTTGAGGGATCACATATACCTCAAGTAAAAAAATAATAAAAAATAATAACAATAACAATAATCCAAGAAAAGGTCTCTCGTGTTCTTCTCACCGTGACAATCATGCAATGGTTTTCTTTAATGGCGCCACAGCATCCGAAGAATCCGATGACAAAGACGATGATGCCGACTATGAGGAGGAAGATGGCAGCCGCATTAGTACTCCCGCCAAAAAACGACAGGTACTCGTTGAACTTGGTCTGGACCAGTGCACCCGCGACAATCAGCGCCAGTCCTGCAAGCTGTTTGAACGCATAAGACGAACCGCATGACATTATCATAAATGAATATGCATGAACATGTTATGAATACGTAATATATCTGCCCGCCTTGCTGTAAAGATAAACTGTGTACAGTGGCATATGTTTATCTTCATAATTATTTAAAAGATAGTGCAAGCAGACTTAAAACGAGGTCCAAACCAAATTAAGGTGCACCTCATTTCACCCAAGAATTCGTAAACGTAATCGAGAAAATTTCTAAAGTGCATTTTAAAGCTAAGCCAGGCACCAGCTTATTCACGAGCACAGCGTCAAGTCTGCAGGGTTGTCCAAAGACACCTGTGAAATTGTCCAGTCCAGCTTTTGCATACAATGCAATGAAACTGTTAGCGGTTGGCCTGTTTCTTATTCTTCATAGACCTACTGGCCTACCTCTACAAACCAATGTCATGGCCTTTTACATTCCGGCATGTACAACTGCATGAACAGGATAACAATTTCATTCGTTGTAAGCAATCTGAAAATGGCTGTATTAAGCTTGACCTTCACCCTCGAATTTTGACCATATGCCCACAGAGATCTCACACGCGTAATTTCTAAGCAAATCATTCTGTGCGCATAGATCTTATTACATCTAGTCAGTGGTTTCTCTAGAAAAAAGGTTCTGGAACTGAACAATTATGGAATTTTGTGCTAAAATTTCCTTGTTTGTCAATCAATAAACACTGAAAATCTGGGACGCCGGCATAGTCATTTGATATGCCAGTACCAATTTACCCAGTCCACATCACTGTATGTAACGAATTTTGCGTCAGCCTAATGTAGGATCTACTGCAAATAATCATTAAAAATTACAGTCATCTGATCTGACTCAAAACATCAAGAGACAAGTGGCATATACATAAAATTTGAATCAACTTTCCAGAGCAAATGTTTAAAAATTAAATTCCAGTAACCCACCAGACTTCAGGGCCTAGCACGAGCAAAGTTCATATATACATGCATGATGCATGCAATTTTAAGATGTCATTTATTGGGTCTGCTAACCTAAATACCCTCTATTCTATGGCATTCTGTGGTCACTCTGTAAAACTTATCTATGGCCGGCTGTTCGAGTTTAGTGTGCGAAAAGAAGAATAACATTTGGTGAAGTGGATATTTACAACAAGTTCCAGGACATTTGGGATCAATCCGGGAAACAGGGCGCACAAGGCCGATTCCAGGTCTATCCAGGCGAATCTGGGACGGTTGGCAGCCCTAAATCATGTAGAATTCACAAAGATCTTTTTCAGTCATTGGGAGCTACATACAGGCGACCGTTTACAAAATAGTCCAAAATTTCTTATGACTTTTATTATTCTTTGTTTTTTTTCATGGTTTTTGAGTCTCACTCCCACACCTTTTGTTCAACAACTTGACTTCTCACACTCGGAAGCGATTGTAATCGTAACTGATTTATGAAGCGCTTAAAGCACGCTGAGATATGACACACCTTGCATCTTAATATCCAAGGTCCTGACCCTTCAACCCCATGTGAGGAATAATTAATTGTTGGGTAATGAATCTAGTTGCCTCAACGGAGCCGTACCTCGATCCGATCCCACTCGCTCGAATTGGATCAGATGATGATGACTGAAGATGATTACGATTATGATGATAACGATGATGATGACCATGATGATGATGACGATGATAATGTAAAGTAATGCAATGTAATGTAATGACAACAATTTATATAGCATCATAAGTAGGGGTGCTTTACAATGTCAAAAGTCAGCCCAAGTACTATGAGTTATGCAGTAAATAGAATTTCAGTTGTTTTTTAAAGAGGTTGACACTTTTGGACTTCTGAATGGATGCCCAAAAGCCCCGATCACCCATGATGATGATGATGGTGACGACGATGATAATAATAATAATAATAATGATGATGATGATAATGATGATGATGACGACGACGACACTAAACAAGATGTAATTCAAAATGTAATTTACTATGCACGTTGTATTTTCACTTAAATAATATGGACATAAATTTATAACAATATTGTACCACAATATCTGAATAAATCAGCATAATCTAATTGTTTATAACAATTAATAATAAATGCATAGCATTGTGTTGCTAAGCCAGCTAAGAAAAATATCATGAGAATTTTTTTAAATTTCATATAATATGTCAGAACAAATAAAAATGAAATTAGATTGACTAGTTTTTTGTTATTCAGTGGGAAAATACGCTGCCCTGGTTGAATATTTAATTATGGTCAATTTCGGCTTACTTCCACTTTTAATTGTGTTATCGTTATATTGTTTTAATTTCTTTTGCTTTTGTTTTCTTGTGTCTGAAATTGTTTTGTGATTGCCAAGTCACTCCTATTTTATAAGGGAAGGCTTAACCGCATTAGGGGCTTTGAAATTCTTCAAAAATCGCCTTAAAACCTGCTCAATTCAGGATGGGAAATTGGAATGACGCAATTCACATGGTGGAATCGTTCTTCCGAATGTATCTAAGAGCCGAATTCGCCCGAGGCAGACGTGTTGCCATGGTGAGCTAATGTTATCGTCAATATGGAAATCTAATACTAGCATCATTTGGGCGTGCTCCCTCAACACGCAAGCCTCTGCAACAATACCGGTCATCCCATCTGTCGCTGGCCCAGGACACGTACGAGACGAGCTGTACCAGCAGTGGCTACTGCCCGACGAAGGCTGGAATGTATGCCTCTGCTATACACCACATCCGCTGTAACGGACACAATATGTTGGCACGGGCGCCTAGCCAGCATACGGTACGAGCAGACCGCCACTGTCAAAACAGAAATAAAATACACAAGAAAAGCAAATCCGACTCACCACTATGAAGAAATTGAAAACGACGAGAAGGTATTTGACACATTTCATTCCACCGGTCAACATCTTGGAATCGGGGGGTGATTTCACGAAAGCAAGTGAAAATTCTTTGCAGAAATAATTATCATACGCTCCGAGCTCAATACGACAAGCGAGAGCGCGCCAACGCTATGGTACATTTATATAGAGGCGGATTGCACAACAGAGGCTTTGTGCTGATCCGCACGGAAAGTAGTTCCTCGTTAGCAGACGACGGCCAGACCCCGGCCACGTGACGATGCTGTAACTGATACGAAACGCCGGCTGAAACCGATGGGTAAAAGCAAAGAGAAAGCAATTAATATGACACCAGTAATTGCCAAAAAACTGCGACGAATACAAAACAGTGGCTTACGTGCATAGGTTGCATCACATTTAAAGGTCGAGAGAGACAGACAGACCGACCGACCACCGACTGGCAAAGAGACATATATACAGACAGAGAGACTTACATACATACATACAGACAGACAGACAGACAGACAGACTGGCTGACAGACTGACTGACTGACTGACTGACTCACTGACTCACTGAACGACTGACTGACTGACTGAACGACTGACTGAACTACTAAGCGATCGCTCAATTGATTAAGTGAAATCTTGATCGATTGATTGTTTTATTGATTTATTGATTGATTGGTTTATTTATTTAATTGATTGATGTCAAGTACTATCTGGAAGTACCAGTGGCGGATTTAGCTATAGGCGTGGGGGCGTTTTACCCCTTATTTATATGCCGGCGCCCCTCAGACCTGACCTGTGGACTGCCAGAATGTGGTGCCCCTCTAGAAATGCCCTTGCCCCTCCCCGCACACAAGCATTCCTGGAGCCGCCACTGGGGAGCACCCTAACTCGATAAATACACAAAAGGGTTTTCCCACAATCCCTGAAAGAGGTACTTTGTCGTCACTGGTCGGGGTTAGACACCCACGCATGGCTAGAAACTGCATGTAAGCCACTGGCTTTGATTTTTGGTAGGCCTACAAACAAGACTTTATGCATAGGGCCTAACAATAGGGTCATACAGGGCCTAGGTCACAGACAGGCATAGGCCCAACTTTAGCTCGACGAACGGTATATTGAAAGCGAAGTTCTGCCTTAACTGAAATACATTTATACTGTACTCACTTTCTCAAGTGAATAAGTAAGTGTGAGCAGTAATACACCTATTTAGATTACATTACATTCATTTGTTTGAATTTTCGATATATTGGAAATCAGCATTGCACCTTCAAAATAGACTATTATCAGTCTTTGTTCCATTAGCCAGAGTAACAAAAAAAACATAAAAAAATGAAATATGAACACGGTGACACCAGGCAATTGCTCTAAACTGCGAAGATGAACTTAATGCGTCTCATAAATTTCACCTTCCATCCCCACGCCACCCTCCCCCCGTAAAATGGAAAATGCATCAAGACTGATTCTTCGATAAACTGACGTCGAAACGGTTTTGACAGTGAAGCATATCTCGCTGGGATTCCTGAGGTCAAAACCATAATTCTTCGATCTCGTGTAGATAAGACGAAATTTTCGGCAATAAGTAAGTAAGTAAGTAAGCAAGTAAGTAAGTAAGGAGGGAAGGAAGTAAGTAAGGAAGTAAGTAAGTAAGTAAGCAAGAAAGTAAGCAAGTAAGTAAGTAAGCAAGTAAGTAAGGAAGGAAGTAAGGTAAGTATATTCGTTATTAACCAATAGCTAATCGCACATCGGTTTACAACTTAACAAGTATTTAAGAACACAAGAAAACGTAATATGCATACAACATCCTAATAATAAAACACGCGTTAATATGTCAGCAGGAGGATTAATACGATCACGGGTGTGGGGCCATTGGGAATAACTAAGGGTTTTAACTGGTGAGAGCAGCTGATGTAAGATATGATTTGGGTTGTTCAAGATTGCTTTAATACATAGACTCCTAGATAATTAGCCACTCGCTAGTGTCTAGTGAGTGCGCCGTGAGAGTCTGGTGTCTTTCTCGAATCCTCTCCTTCTCGAACTCCCCTAACATGTGGAGCCGATGCTATCTATGTCTGCATTATTAAAGCGAGCGTGGCCGATAGAGAATGAATGAAGGATGGCTTTGTTTCCACTCTGTAACCTAAAGATATCACATAACATGAGAATGCGTCTAAGTCGTGTCAGGCTGGCATGGGTTAACATCCGTTTGCCTCTGGCTGTAGCGACGAACTGTTGTAGGAGAACTACTGTACTTTCATGCGTTACTACTAGAACTTGTTGTGATGGCACAGCAAATGTAGATGCAGTGCTTTTTCAGACGAAACGCTCCGGAACGGAGTTCCGGCACCTATTTTCGGCTAATAAAAAATTATTTAGTTTTTAATAAAAGAATTGTGTTACTAAGTTATTTTAATTATGTAATATAATGTAACTTATTTTAATTCAATTTCAGTGTGTTCAACTTTACACTGTTTTCAATGTTTATTGATTGATAAAATAATGAAATTTTAGCACAAAATTCCATAATTGTTCAGTTCCGGAACCTTGTTTTAGAAAAAAAGCACTGTGTAAATGTAAACTTATACGGCTTCCTGTAGCGACCTTATGGCTTCGACCATGCTCATTTTGCATTTATCGGGTGAGATCCTTCACCACCGCAACCCGTTTGAATGGGCACCACGCCATTTAAGGTCCCCGTGTACGGACCGTGCTAGCCCGAGATTCAAGTCTCTATCGGTATGCGAACCGGCATCCTAACGCACAGAGACGCCTTGACGTACGCTTTAACCAAAGTAGCTAGCCAGCCCAGCTGAGATACCATGGCAACGATTGTGACGTCAATGTGTGTTAGGCCAAATGAGGCGCCTTGACGTACGCTTTAACCAATGTAGTAACCAGGTCAGCTGAGATACCATGGCAACGATTGTGACGTCAATGTGTGTCAGGCCAAATGAGGCGCCTTGACGTACGCTTAAACCAATGTAGCTAACCACGTCAGCTGAGATACCATGGCAACGATTGTGACGTCAATGTGTATCAGGTCAAGTGAGGCGCCTTGACGTACGTTTTAATCAATGTAGCTAACCAGGCCGGCAGTAGCTAGTCTGTGATGAGGAATATCAGTGATGTTTATTTGATCGCGTGCATGTTGTGGTGTATGGTTGGGGAGCAGATCAGAGAAGGGTGAGGGGAAGTTTGGGGAGGGCAACACAATTGAACGTCTGCCAAAATCAAATGACGCCTGATGAGTATTCGAACAGGACCTTACTATTAATAGTCCGGAGAAGCGAATAGAAACACATGCGCTTGTGTTCAGTAGTTGTACGATAGTTGCTTTTAATTACATTATTAGTCCTATTATTGGGTTCCTTGCTGATACACGTAGGCATAGCCTAAAGTTTAGGCTGACGGCTTTAAGATACATCCTTGAATCCCCTTAAGTGTAGTCTACAGAAGCATCTGGATCACATGGGTAACAGACAGACATGTTGGTTACGGAAGTTCATGGTTCAAAGGTTAGAGGATGGGGCAAATTTTCAGTTCAGCATTTGAAATATGTACGACGGCCGGAGATGAAAGATTTCGAGTTAAATGTAAATGTACACGGTTTTCTATAGCGACCGTATGGCCTCGACCCTGCTGGGGTGAGATCCTTCACCAATGCTGCCCGTTTGAATGGGCGCCACACCACGGACCTAATAATAATAATAATAATAATAATAATAATAATAATAATAATAATAATAATAATAATAATAATAACAACAACAACAACAACAACAATAATAATAATAATAATAATAGGCCTGAAGATGATGATGATGACGATGATGACGATGATGATGATGATGATGACGATGATGATGATCCAATCCGTCGCCTTCCCATTCTGTCCACCTAAACACAACCCACCGTAACATCTCCTCTGTTTTCCACCCCTCTGGGCTTTCCACACCGGATCTTGTAGCCTACTTCTAACGACATCATTGGATAACCCCTCTGACCTGAAACAGCATAACCCCTCTGACTTGAAACAGCATAACCCCTGTGACTTGAAACAGCATAACCCCTCTGACTTGAAACAGCATAACCCCTCTGACTTGAAACAGCATAACCCCTCTGACTTGAAACAGCATAACCCCTCTGACTTGAAACAGCATAACCCCTCTGACCTGAAACAGCATAACCCCTCTGACTTGAAACAGCATAACCCCTCTGACTTGAAACAGCATAACCCCTCTGACCTGAAACAGCATAACCCCTCTGACTTGAAACAGCATAACCCCTCTGACTTGAAACAGCATAACCCCTCTGACTTGAAACAGCATAACCCCTCTGACTTGAAACAGCATAACCCCTCTGACCTGAAACAGCATAACCCCTCTGACTTGAAACAGCATAACCCCTCTGACTTGAAACAGCATAACCCCTCTGACCTGAAACAGCATAACCCCTCTGACTTGAAACAGCATAACCCCTCTGACCTGAAACAGCATAACCCCTCTGACCTGAAACAGCATAACCCCTCTGACTTGAAACAGCATAACCCCTCTGACTTGAAACAGCATAACCCCTCTGACTTGAAACAGCATAACCCCTCTGACTTGACACACATAACCTCTCTGACTTGAAACAGCATAACCCCTCTGACTTGAAACAGCATAACCCCTCTGACTTGAAACAGCATAACCCCTCTGACTTGACACACATAACCCCTCTGACTTGAAACAGCATAACCCCTCTGACTTGAAACAGCATAACCCCTCTGACTTGAAACAGCATAACCCCTCTGACTTGACACACATAACCCCTCTGACTTGAAACAACAAATTGGGCTCTACAATTAGCTCTTAGGAAGCGCTTTATAACTGTCGAGTTTATGAATAATTATGATAATGCCTATATGACGCCAGGCCAGTAGTAATCATTATAGCGACAACGCTACATTATTCACTTTAGGCTGTAATGAGGTAAACAGTGCAACCGGAATGAAGTTCACATTCATCATCGTTTATGACAACTTATTATTAAAACTTATTATTAGTATTATTGGGCCAATGTAGAACAACTACAACAGCCTATCAGAATAGCACGATACTGTAATTAGGCCTCGATGACTTGCCTATAAAATGGACTAATATTAGCCTACCCTGATACAATGCAGCATGAACTTTTAGTTAATAAGCCTAATTTATTAAATTGCGATGTTTGAATATGCATATCAGTCATATCCTATATACGTATAATAAAGTTACACAACTTACCTTTAATAAATTAATAACATTTTTATCGTTATGTGTAATGTTTTGATATTATTCTTTCTTCCGGAAATCCTGTAAACAATTATTCTAAAAATTGGAAATTCTTGGTCAGGTTCTGCGTGTATGCGAGAGCCTTCCAGAGGCAATTTTTCCAGCACATCACTCGCCTGCGGATGAACTTGTCGTCATTAACTAACTCTGACATCGTTAAGACTGGTGACGTGTACCTTCGAGAGTTACTTAGAAGGCGCTATATAACTGTTGCAATAAGCTTACATGACATTACATAAAAAGTATCCCTTATCCCACAAGTGAGACGTAGAGGAGGCGCTCATTTCCTTTTCTTGGCCCTTGAGCCGGCAATGGACAAATCCCAAGGTCCTGGACATGGGGCCAATGCATCGCAGGACTTGCCGTTTACTTCCCAGCTTACTTCAGTACCAAATTCTACTGCTTGGTGGCTGAGTTACGGTGTGCGCAAACAACTTGCCCAGGGTCGTTACACGGGGTCGAACCCGCAACCGCATGATCATTGACCAAACGCGTTACCGATAGACCACTGTGCTGCGCGACATTACGTAAATAGGTCAAATTACACTGTCATTTTACGGTAAACTGAGTGTTGCTTGTTTTTGTGTGAACATTTTTGAACATTTCTGCCAATGCAACCAGATTTCATTTGAGGAGAGGCATCGGGAAAAAGACACTCTGTTGGAGGGGCACTGCCTCTGTCTCTTTGTCTCTGTCTTTCTTTCTTAATGAACACCATCATCATCATCATTCATCATTCATCATCATTTCAAATATTGCTCTACAAAAAAACGGCATAAAAATATTACATAAAAATTCATGTGGGATACACAACAGGCAGACCCAGAAAGAACCATTGTTCCACTTATTTGGGACGCCTACATCACATGAAATGCTATTTGAAATGGCGAATAATCAACTTAAGGCCTATTGTCCAACTGGATATAGATCGACATATCACTTAATCCTTGCGCTTTAGAAGTTAGTATAATAATTGTTACCACAGGGTTGATATTACAGTTGAACTGACGCTGAATCTTGGTTGAGCAGCTGCCATCTGGCGAATGGTTGTTGCAATTCTTGCGTTCATTACGCGAGTTCTCTTAATCGTAATCTTTAACTTTGCCTATAATTCTTTAGTGCCCACAATGTATCATAAATTTGCCCACATTTGTGCAGTCGAAATAGAAATAGCACATTTGTATAGCGCCTTTTCAAGAGGAACTTTTGAGGAGCACCTTAACCTATCAACACAAAACACATTCGAACAGCATCACCAATTTGTTAAAAAAATATCTCCTGATTTAAGCGCATATTTGTTTTTTTTTAAATAAGAAATTTGTACTGAGTGATCGATTCATTGAACTTAGGTTACAGGCAGCTAGTTTATGCATAACTTTAAACTTAATTAATGATCAAATCATTCCATCTGGTGGAAGTTCCGTTATACAATCGTTAGTAACAAATAAAACGCATGCGAAGCTTACATCGTCACCTAGCGAATAAGTTATACTTTAAAATTTTACTAAAAAACAGTTATTTTGCATCGTTTAATGTTAAACATCAGCAGAGTTTACAGAATATTTGCAAAGTTTGTTTATTTTAAATTGCTTGGTTGGTTTTTAGCCATTGTTTTAGACATACTTGCCGACTTTAGATTGATATTTGATCGTATTTTAGACACCTTGTTTTGAGAAAATATTACGCGATGATCTATTAAGTAAGAGCTATTGTTATGATACCGTAGTCCTCTGTGCCAGACAACGTCGGCTCTCTAACCTCTGTCGGTCTTTCGGTTGAGCAATGGAACCGTCAGGATGCACGACTTCTACAGACCGGCCTGTCTGAGATTTCGCGCGGGGTCTGTACGGTCCATTGTGCGAAGACTGGGAGATCGTTTACAGGGTTGAGAAGACACCTAGCGCGGGCAGGGACTCTCCCTTTTGCGTCAGTGAATTCATGTCCATATAATAAGGTAGGCCTACCAGTTGTTAACGCCATATTATGGCTTACCTGGGCCGTCAACGTCAACTTTAACCTACCAATTTGTCTTCACGGTTGCTGATAGTAAACTGTAGTTTGCTTAGCAACGTCTTGTGGCTGCCAGGGCCGCTGAAGTCGACTTACCTGGCGTCATAAAAATTTCTCTGTTGAGCCAGACAATTGTGTGTATGAAGTTTATGTTTAAGGAGGTTCTGGCATAACAAAGATGGTTAGCGTAGCGCTAATACAGTGTCCAGGCACTACCCGATTATAGGCAGCGGAGGAGTTTCAAAATGGAAGTGGATTTTGTTTTCTAGGTAAACTGGTGCTGTTGCATGCTCAAATACCGATTTACAGTCAATTTACACTACTACTCATCCTAAAACTGATTTCCCCATCAAACAGAAATTCCGATCCTACTTTGCAGATGATATTTTATCTCTTTATCTAATGTGTTTAAACAGCCCAAAACGAAAGTCATTAACTTCACATTGTGTACATCATATTTGCCATCAATATCTTTAAGAGGTCCATCAGTACTTATGTTAATATGGTCATTTATAGCGGTTAATGAACACATATAGAGACGTGCAAAAGCGTTTTAAAGGTGTCTAAGGACAGAAATACATTCTCCAGACCAGATTGTAACTCGACTCATCACTTCTTGCTGTACTTCATACGACGCGGTGGTGTATTTGTAAAATCGTTCGGTCTTTTATCCAGCGATTTCGTTTTCGAGTTAGCATACAATTGCTTCAGATTAAGATATCTTGACAGCGTGTGTAATAAGAGCATTAAATGAGTAACTTACTAAAAATGAAATAAATTTTAAGGTAAGTTATTGCAAGTTAAGGCAACTAAAGGCGACGACACAGGGTTAGGAGTAGTGACCTCACTCGAAGTGGAGCAGTGTACCTATTTGTGGCTGAAAAATGTTTTGTTTTTCTGTGGTCAAACCCGAAAGAAAATTTTTGGGTCGTAAGTTTTCTAATGGGTTAAAAAGTGTGAGAAGTGTTGGACAACATGTCGCTTAGCACTGAATTATGCATGATTCTCCTTAAACACCTTAAAAACCCTTGGAGACGAAATATATATTTTATATATTTGACAACCGGTATAATTTTCTCGTATTGTTAATTTTATACTCACAGTGAAGACAATTTTTTCCAATCGAGTCAACGGCTTCTGATGCCATAAGATGTCGTTAAACATTGGAAACTACTATGTCTCGAAGATAACTACGCCATTAATAAACCCGTGTGGCACCAGTCACAAGCTTGGATAAAGAAGGTGGGCGACGTCAACGGCCTTTGATGCCATAAGATGTCGTTAAACCTTGGAACTCCTACTACTACTATTTACAGATGATCATAAAAACCTCTTCATAACGATTGATTTTGTTTTGGAAGGCTGTAATATGCCTAACAGTGAGCACTGTAACAATAATTTTTCCTAACGACGGTTCCGGCCTTTGATGTCATAAGATGTCGTTAAACCGTGGGAACCACCAATCACTTGTACTTTCGCCACTGCTGTGTTCCAGTGGTTCCAGTCCGAAATTGGATAAAGGAGGAGGAGGGCGACTCTTTATTCACCTTTGTTATGTAGTGTCGTTAAACAGAAACTACCAATAGCTGTATTGATTTCACTGTATGTATGTGTGTGTGTATGTATGTATGTACGTATGTATGTATGTGTTTATGTATGTATGTGTTCATGTATGTATGTGTTTATGTATGTATGTGTTTATGTATGTATGTGTTTATGTATGTATGAATGTACGTATGTATATGTATGTATGTATGTGTTTATGTATGTATGAATGTATGTATGTATGTGTATATATGTATGTGTTTATTATTATTAATTAGAAACTTCTAGAGCGCCGGTGTCTAATGCACAAGGCATCAACCGATGGCGCTTCAGATTTAATCCCCATTCAGGTCGATATCCAGAAGATCAGTCCACTAAGACAGAGAGCCAGCCTAAGGCGGATAAGGCAACTGAAAAAGGAAGCCTTAAGTCGAGATCGAAGTGACATAAGAGACTGGGCGTAACGCACTGATAGAGGAATAGAATTCAGAAATTTCGGTCCAGCAACCGAAAAAGCTCGTCTACCAAGAAAAGTCCTAGTGTCAGGCACAAGAAGAAAAAGGCATTCAGATGACCGGGTTGAATACTGATGAGTTTGAATAGTAAGGACTGATTTTAAGTATTGTGGTTGTCCAGATTTCAATGTTTTGTAAACTATAAGCCCCAATTTAAAAGAAATTCTTTGCTGAATAGGAAGCGAATGCAAGGATTTAAGTACAGGGGTTAGAAGGCTCATATTTTGATGTAACTGTTATGGCTCAGGCCAGAGTTTTGTTTTCTTTGAAGTTTCTGCATGTTTGACTTTGTGATACTGGTAAGAAGCGAGTTACAGTAATCAAGGCGACTGGAGACCAGTGCGTTTGCTAAAGATATCCTTGAAGACATAGGGACGTATCGCCAAATTCTGTGTATGTCACGAATATGCATATACGATGACTTACAAATTCCATTTATATAGTTGGTGAGAGACAAAGTAGAATCAAAAATAACGCCCAAGTTGCGAGCAACATCAACCAACTCCACAAGTAGTGAATCACCCAGTTTTAAAGAGTTGAGCCATTCGAACTTTTTAAGCTGCCATGGAGTACCCAGGAACATAAATTCAGTTTTTGATGGGCTCAGAAGGAGCTTATTAGCTGCCATCCAAGACTGCACCTCATCAAAGGCAGTGGATAACAGCTGCACAGATGAATGACAAGACAAACTGTCAAAAGAAATGTACATTTGAGTATCTTCAGCATAGAAGTGATATCCTAGTGAATGGAGGTCTAGTAGTGTACCTAATGGTGTTGTGTAGAGTGAGAACAAAAGAGGACCAAGCACAGAACCCTGTGGAACACCACATGTCAACAAAGCACTAGACAAATAATCACCACTTATAAATACTGCTTGATAAGTAGCAAACCAATTCAGGGCAGGACCAGAAACTCCAGACCAATGCTGGAGACGATGCAACAGGAGAGAATGATCCACTGTATCAAATGCAGCAGATAAGTCAAGAAGAACAAGTGTTGTCACCCTACCCTCATTCATAGAGCACATGGTATCATTATGAACAGCAAGAAGTGCATGTCTGTATGTATGTACGTATGTATGTATGTATTTATGTGTTTATGTATGTATGTATGTATGTATGTATGTATGTATATGTATGTATGTATGTATGTATGTATGTATGTATGTATGTATGTATGTATGTATGTATGTATGTATGTATGTATGTATGTATGTATGTATGTATGTATGTATGTATGTATGTATGTATGTATGTATGTATGTATGTATGCATAGGTTTCAGATAGCGACCGTAAGGCCTCGACCTTGTTCATTTTGCAATGAATTTATCGGGTGATATCCTTCACCACCATGTAAGATAAGCCATAAGATGTCGCCAAACACTGGATGATGCAAGGCTGTCATTAGAACACCTTTACAAAGCTTTGAAACGACGTTATATAATCACCGACTGCGTTAAACGACAGTAACTTTAACTCCGCCACTGCCTTGTTTGGGGTTAGTGCCAGTCCCAAGCCTGGATAAAGGAGGAGGGCGACGTCAACAGCCTTTAATGCCACAAGATGTAGTTAAACTCTGGGAATCAATCGACAGCAGTGTACGTAAAACGAGGCTAGGTGAGGTCGACGTCATCGGCCCAGGCAGCCACAAGATGTCGCTAAACAGTCAGTAGTACTACAGTTATTATGATCTAGTGACGGTCTTTGTTTAACTACGACCCAGGCCAGGGAAATTCTTCCACCACGTTTCATAAAAGCAATAACGCCAAAACAAAACAGAGCTGTTTCTGACAGCTGCATTGGTGCCCTACTCTTGGAAACTATACCCAAAACTCGACTTCGGCGGATTTTATTTGACGAAGCTGAATGATGCTGGTCTCACTGACGCAGCTTTTTTGTGGCGCTGAGAAAAATTGCGGCGATATACATTACATTACATTGCTGTACTTTGTAATATGTTACATTACATGTTGTTGCTCTACATTAGTTTACATTTGTCATCAAGGAAAAGCCTCCGTTAGTCTGGTTCTAAAAGCTTTTGTAACAGTAAACGCAGTAGACAAATATATAAGTAATGGTAGTAGTTTCAGGGTTTAACGACATCAAAGGCCGTTGACGTCCATATAACAAAATTGTACAGTTTTCACCGTTTTTTTTTTCTAATATTATTTTAAGTCGTATACAATTCTAACTCGCCGAGTTACAAATATATATAAAATACCTCTAAAGCGTTTTAAAGGTGTCCAAGAAGAGCAATGCATTTCCAGCGTTTAGCGACATCTATTGGTTGCAGGGCTGTTGTCATCGCCCTTGCCGTATTTTCACAAAATCTACTTCGATCTAAACAGGTTACTATGATGTGAAGAAATTGGTAGTAATGGTAGCCATCGTAGCGCCTCAAGAAACCTATGAATTACACCAACTTGATCAAGAACAGAACTGTTAAAGCCTTCATCGTGGATTCAGTGAATCGTTGACTACATTCGTTCTTCGCGAACTTTTCTGAGAAGTTCTTAAGTGTTCGTGCATGGTTAGTCTAAACCAATTTCTGCAGAATTAAGCAGAGAAGCCAAGAATGGACGAAAGCTCTTCTTATTTCTTAAAGACGGGCACAAGCAATTAACGAATGTAATTAAAGCCTACTCATGCGTTTTAAGAGCCTCGTGGTCGACCAGAAGTGGGAGGGGATTCAAATCTCTATTAGGGCAGAACGATTTTTTGAGATTCCTTCTTTACTCGCGCCCCTTAGCGTTAAAATGAGTGCAATTACCGCGCACAGTCGGTGGGTTTACAAGACGGCGAGGGAGAAGACTGAGCTTAAAAACACTTCACGTACTCATAGATCTCTGTCCAGCTAAGCTCTGTTTTTCCGTGCGCGTGTGTGTTATATTACAAAATAAATATATAGTGTTATAAAGTGATGAAGATGTTATAAAATAATTATCAAATAGTTTAAAATAAAATAAAATATTGTAAAAGTAATATAAAATTATATCAAATATAATTAAATACTTATCAAAAATATAAAATAATGCAGTATAATATATTATAAAATATTACAACATAGAATAAAATAAATATTACAAAGTATTTATAAAAAAACTGGAAATGATCTTCAAAGAAATAAATGCCTATAAAAGCACTCATAGACCTATATAACTGCAAACGAATCTTTCCACGCACACACACACATATTATTATCTTATGTGTGTGTGTATATACATATACATACATATACATATATATATACCTACATAAATATATGGACAGATATGAACGACCACTTGCATATATATGTATATAATTATATGCATATATATGTATGTGGTGTAGATATTGGTTGTGAAGTCCGTCTGGCGTTCCGTAATTGCCGTCTGCTCTGTGTTTCTAATTCTAGTGGGCGGAACTGCGGTAGGGAGTGGCGCAGTATACTATTACACTCAGAGAATGGAGGAGGAAGAGGAGAAGACATAAGAGGAGGAGGAGGAGAAGGAGGAGGAGAAGGAGGAGGAGGAAAGACGATGGCGGGATGGTAGCTACGAGGGATTTAAATAGAACAATGATATATATCTAGAGAGAGAGAGAGAGACAGAGAGAGAGACACACACACAGACAGACAGACAGAGACAGACAGAGAAAGAGAGAGAAAGAGAGAGAGAGAGACTATGGCACCTTGTCATTTCAGAACTAGAGTATAAGAGACAGAGAGCGAGAGAAAGAGGAAGAGATAGAGAAGGCGAAGAAGCAGAGAAGCGGAAGACAGACAGACAGACAGACAGACAGAGACACACACAGAGAGACACAGAGAGAGACAGAGATGCAGGAAGGAAAGTGCTGATCGGGTTCTATAAGTGGGAATCGACCTAATGTGTTCTAATGGACTCGGATACGCGGGAAGCGGATAGCAGACGATTTCTATGACGTGCGTACTTCGTCATCGGTCGTCGTCCGAACTCGGCTCTTGAAGCTCTTCTGATATTTGACATAGAAGAGATACGACATCTTGTTATTTAGAGACCGTGTAGCAAGCGAGCCAGAGAGGGAGGCTGCTAGGGAGGGAGGCTGCTAGGGAAGGAGGCTGCTATGGAGGGAGGCTGCTAGGGAGGGAGGCTGCTAGGGAGGGAGGTATGTAGTAAGGCGGGAAAGGCAGGCGGGAGGGAAGGCAGTCGTGACGAAAAGATGTCCATCACCCTAGTTGGATATCGCTGTGTCTTTCTTTTTTCTGTCTTGGTCAAGCTTTCTCCCTCTCTTTCTCTTTCTCTTTTACGTTCTCTTGCTCTCTCTGTCTCTCTGTCGCTGGCGCACTCACATTCATATTCTTGTACCCTTTGGATGTCTTTCTGTTTGTTTCTTTGTGACCTTTAATATATATTTAGGTGGCTCCTACTCTCTGCCCTCAGCTTCTGTCTGTCTGTCTGTCTGTCTGTCTGTCTGTCTGTCTGTCTGTCTGTCTGTCTGTCTGTCTGTCTGTCTGTCTGTCTGTCTGTCTGTCTGTCTGTCAGTCTGTCTGTCTGTCTGTCTGTCTGTCTGTCTGTCTGTCTGTCTGTCTGTCGCTCGCGCACTCTCACTCACTCACTCCAACCAACCAGCCAGCCAGCCAGCCAGCCAGCCAGCCAGCCAGCCAACCAGCCAACCAGCCAACCAACCAGCCAACCAACCAACCAACCAACCAACCAACCAACCAACCAACCAACCTTGCTGATGTAGTACTGGAGTTCCTTTTTGTGAACTCGGACTTGGACTCGGGTTGTCATGGCTCGAACAAATACCTGAAGGGAAATTAGCAGTTAAATGCAGTTGGCAAACATATAGCAGCGCTTAAGAGCGTTTTAAAGGTGTCTAATGACTATATTTGCATAATCTGGCGTTAAGCGACATCTTGTGGAGGGAAGGGCGAAGTTAATCGTCTTTCTTATGACGCAGCGTCGCTAAACAGTAACTACACTCACACAAACATCAGTTGCAGGCGTTCCTGATGGATAGCGAGTAGTGTATGATCATCGTCAACGGCCATGGCAGCCGTAAGATGTCGTTAAACACTAGATCATGCAATGCTATCCTTAGACACCTTTAAAAGTCTTTCCACCGAAGCTACATAAGCATCAACCGCGTTAAAACAATGGGGAACATCAAAGAAAGCTATGCTAAGTATATACAGGGCACTAATTAGCTCAATATTAGATTATGGTGACATAGCGTATGCATCTGCACCGCAATCTTATTTGGACAGATTAACCTCTATTCAGGTTGAGGCGCTGAGATTGTGTTGTGGAGCTCCTAGGGGCACTGCAGCTCTGGCGCTACAGAATGAATGTGGGGAGTTGCCTTTACATCTAAGAAGACTTCAGAACTCTCTCAAAATAGGGACCAAGATCTTAGGAAATAAAAAACACCCGTCCCAAACTGCTTTAGAACCCCACTGGACAAATGAATATAGAACACCCGCAAAGAAAAACCAATCCACATACTCACGTACTTTAGAATTTTTCTCATCTATTACAGTACTATTTGGGGCTCCGTCATTTTCTTCATTTCCTCCCTGGCTTACTAAAAACTTTGAAGTAGATCTAAGCCTCAACAAATCTTTAAAGAAAAAACAGAATAACCCAGAAAACATGAAATCAATTGCTCTTGAGTTAATTTCAAAATATAACTCTTATACACACATTTATACGGATGGATCCAGAGCAGAAGACACTGTAGGAGCTGCATACACAATACCCAGCCTCAACTTAAACCAGAAATTTCGGTTATGTGATAGCTCAAGTATATGTGCTACAGAATTAACAGCAATTAAAGAAGCTTTATTGTGGATTTTAGAAAATGAATCTAAACTCCAGTGTCATTTTGCCATATTATCAGATTCCTTAATTGTCCTTACCTCTCTTAAAAAAGTGTTATCTAAATCCCAAATTTCCTTAATGAAGTCATATATATTATTCAGAAATTAAAATTTAGTCAAATAAAATTTATATGGATTCCTAGTCATATCAACACATTCGGAAATGAAAAGGCTGATACATTGGCCTAAGATTCTCTTAGTCTTACTTCCATAAATTCAACCAACTATCTTGAACTAAAAGAAGTCTATTCATTCATAACAGTGTATATTTTAAAGAAGTGGCAAATAGAATATACTAATGATACTAAGGGACTTTTTACAAATCAATTTGTCCTACAGTAAATACTAATATTAAATACAATGATCAAATTAGACGTAAAGAAATTCAAATTACAAGATTAAGATTAGGAGTAGCTAATGTAAATGAAAGGTTATTTATTATGAGAAAGCACCCAACTGGTTTATGTGATTTATGTCATACAAAGGAATCCATATATCATCTTCTACTCCAGTGTAATAAAGAAAATATATCTACCTTGTTAAGAAACAAATGTGAATTATATAAAATAGAATTTTCACTTCAAAACTTATTAAATGTTAGTATTCTGCAAAATGAAGTTTATAGGCTGATCAGCCTAATAAACAAAGACCTTCTGTTGTAAATAACTATGTATATCTATCTCTGTTAATATTGTAATGTTGAAATGCGTTGTTTTATGTCTTGTTTAAGTATTCAGTGTTAATGTGATATAATTTACAGTAATATGTATACATGGAGAAATCGAGTTGCACTATGTATAAATGAAACTGAAATTATTGACAAAGAAACAATTTGAAGAAAAACAGAAAAGAGCTGATATGGTCAACAAAATAATAAAGCATCGCGTAAACTCCGCCACTGCCTTGTTTGGGGGTAGTGCCAGTCCCAAGCCTGGATAAACACCTTTAACACGCTCTTGAACGCTGCTATATATTTGCTAACTGCGTTTAAACGTTAATTTCTTCGTCGATAAATACTTGAGTGAAAACTGTACAAAATTTTACCAAACGACGTGAACGACGTTTGATGTCATAAGATCTCGTTAAATATGGGAAACGACTACTAATCGTCAATTAGAAAGAGGGCGACGTTAACGTCACTTGTTCCCAAAGATGTGTTTAAACACAGGAACTACTAATTAGTCATCAACTAGATTTTAACTCCGCCACTGACGTACTCGGGTAGTGCCAGTCCGAAGACTGTATAAAGGAGGAGGTGGACGTTAACGGCCTTTGATGCCATAAGATGTCTTTAAACTGAGGAACTACTACTAAACGCTAGTCATTTTCATTTTTCAGCATGGAAAGGTAGATCGACGTGAACGGCCCTGGCAGCCAGAAGATATTAAACTATGGAAACAAGAAACGCTCGCTTTGATGTGGGACGATGATTAAGGCAAAGTTGATATCAAATGCTCTGTCAGCCACCAGATGTCGTTAAAAACTGAATGTTGTTCCTCACGAGCTTTTTGAGTTTATGCAACCGAAAGACGTGATCGTTGCCTCAGACGCCATTGAACAAGATCAGTTCGTCCCTGAGGGTAACCCTGAGAGGGAGCGATGGGCACAAAAGGTGAAAATTTTTTCGAGGACTATGATGATGAAGTGTTCTAGTCAAGCACCCAAAACATTGATGCAATTCATCGCTGAAAATAAAGGGCTGTTCCAAGCCATTACCAGGGTCTTACGTATTTAAGGGGAGAGTAACGAGTTCAAACACCCAGAGACTTTTGCGATTGTACGCAGAGAAACAACTTTCGAAGACGGTGAAAACACGAGAAATTAGAAGACCACAAAAGCAGAGGTCATTAAAAAGTTAATTCAAAGGGAAATTCATCAGTTTTTCCGAGGCTAGTAAAGCGTGGAAAGCCGAGAAAAGCTGTAAAGGTCATCTAAAAATTGGAGGCAAAAGACGTCATCACAATTTTTATGCACATAACACTGCTCAGGGTAAAAACTCCCTCATAATTTTTTCAGCATACGCGCCTGACGACGGCTATTATACTAATTGAATTAATAGAGACTTCGAGCCTATTTAGTTTCCTTGTGGACGTTTAAGCCCAGACCTATTATGAAGGACTTGCTCAAAGACCTGTTTACACAGCCTCAAGGGAGGCTCGAACCCAACATCTTCGTTACAAAGCGAGCGCTCGACCAGTGAGCCTAGCAATGAGTGACAATGACTGTAGCGCACGGTAGCTGATTGGTTAAAGAGCTCGGCTTGTAACAGGTTCGAACCTACTCTGAGACGGTTACTGTGTAGTAACGTTGAGCGAGTTCACTCGCAATTGTTCAGCGTCATCGATTGATGCTTAGCCATTAAATAGTGGCGCTTAATAAATGCAGAAATTATAATAACATCAACTTTCCTTTCTCGTCTGTCGGTCTGAACGCTTGCCCTTTCTCAGGCAGCTTTTCACGAAGACTAAAATTAAACTTCTCAACTATCCTATCCTGCTTCGGCTAACAAGGATCACCATCACCAACGTCAACTGTGTTTAAAAGATCACGTAAAAGACTTCCTGAACGGATGTCAAAGGCTCCGGCAGCTACAAGATGTCGCTAACACCGGATTATGCAATGTAGTCATTAGACACCTTTAAAAAGCTCTTAAGCGATGCTATACGTTTGCTAACTGCGCTTAACCGAGGTATTGATGTCATATTCGAGGCATGACAACCCGAGTCCAAGTCCGTAAGCTGTCGTTAAACTGAGGAGCTACTACTACTAATCGTTAGCTAACTCCGCCACTGCCTTGTGTGGGGGTAGTGCCAGTCCCAAGCCTGGATAAAGGAGGGCGACGGCAACGGCCTTTGATGCCATAAGCTGTCGTTAAACTGAGGAACTACTACTACTAATCATTAGCTACATCGTAGAAAATATTACGGCGAGAACTGCACAAAATTTTCCAATCTACGTAATCGGCATTTGGTGCCTTCTGAGTCGCTAAACATTGGACACAACAACTAATCGTCAACTTGGAAGAGGGCGACGGTGTTAAGCGACACCTTCCCACCGTAGCACCATATTATCACCCAGGCTTGATCCCGGCTTCTGACCTGACATCGAAAGTGACCACAGCCTCGTTCTTGCGGACTTGATATAGCGCCGAACGAACGGTGTTAAGCTGGTCTCCCTCACACCGCTCTTGTATGGCGGAGAGAAATTTTGGAGATTTAGATTTAGATTTACATCAATTGTCAAAGCGCAGAAAATCTCAAAGATACAAAATGAATACATGACATTGATTTTGGTGGGAAGTGGCGAGTACTACGTAAACTATCATTCATTCATCCACAGGATGTTTCGTTCGGTAAGTTATTCATTCATTCGTTCGTTCATTCATTCATTCAGTCGCTCATTCGTTCGTTCTCTCGATAATTCATTCGTTCGTTCATTCATTCATTTGTTCGTTAATTCGTTCGTTCATTCGTTCGTTCGTTCGTACGTTCATTCGTTCTTTTGTTCATTTATTCGTTCGTTCTCTCGATTATTCGTTCTTTCTTTTGCCCGGTAGGTCAATAATTTATTTATATATTCATTCATTCACTCAGTGCATTTATGCACCGCCCAAGTTGATTCAGAATCCTCTCATCCCATCCCAGGACAGCAACAACGGATGGAAATGATTACTAGTCTTTCCTCGTAGAGCTGTCGGTTGCACTCCTAGCTTCGCGTTTCTTGTTCTCTGGCGCCATCTACCGGCTGCTGTATCGGTCGCCTCCGCCGGTACTTTCCAAAAAGAATCTTACGGAACGCGGTGCGAAAATCCGGATTGAAGACGGTGTAGATTATGGGGTTGAGAAAGCTGTTGAGGTAACCGAGCCACGAGATTACACTGACGACGACGGAGGGGGTGACGCAGTGCTGGCCGCAGAATGGGCGTAGGGTGGCCAGGAGAAAGAAGGGTAACCAGCAGACGATGAACGACCCTGTTATGATCGCCAGGGTGCGCGCCGCTTTGCGTTCGCGACCCAGTGCGCGTTTCTCGCGGGCTCTCTTCTCGGTCGACCTAACGGAGGTGCCCCGGAGGTAGTCGCGGGTCAGGCTGAGCCAGGACCCACGGGGGCTCGAGATGGGCGTCGAGCAGGGGCTGCAGGTGATCGGGGTGACGGAGAGGTACTGTCTCGACGAGGTCAGATCGGCGACTTTCTGCCCCGCGCCAGTTAGGTCCGTCTGAGGGTGTGGGGTCGAGGAATTGCCCCCGGGTGGAGACGCCTCTACCGCGTTGGTCATTTCGCAGCTCAACTGGACGACACTACTCTGGGCCGCTGTCGTCGTGACCTCCTCGGCCCTGATTCCCGAACAGGGGGCCTCTTCTGGGACCGTAGGGGTGCGGTTGAACTGTCGCTTCTGAATGCGTGACCTTGCGACCCGGTAGACGTTCATATAGACGATGGTGATGAAGACGAGGGGTAGATAGAACGCCCCGACTGTCGAGAAGACCGTGTAGCCCCAGTCCTGGCTGATGAGACACTGCTCCGTTCGGTTCCAGCTTGTCTCCGAGTCTCTCCACCCGAACAGGGGTGGAATCGAGATGATGGTCGACACGCCCCAGCTGAGTGCGATCATTACCCCGATACGCTTCGCCGACCGATTGTGAATGTAGTCGACCCTCGTCACGGCCCAGTAACGATCGAGGGAGATGGCGACCAGGTGGAGGATCGACGAGGTACAGCAGAGGACGTCGAAGGAGATCCAGATGTCGCAGACTTCCGGTCCAAGGAACCAGCGATCGGTGACCTCGTTGACGGCAGCCAATGGCATGACGAGGACGGCGACCATAAGGTCAGCAACGGCCAATGAGGCGACGAGAAAGTTGGCGACGTTGCGTAGGTTACGGTCGAGCAGGACGGCAACGATGACGAAGATGTTGCCGACGACCGTTGCCATGGTGATGATCCCAAGCACCGTCGAGGTCAGCAGAAGATGAAGGAAGTTTTGCAATCTCATGGCGTTACATAAATTAGGAAATTTCTTTCTCTTCTAGAATCTCTAATTAAAGGCTCGTTCAAATCCAGACTTCTATAGCTACGGCTTCGAGCAAATCGTCCGCCATAGAAGTCGTCGAAAGAATACACTCAGCATTATCTTGCTATTTCATGACGTTAGTTACCGAGACGGTATACGTTGCCATGGTGACAGTTTTCTGTGCCTCGGCTGTTAGGGCAAAACAAAGCAGTATGGGGGGAAGGAATTGGGTTGAAATCGTAGAGATAATAATTATTTTAAATATTATTGTTTATTATTATTATTGTTATTATTATTATTATTTATTATTATTATTATTATTATTATTATTATTATTATTATTATTATTATTATTATTATTATTATTATTATTATTATTTGGACATATTCGTTAAGACTTGAAGAGCTTACAGTATTCAGTCATTGTTGATATCCTGTCGGTGATGGTTAGAAGCGAAGAAGAAATAACCGTGAATAACTCTCGACGAATAGTAGATTCCGCCTCCAGGTTGCAGCTGATGAGAGAGACAGAAGAGCGAGATGCAGCAGCTGCAAATGACACCAAATGATGTGGATGAGCGTCGAAGAAATAAGTCCAACGGAACTCAGCTAATCCTAGATACACACACACGCACACACACACACACACACAGCACACAGCACACACGCTCGCACTCATTCAACAAACACACACACACACATACACGCAGACACACACATGCACGCACACACGCACACACGCATCTTTGCAATGGTTCTGCCGCGGAACGACCAAAGCAAACTGCGCATGCGCAATCGAAAGTGTATCACTACTCGGTTCTATATATGCGTTGCTGTACTTTTGCTCAGCAATATCCACACTATATATATATATATATTTATCAAAGGCTATCCATATGACAAGCGCTTACACCAGTACATACATATCCTATGAGGCAATAGCCTGTACGTGTATACATATATATGCATACACACATACACATACATACGTACATACATACACATGCATATATACATACATACATACATACATACATGCATGCATGCATACTGACTGATTGACTGACTGACTGACTGACTGACTGACTGACTGACTGACTGACTGACTGACTGACTGACTGACTGACTGACTGACTGACTGACTGACTGACTGACTGACTGACTGACTGACTGACTGACTGACTGACTGACTGACTGACTGACTGACTGGATCAATGGTTCTGACAGTCCTAACACAAAGTATAGCATTTCCAATTATGAAGCGCCTTTTCCTGGTCTGTCACAAGGTCAGTGACAGGCTAATTAATTACTGGCACTGGTGGCGCCAGAGAAAGACAGGGGTGGGGCGCAGATGGATCTAAGTTCGCGATATAGGAAGTCTCGAGCATCGAGAGCCTCGGGTGATGGGTTTCCCGTCTGGGTAATAGGTTTTTCATCTGATGTCAATTTGAAGATGTCTTTAAAAGAATTATATTTCAATGTCTGGTCGATTATATCGCGGTCTGGACTAAAATTAAAGACTATATATATATATATATATATATATATATATATATCTACACTAATAATATATTCAAAATTCATACACGCATTACATAGATTCATGCATCTAATAGATAATCATTGAAGGGCAGCCCAATTTAATCTGCTCTAATCTCTGCTCTAATCTGCTCTGCTCTCCTCTGCTCTAATCTAATCTAATGTAATCTAGTCTAATCTAATCCTCTATAATTCAATCCAATCTAATCTAGTTCAATCTAATATAATCTTATTATTGCATCCAATAGATTTTTGTAATGGATTATATATCTGATGGGATGTAACCTCAGTCCACTCACTACCTAATGCAGAAAAATTCTTCCTCATCTCCGCAGCAATCGCATAGATCTACATCAGTCGCATTCTCCCTACATCCCGACTAACAACCGTTGTCTATTTCAGGCTCTTAGCTCCCACCCATCGGTTTGGCGCCGCCGTTTTACTGGCGCTAAATAATTAGCCTTTGCAATTCGATCTAGGCGACGATTTTTTATCTGCGCAGCGCGGAAATGGCACCATTTACCGTAAACTTTCGAATTAGCGCCTCACACGAAACGCGGATTTTGTTACAAGATGGCGCTAGCGTAAGATGGCGGCTAAAATCACGTGAAGTTACTCGGCACGAATCCTAATGTTAACAGAAATTATGACGAAGTGACTGAGGCGCCAGAACACCGCTCGGTAGATGGCGTGAGATGTATCGTCTGGTGTCTAGTTTTACCGGTAGGGGGATCAAATAGGGCTTTTAAGTCGGGTCAGCGGGATTTTGTCGAATCTCTCTACTGATGGGAAATTTTAGGGGAAAGTGTCAAGGAGATTATTTTATTCCTGCCATTACTCTCTTATAATGGACAGATTGACTTACTTACTTACTTATCATCACCATCACCATCATCATCACCACCATCACCACCATCACCACCACCACCACCATCATCATCATCATCATCATCATCATGTTTGCTGTTGTTAATATTGTTGTTTTCATTGCTTTTATCGTCTTTAACCGAAAATGTAAAACATCTTTTAACACCGGACGTATGAAGATTTATAAAATACACAAAATGCATTATGCATATAGTTTTTCTAGGTTCCTTATGTTTGCGGATTGTGTATAGTTTGATTGTCTTGCATAGACATGTATAGAATAGTGCTACACTTTCTACATTAATTGCCATCTACCGTAATCCATGTTAAATGGAAATGTACACGTTTTTCTATGGCAACCGTATGGCCTCGACCCTGCTCATTTTTCAGTGAATTGATCGGGTGAGATACTTCACCACCGCTGTCCGTTTGAATGGGCCCCACGCCATTTAAAGGTCCCTGTGTGCGGACCACACTAGCCCGAGATTTAAATTTCTGAAATATAGGCTCTATAAATATGCAAACGGGGATCCTCACCCAAAGATGCACCTTGGTGTACGCTTTAATCAATGTAGCTAACCAGGCCAGCAAATATTAAGGGGCGACCCTAAATAAGTGGGACTTTGGCCATATCTGGTCTGCCTTTTGAATTCTGGTAAACTGTACACAGTGTATAAAATGTGGCGTATTGTATTTGGGAGAAAAAAGCGTTGACTGATTGATTTAAAAAATTTTTCAGTAATTTCCAATTGACCTGTTCATGATGAATCGCAAAATCGTCGCCTACTCTAAATCGTCTGTGCATTGTTTTCGTGTTATGATCTTAGTTGAAAACGGTATTTATGGTTATACAAGTACTACTCAGAAGTATTAGGGTAGGCATCTACAAAGGGGTAGGTGTTTGTAAACAGGGTAAATACGCGAATAGGAAAGAAAGCAGAAACGAGGCAATATAGGAAAAAGGAAGGAAGGAAGGAAGGAAGGAAGGAAGGAAGGAAGGAAGGAAGGAAGGAAGGAAGGAAGGAAGGAAGGAAGGAAGGAAGGAAGGAAGGAAGGAAGGAAGGAAGGAAGGAAGGAAGGAAGGAAAGAAGGAAGGAAGGAAGGAGGAAAGGAAGGAAGGAAGAAAGGAAGGAAGGAAGAAAGGAAGGAAGAAACGACGACAGGGAGGGATGGATAGATGAAGGAAAGATGGATAGATGAAGGAAGGAAAGAAGGATGGATGAAAAGTAGAGAAGATGGAAAGAAGGAAATGTATCGGAAATGGAGGAATTAGAGAAGGAAGATAGTTTGCAACGACTACATCAAGAAGACAAGAATTGTGTAGGTAAGTCGGTCCTTGTCGAAGCAACAGCCGTAGTAATCTCCCGGCACCTTTGTCTAGCAGTCCAGCCGCATCCGACGATCGAATGCCAGACTCAGCGGCCCCAGAAGCCGCAGTTCTCTTTCTCAGGCGGAATTCTGGGCTGATCCGAGAAGTGGATGAAGAAAAGGAAGCCGAGAATAACGAGGATCGAAGCAGTGGTGACCGTGTTGACCCTTGACAGAGAGTCGAGTCTTTTCTTTAGTTTCTGCTGAGTTTCCACGATATTCTCTCGAACCTTCCATGGAAAAAGCCATGCGTCTACGTTAGATGTTTGCTCTTAACCAAATTTTGATTAATCATCATCGTCATCTCCATCATCAGCAGCAGCAGCAATATCAGCATCGTCATCATTGTTGTTGTTTTGTTCTTCTTCTTCTTCTTCTTCTTCTTCTCCTCCTCCTCCTCCTCCTTCTTCTTCTTCTTCTTCTTCTTCTTCGGCTTCTCCTCATTCTTCTTGTTCTTGTTTTTTTGTACTTTGTGTTGTTGTTCTTCTTCTTCTTCTTCTTCTACTTCTTCTTCTTCTTATTATTATTATTATTACTATCATCATCATCATCATCATCATCATCATCATCATCATCATCATCATCATCATCATCATCATCATCATCATATTTCTTCATAGACAAGACAAACTAAAAGTCAAGCAGAAATAATTAACTGTTTGCTCTATTTATATTAGTGTTGTTGTTGTTGTTGTTGTTGTTGTTGTTGTTAATGTATCAATACGGTGTTATTATAATTATGTGACATAATGGTTTCTGTAGGATCCAGTCGAATTGGATCCGCTGGAACCTGAGTAAGAATTCGCAACTGACCGGAAGACAGTCGATGTCATCGCAGGACGTCTGAAAAGAAATTTAAAAAGATACATGAAGCAGAAAGTCCTAGAATTAGATCCTGAATGGATCTGACTCAGTTATGAATCAATTCGGGACTTCTGGGATTCCTGGATTTAGTAGCGCCACTCAGCGTTTTGTGACTTTTGCGGATGTCAGGACCGTTGACGCCGACTTTACCTCACAATATTAGACGAGGATGCATCTTGAAATTAATTTGTTATAATACGGAGTTGATTTATATGTAGCGTCGGCGGAAAGCGTTCTAAAGGTGTCCAACAGTAGCATTAAATAATGCACTGTTTAACGACACCATATGGCTGCCAGTGCCCTTGATGTCGACCTTACTTTAACTTTTACCAGGTGGTAAAATGTACTTACTACTATTATCGAAATTAGAGCGCTGGAGCAAACTGCTTTGAAGCGTGTAGAATGCAGCTTAGTATCGAAATGATTAGTATTCGAGCGTTTAGCGACATCTTTTGGCAGTCACTGCCGTTGAGGTCGACTGTATACACTTTCATATGCACTGTTTGAATGTAAATGTAAATGTAAATCCCCGAAATTTCTTAGCGCCACATAGCAAAGACCAGCTAATCACCGGTAGTAATAGTAGTTGCAATGTGTGTATGTGCGTGCGTGTGTGTGTGCGCGAACGTGTCTGTAGCTCCTGTTTAACGACGTTGTGTAATAAGAAATATGATTAGCGTATCCCTACTCCGTTTTCCAAAGCTTGGAACTGGAACCATCCTATGTCTTCATTGTTTAACGACATCTTATGGCTGCCAGGGCCGTTGACGTCGACCTTATCTTAGATTAGACATTTTCATTTTTTCAACAAATCTGTTGTACGAATAAACTTATATAGCATCGCTGGAAATCGTTTACAGGGTGTGTAAGAAGACCATTGCCTTATCCAGACTTTAGTGACATCTTAAGATTACCCGAGCCATTGCCAGTGACCTACTCACCTTGAATAAATTTTATGATGTAACTTAGTTGGGTGATCATTCCGATATTACTATATTCTATTAACGGTAAAATGATGAAGGTCTCGTGACACAGAGCGATTATAAAGCGATTTGTAAAGCTTTTCAGCCTTCGAATTCTCGCTCAGTTGATGGACATAATTATGGCTTATAAAAAATGCAAATGCATTACTTTTCGAAGGAAGCATATCTGTACTCACACACACACACACACACACACACACACACACACACACACACACACACACACACACACACACACACACACACACACACACACACACACACACACACACACACACACACACACACACACACACACACACACACACACACACACACGCACACACACGCACACGCACACACATATATGTATATATATATATATATATATATATATATATATATATATATATATATATATATATATATATATATATATATATATATATATATATATATATATATATATATATATATATATATATATATATATATATATATATATATATATATAATATGCCTGCGATGTTCTAAGTCGCCGAGAATAACTTTGAAAAATTACCGTTGTCTGTTTTTCGATAATTTCGATATCTTCTCTGTCGCCAGGTGGCTGAAAGCAACACGCGTTTCCTTCAAAAGTATGATGGCATACACAGATAGGCCTACATGCGATAGGACATAACTACTACTACTACTACTACCACTACCACTACTACTACTAATGATGATGATGATGATGATGATGATAATAATATTAATAATAATAATAATAATAATAATAATAATAATAATAATAATAATAATAATAATAATAATAATAATAGAACAGACGGCAAGAGACCGGATGGCCTTACCCTGATTCCTTGACATTCGGGGCGCAGCCTCCTATGGGATGTCACCGTGATTGACACGCTGGCACATTCTTACTTACAGGCAACCTCTGTTACAGCAGGAGGCGCAGCTGAACTGGCGGCCGATAGAAAAACTTTGAAATATGATCATCTCACTAATGCATACCACTTTGTCCCTCTGGCCTTTGAGACTTTAGGCCCTATCAATGGTTTGGGTATGACCTTTCTCACAGACTTGGGGCGTATATTGTCCCTCATATCCGGAGATGGTAGAGAAACAGGTTACCTTTTTCAACGCTTATCTATAACATTACAGCGTTTCAATGCAGTCGCCTTCCACGGTACATTTGTGGTGCCGAATCCAGACGAGGATTAGCCGTTCCAGAGTCCCTCTCTCTCTTTTTCTCCGGAAATTTGTGAACAACCAAGGGATTATACTTACCTTGGTAAAAAAATAATAATAATAATAATAATAGTAATAATAATGATGATGATGATAATAATAATAATAATAATAATAAGGCAATGTTAGTGGATGGTGATCTGTAGGCCTTTTGTGTTTCTTGTATCTATATGTAAATATGCATATACATAAATATATACGTAGACCTATGGATGTGTGTATATGTATGTATGCATGTATGTATGTTTATGCATGTATATATGTACGTAGGTATTAGTATGTATGTATGCATATGTGTGTTTATTCGTTCATATGCCGTTGGATACACATACGCGAGTGTTTGCATATACTATACCATGCAAGCCGAATCTTTCTCCACTTTGCTCTTGCTTCGACACTCTGAATCGTTGGAAGAATAAGGAACGAGAGCGCATCGCAGCCTCAAGTAAACAAAACAAAATGCGCAACGATAAAGATAAGACGTTTACAAGGAGTCAAATGAACAGACAGTTACTTAGAGCTGTGCTCTGATGCCCGAGGAGATATGGGGTGCCACGCCTCCCCATATCTATTCGAGCCCATCGCGCCTTCTCTTGCTTAGTCACAGTAGTCCACTGGTGAGATGATACGCCCCTGGAAGCCGTAAGATGTCGTTAAAATTGGATCGTGCAAGGACAGTCTTAGACACCTTTAAAACGCTTTCCACCGGCTTTACATATGCAACAACTTCGTTTACACGCAGCCAAACTCCGCCACTGCCTTGGTTGGGGGTAGTGCCAGTTCCAAGCCTAGATAAAGGAGGAGGGCGACGGCAACGGCCTTTGATGCCATAAGCTGTTGTTAAACTGATGAACTACTGCTACTACACGCCAGCTGACAAGTTTTAAATCGAGAGTAGACAGCGCAGTGATGAGAGTGGCTCTAAGCTTAGTACTGGCCTGTGTTCACTCCCGCCTGGCGAAGTTATCTCCAAAGCGAGACCAGTACATTACACCATACCATACCATACCATACATTACAGTGCATGCTGACATTTGCGCCACATGTAACTGCGTTCAGCGAAAAACTACATGTACAGCATCTTTTCTCGACCTCTGCCGTACTACAGAGCTCTATAAATCGTATTATTATTATAATCATCATCATTATCATCACAATCATCATCATCATCATCGTCGTCATAAACATCATCATCATTATTATTATTATCATTATCATTATCATTATCATTATCATCATAATCATCATCATCATCATCATCATCATCATCATCATTATTATTATTACTAATATTATTATTAGTAGTAGTAGTAGTGGCAGTGGTAGTAGTGGTAGTAGTAGTAGTAGTATCACGGTTTGAGTGTAGACAAAAACCTTACGCAAGTCTTGCGCTATATAAACGCTTACCGTTGTTCCATAAATACGTCCGGGTTTCCGTCGCTGGCGGCACAGATCCACTTCCGGTCGAGGTCCCTCTTGCTGCGAATTCTTTCGTCGCCGACCCTCATGATCATGATGGCGAATCTGTCCTTATGAAGCGTACACTGGCCCTCTGCAGTCACCAAAAAAGATCAACATTCGATGAACTAATTCCGATTAGCAGATAGCTCAGAAGAATGCAATGAAGAAGAACGCGAAGAACGCGAAGAAGAAAAATTAGAAGAAAGAAGAGGAGGAGGTGGAAAAGGAGAAGAGAAGAAGAAGATGATGATGATGATGATGATGATGAAGAAGAAGATGAAGAAAAAGAAAAAGCAGAGGGAAAGAGGAAGAGGAGGAGGGTGAAGAAGGTAAGAGGAAAAGGAAGAGGAGGAGGAAGAAGCAGTTCTTCAAGCTAAGCCAGGACGCAGTTATAGGTAAGAAGCGTTAGCAAATTCATTTATTTATCTTATCCTCGACATATGAGGTCTAGTGACCACTACTCTCCCTCGCCTGTCGATCTTCCTGCGGACAGTCTGCGGTCAGTGCATTTATGATTATTATGGATAAGTCCCTATAGGGTTTAAATTAGAGCAAAAATTTCGAAACATCGTTCTATTCTGGCGTGGATTTGAACCCGCGACTTCAAAGCAGACAGTCCAGCACGCAAGCAATTAAGTTACAACCGAAACAGATAGGTAAATGGTCAGACGCAAGTGGTTCTTCTGTTTAACGACATCTTATGGCATCAAAAGCCGTTGCCGTCTCCCTCCTCCTTTTTCCAGGCTTGGGACTAGCACTACCCGAGTACTGCAGTGGCGGCGTTCCTTTCGCTTTAGCAATTTTTTAACGATGCCTTGGTCGTAGTAGTAGTTCCGCAGTTTAACGACAGCTTATGGCATCAAAGGCCATTGCCGTCGCCCTCCTCCTTTATCCAGGCTTGGGACTGGCACTACCTCCAAACAAGGCAGTGGCGGAGTTTTGAAGTGGAGATGTTGCATATGTAAAGCCGGTGGAAAGCTTTTTAAGGGTGTCGTAGGATAGCATTGCATTATCCAATGCTGAAAGATATTTTACAGCCTCCAATGCCGTGGACGTCGTCGATCTTACCTTAATTTATAATCTCTCACATTTAAGCTGATAAATGCAGACGCTTACAAGTAAAGAATACATGAAGCATTTTGCGTCGAATATTAAAGTATGCAAAAGTAACTGAATAACTGGTTCATCTATTACCTTTTTGTTAAATATTTAATTTGTTTATTACTTTTATTTATTGTACTTATTGCGCGGGCAAGGTCAGTAAATCTTAATTAATGTAGGTCTATTTAAGAGTAACTGAATAGCACGTTCATCTGCCTGCCTGCCTGCCTGTTTGCCTGCCTGCCTGCCTGCCTGCCTGCCTGTCTGTCTGTCTGTCTGTCTGTCTGTCTGTCTGTCTGTCTGTCTGTCTGTCTGTCTATAACCCGCGAAAGGTCAGTAAGTCTGCATCTGCTACGTTTGACAAGTGTGCGCTAACAACTTACACGGGGTTGTTATGCAGTGCTCGCTTAGCAGACTCGAACCGGCAATCGTTGGATTACAGACCCAGTGCCTTACAGAATGGACTACCGTGCATGCCATTACCACATAGGTTTGTGCAAAAATGCCCCAAAAGTATACAGTAAAGTACATATAAGTATGCTTACCCTAAAATTCGTGCAAAATGCATGCTATTTCCACAAGGAATTAATCTAATTCGCTAGATGGCGATAATCAAGGTAGTGCGCAGTGAAGTAAATTCGCTAGGTGGCGTCATTAATTGTGTAGCGTAATACTAGACGATGTCATGCGGAAAAATTAATAAAGGGGCCGTCTGTAAATGACGTCACACACCTAGGGGGCGAGGGGGTCACACATCTGTGACGATTTGTGACAAGGGGGAGGGGGTGTTTAAGAAATGTGACGTCACATCATCACGTCAAACAGTTTGGATTGTTTCGAGTTATTGTTATTCAACATTTTTAACAATTGTAATGATTCTACCAGAGCTTTTCATTTTGTGGAATGCATAATGATTGTAATAATTATACTCCCTCCATTTTTCTTCGTTCTACTATACAGTCTCGAGTATTTTTATAGTTATAATTACTTTATTTGATAATAATAAGAAAATTTGCATATAACATTCTGGACATCTGTTTTTTTCGGGGGTGGTGGTGTGCAGAGCTTTATGATGTCATATTGAGGGGGTATGACTTTTGTGACGACGTGTGACGATGGAGAAGGGGTTCAAAAATCGTCCTAAATTGCGTGACGTCATTTATGGACGGCCCCAAAAGTAATAAATAGAACCAGAAGTGCTGTGTCCGTTGCAGTGGCAAGAGGTAATAATAATAATAATAATAATAATAATAATAATAATAATAATAATAATAATAATAATAATAATAATAAGAAGAAGAAGAAGAAGAAGAAGAAGATGATGATGATGATGATGATGATGATGATGATGATGATGATGAAGAAGAAGAATCTTCTAATGCGCCGGTGTCTAATGCACAAGGAATCAAACCGATGGCACACCAAAACCAAGCCACAATCAGGTCGATATCCAGAAGGTCAGTCCCCAAGACAGAAAGGCAGCCTATGGTGGATAAGCAATTTGAAACAGGTAAGTTTTAAGTTGAGAACGAAATGACAGAAGCGACTGAGCAGAACGAACAGACACAGGGACAGAGTTCCAAAATTTAGATCCAGCAACCGAAAAAGCCTGTTTACCAAGAACAGTTCTAGCCCAAGATATGACCAGAGAAAGACAAACAGATGACCTTGCTGAATAATGGTAAGACTGGGGAATAAGGACTGATTTCAAGTATTGTGGTTGGCCATAGCTCAACGTTTTATAAACTGTAAGTCCCAATTTGAAATAAACCCTTTGCTGAACAGGAAGCCAATGCAATGGGTAGGCTGAAGCTAGTGCGCAAAGTATTGCCACATTTTCTCAAGATGGTGAAAAAGGGAATCAGAATAGAATTGCAGTTTTTTGTGTTAATGGAAAACTCTAACAGAAACGCTGACTACTATCAACTCTCCGAGGCGCAGTATGGGCGAACTGTCAGCGGTAGAAAGGTAAAGTAGGGTCGACATCAACGGCCCTGGCAGCCACAAGATATCGCTCAAAATGGATAGTGCGATCATCTTCTTAGACACCTTGAAAACGTGTTTGAGAAACATTATATATAATTCAGCTGCGTCATATAGGCAGTTCCATTTTTCTGTACCTACGACGAGGTCGACGTCAACGGCCCTGGCAGCCACAAGATGTCGTTAAACACTGAATACTAATAGGCAGTCTAACTCCACCACTGCCTTGTTTGGGGGTAGTGCCAGTCCCAAGCCTGGATAAAGGAGGAGGGCGACGGCAACGGGCTTTGATGCCATAAGCTGTCGTTAAACTGCGGAACTACTACTACTACCTTGTTGAGGGTAGTGCCAGTCCCAAGCCTGGATAGAGGAGGAGGGCGACGGCAACTAAGCTGTCGTTAAACTGAGGAACTACTACTGCTATATTTATCTCAGCTTCGCTCACCAGTGAAGTTTGTTTCGAGATTTGTCCTCAACTGGGGCAAAGGTAAGTGAAGGTCGACGTCAACGGCTATAAGATGTCATTGAACAATAGATACTAACTACAAATTGCTTTGAGGTCTGTGGTGCTCGGTCTATACGAAGTCGGGGCAGCGGAGACTAAGAAGGGGCGAAAATTCGACTCAATTTGCTGTATAGTGAGGGGACAGGAGCGAAATAGGTGGGACCCACTCAATCCAGTGGCGTCGCTATCTTCTGAGCCCGGAAGCAAAACAAAATCTGTTAACTCGCGTTCAGTGTTTAATCTAAATTTCGAATAAGAGAGGCAGAACAAAAACAAGAAGTTGAATGTGTTCCAGAATCTAAACAATGCCAATACGCTGTACAATTGTTTGTCTCTCACATGCGAACTGCTACCGCCCAGTCCAGAAGCTTTGCAAATATCGGCCCCGCCTGCTGGAACCGTCTCTCGAGATCTACGACTCCAGCTCCTCTCTCTTCCCCTCTCAGTGTTCCGCAGGCTCCTGAAGACTGTACTGTTTAACAGTGATTTTACTTGTTCGGGGCGGGAACGCCTCTGTTGAGTTTATTCTCTAAGAAGCGCTTTATAAATCTTAAATTGCAATGACAGTTTATATTTCTTGTTGTGTGAGCTATCAAACATCAAATCCCCTAGAGTTTAGCTACGTATTTTTATTTAAAATTTTATAATGATACCCTGCAACGAAAGTTTAAGTTAGCATCCTTGGTGCCCTAATTTGAAGTCATGTGCATCGATTATTCTGCAAATGACCATGTCGAATGAATATTTTTCTTAACCAGTTTTATAGATATTTCGCTGATGGCTTACGAATACTCTCCAGTTCACTATACTCATAAATATTCACGACACTCTAGGCACATCGACTTAGTTTTGGGTCACAGTCATGGTAAACTTTAACTCGCGCTTTCTCAGAAGTAGATGTACATCTTTGAACAATGTAACCTTTTACTATTTGTGATAGAAAATAACGCATCTTCTACAAATTGACGCTGAGGACGAGAAACAAAAAGGTATAACAAAGAAGAACAGTTAGATAACGGATGTTGGCTATCGATCTTGTTTAGCTGGCAACATGCCAGAAGATTGAGAACACAGACCTAATTATGGAGAGCAAAATACAGTTTTCTATGTTTAGAAGATGCCGCCGTTAATACGTGGTTGCACTAGCGCGTAAGCCTGTTATACATGTGAAAAATGTTGTAACCTTGTTTCAGAACAACTGGAATGTCGACGCAAGTCCTTGATTCGATCAGACCACGATGGGACTGGACCTGGTAGGATTCCGGCGATGTGGTTTTTATCTGGCAGAAAAATCAAAATATCATTTATTGATATCAGTTATTACTATAATTCATTCAATTATTAATATCAGCTATTAATATAATATATAATATCATTCATTCATTCATTCATTCATTCATTCATTTATCCATCCATCCATCCATTCATCCATCCATCCATCCGTTCATTCATTCATTCAATTGTTGATTGATTGATTGACTGATTGATTGATTGATTCATTCATCCATCCATTCACCCATCCATCCATTCATTCATTTATTCATTTATTCATTCGTTGGTTCGTTAATTCATTCAATGGTTGATTGATTGATTGACTGACTGATTGATTGATTGATTCATTCATTCATTAGTTCGTTCGTTCTTTCGTTCATTGATTCATTGATTCATTCATTAATTCGCTAATTTATTTGTTTGTTTATTGATTATGTTTAATCCAAAGGAATACGCGCCAAGAAATCATGTAACGAATAGGTTAGAGAGATTTGTTCCATCTGGAACGGCTAGCCCTCGCTTGCGTCCGGCTCAATGAACCGGATGTCAAATGTGAGTTCTCTATTGATCTCTGTCACGTGTGTGTGTGAATCCACCAACCGTGACTTTCCAGTCATCTGAGCAGTGAGAATTTTGTATCATAAGATTCACACACATGTACTGTATCTGTGATATCTGGTCCATTTAGTACAGTTATGCGGGACAGTCGCTCGGTCGGTGGTTCATTTAGTACAGTTAGAGGGAAAGAGAGGCAAAAACAAAGAGCAAAATTTCTTGGATTTCCCCAGAAGAGACACCTTGCTAAACTAGCTCGCGGGTGCTCCAATAGGCAAGTAATGTAATAAAAGCGTTGTTGCCTGAGACTGACCGACCTTGAATGCTATTCTTGTGTCTGTGGTGTTTGTGATGGAGAGCCAGGCAGTCGGAGGACACGAATCTTTGACGAAAAACGACAGAGTTCTTTCCGGACTGAAATTTATCATCACAATAAACGTTGTCATCATCACCTCTGTCGTCATCGTTTTAATCATAATCACGGGCATCATCATCTTCATCATAATCTTCGTCCTCGTTATCGTCGTTACCTTCATCGTCCTAATCATCATTATCGTTGCTCTTGTCATCGTCGTCATCATCATCATTAGTGCCACCACCATTACCACCACAATTACCACACCACCATTATTTCTCACGTTTCATCTATCAAAGCCAAGGTTATTCAACAGTGTCTCAATGTCTTCGAATTCTTGTCAGTGAACATCTTTTCCAGGTTGAGACCGGACTTTGCTATCATCTTCATATTTTTAGGTAACGAATTCCTAATAATGTTGTTCTCTCTATTATCTGTGATATTATTTTTGCTCTTTTACGCCAGTTTTCTATAGGCTGGTATGTTTTGTCTGAAACTGTTCAATGCCAATTGTTGACGTTTAATAAACGATTACTTGCTGTCTTATACTAGAGGAACGGATAGTCATGAATTCTAGCAGCGATTTAAAGGGCTGTAAAGGTGCTATAAGTGTAATAGTTAATATTAGACTTCATACACACTCATGATAGCTAAACGCATGTCAAGGCAACTCTGAGCGTGAGGATGCCGGTTCTCATCCCGGTCGTGGCTTATTTCAGAGATTTAAATCTCGGGCTAACAAGGTCCGTACACGGGGACCTTAAATGGCGTGGCGCCCATTCAAACGGGCAGCGGTAGTGAAGGATCTCACCCGATAAATACATTAAAAATTGAGCAGGGTCGAGGCCATGCGGTCGCTATAGAAGAACGTGTACATTTATATTTACATTTATATTAGGACGTAGAAGTTGGCTACCTCCAACAACTACCGGTGTAGCCTTAGATAGAAAATTAATAGCCAAGTATCCGAGCAATGTGTTCAGTTTGTAAAATCAAGTTGTATGCTTTCACTAAGAAGATAAAACTTAGTAACTTGTTATTTGTTACCCAGCCAATTTATCATGTAAGCTGTTTTCGTGCTAATTTTGAAATAATTTCTCAAGAGGCTTAGTTTAAGAGAAAGACTTTGGAGAAGTTATTGACCCAGATGGGTTGCACTGACCGTATTCTGGCCAGTTGATGTCTTTTCTTGAGCATCTACAACACAAGCAAAAGCATTAGAAGCTGAACTTAATGTCTTCTGTCCAAATCTAAGTTGGCATCGTTTTAAAAATTATTTGTTATGTGTATTTCTTAATCTGTCTGTCTGTCTGTCTGTCTGTCTGTCTGCCTGCCTGCCTGCCTGCCTGCCTGCCTGCCTGCCTGCCTGCCTGCCTGCCTGCCTGCCTGCCTGCCTGCCTGCCTGCCTGCCTGCCTGCCTGCCTGCCTGCCTGCCTGCCTGCCTGCCTGCCTGCCTGCCTGCCTGCCTGCCTGCCTGCCTGCCTGCCTGCCTGCCTGCCTGCCTGCCTGCCTGCCTGCCTGCCTGCCTGCCTGCCTGCCTGCCTGCCTGCCTGCCTGCCTGCCTGCCTGCCTGCCTGCCTGCCTGCCTGCCTGCCTGCCTGCCTGCCTGCCCGCCTGTCTGTCTTTATGCATTTATTTATTCGTGTACTTAGAATTCGGAATTCTTACCTTTTCTTGCAAATCTTTACCTTTGCGTCTGGCTATTGGCAATTGTTGTTTTGGGCCGAGAAATCTTTGAACAGAATATCAATGACTGTGACGCTGCAGTGACGTCACAAAGTTACAACAGCAGAGGAAAAAGAATGAGATCATTTGGCGCAAACGTAAGTCTTAAGGGAAGCAGCGTAAAAATAGTGTACAGTACATAAGTAAGTAAACTCAGTCCCCGCTCAAAAACGTAACTGTAATTGCTCACGGTTTTATGTAGCGTTCGTATGACCTCGACTCTTCTCATTTTTCAATGAATTTATCGGGTGAGATCATTCACCACCGCTGCCCGTTTGAATGGATGCCACGCCATTTAAGGTAACCGTCTACGGACCGTGCTAGCACGAGATTTAAATCTCTGAAATAAGCCACAATCAGGTTGCGAACCAGCATCCTCACGCCTTGCGATGCCCCTTTAACCAATGAGCTTACCAGGCCAGTATTTTGAACGATCATTTTTATATCCACCTTTAAAATTTCTGAGGACTATCCATAGTCACCACCCATCTGATGAAACTTATCACTAAGGGATAGTTAGTTATTCACTTCCGTTTCTGTTTGAGCCTGAATCAATATGACAAGTCGATTTATCAAAATGCTGCCCAAACAAGAATGGATTTTTTCCCTCTGTTAGTCATCCCTGCATATATATATGTGGGACACGGTGGTGTAGTGGTATGGTCTGTGCCTTGTAACTGGAGGGTCGCGGATTCGATTCTGCCTCAAGCCACTGCGTAGCGACCTTGGACAAGTAGCTTGCCCACAACTATCTGTGAGGATGTCAAAGGGAAACCAACTTATTCATCTCATCCTCGATGGACCTGCCTACGGGCCGAGAACTCATCATCATCGTCATCATCACCATCACAATCACCATCATCATCATCATCATCATCATCATCATCATCATATGTATGAATGTATGTGAGTATGCATGTATTTACATCTGAACTTTAATATAGCGAAAAGTAAAGACTAAAAGACTTTCCAAACGCTATGGAAAATGTGTAAAACAAGAAAGTTGATAAAATGACCAGCTTGCAGAACTTCACATAAATCATGTCATGTAATCATCTCTGGACTGGATCCAGTCGTTGATTTCTCTATGACACCCCTCCACAAATCTCGTTTCCCGGCCATCTCCTCAAGGGTCATTCTCCGTCTGCCCTCCGTTTTCCCATAGATAGTAACTCCGGCACCTTTCAGATCCTCTTCAAGGCAATCTATCCATCTTCTTTTCGGTCTTCCCACTGCTCTCTTTCCGTCCGGTTTGTATTTAAAGATTTTCTTTGGATTGCGGTTCTCCTCCATCCTCAGGACATGTCCTGCCCACTTCATCCTTCTTTTCTTGATCACATTACTTATCAATGGTTGCTGTGTTCGTTGTCTAATACTTTCATTCGTTACATGGTCCTTATAGCTAACTCTTAGTATTCTTCTGAGCCATTTGTTTTCTGCTGCATTCAGTTTCTTCTCCATTGCTCTTGTAATACTCCATGACTCACATCCATAGATTAGTATTGGGATCACGCATGTGTTGAGGATTTTTAGCTTTATCGCCAGTTTTATATCATGTCGTTTGAAGACCTTTTGTAACCTGTTAAAGGTTGACCCTGCAAGCGCTATTCTCCTTTTGATTTCTGTTTCTGATCCTCCCCCTGCTTTCATTTCACTTCCCAGATAGACAAACTTATTTATTACCTCAATTTCCTGTCCCTTAAGCTTAACTATTGGCCCGTTGTATTCCTTTTTTGTTATTGGCATTATTTTAGTTTTGTTATAGTTAATTTTCAGTCCAAGTTTTCCACTTTCCTCACATAAATAACTTACGCCAATTTAAAATCAAAACTTTTATGGACTTGAAGAGCTATAGACTGCCGTGAAGCTTTTAATTAAACTTCTACATTTACTAAAATGACATTTCCGCGAGAATTCTTAGCAGCAGTTTCTTGAGAGCGAATAGCTGCCTTTCCTGCTCCAATTAACAAAAATTAATCGGTGGCCGGAAAATTTAGAGATATTGAGGTGAGAGAGAATGAGGTGAGAGAGAGTATGGGACGGTGAGAGTGAGACAGAGTGAGTGAGAGTGTGAGAGAAAGTGATAGAAAGTGTGAGTGCGAGAGAGAGTACTGAAGAGGTGGACTTCAGAATACTTTATTCTGATTGGCTATCACAAAATATTTCACAAAAAGAATGTTTCATTAATGGCTGAAAAGGACCCTGCATATTTCTTTAGAAAGAACTATCTTTCTTCCTTCATTCTTTTCTCTCTTCTTACTTTCTTCCCCCTCTCTCCCTCTCTCTCTCTCTACCTCTCTCCCTCTCTCTCTCTCTCTCTTTCTCTCTCTCTCTTTCTTTCCCCCTCTCTCTCTCTATTTCCCTCTCTCTCTCTTTCTCTCTCTCTCTCTTCTCTTACTGTTTTTCTTTCTCTGGGTATAACTCAATGGCTATCAGTGTCTTTCTCAGGATATCTTATTGCCTCATATATTCTCTGAATTTGCTCTCTTGCATTATCCATGTCTATAGATACATACATACATTTCGCTTCCCCTTCTCTTCCACATTCTTCTCTCACTTCATCTCTCCCACACTGACGCACTTTCTCACTCTATATCTCCCTCTAACTAAAGTTCTCCCTCTAACTGGCTTCTCTCTATCAAACTATCTCACTGTGTCGCTATTACTCACCATTGCTTGATTGCTTGTGCACTCTATAAACTCCTCGTAATCATAATCGTAAAGTTGAAACTTTCAAAAGCGCTACTTAAAAGCTAAGCGCAGGGCACCAGCTTATTTACGAGCGCTACGTCAAGCCTGTGAGTTTGTCCAAAGATGCTATGTCAAGAACCAAGTTCGGTTACCAGGAGACCAGAGAGTTACTCAGTCTCCCTCCTACCCAGTCTCGCAAACGCCTGAAATCTTTTTTGTTTGTTCAAGTCGGGAGCGCCAATGTTTCTTAAGTGGCGCTTAATAAATGTTCGTTTACAATTACAATTACAAGAGAAAGGAGGCCAGGGTGGGTTGTGTTTCACATACGAGTTCTCTTCTGTCTGCACCCCCGTCTCTAACTTCATTACTTCATACCCAATAAATCTCTTTCTGCCTCTCTTTCCCTCTCTCGCTTTCTTTCTGTCTGTCTCTATGTTTTTCTGTCTACTTCTCTCCCTCCCTCCCTTCCTCCCTCCCTCTCACTCTTTCTGTCTGTCTGTCTCTCTGTCTCTATATTTGTCTGTCTACTTATCTCTCCCTCCCTATCTCTCTCTTTCTCTTCTCTCTGTCAGTTTCTACCTCTTCTTTTTTATCTTTCTATCTGTCTCTCAACTTCTCTCTATCTCTGCCTTTCCCTCTCTCCCAGTCTCACTAGATGTTCCGCACTTTCTTGTCTCTAGCTGCAGGTGCTAATCGTCGCTTGGTGTTCGCACGTTTGGCAGACGACCTCGCAGCACCAGTGAAACTTGCACTTGCAGTTCTGCACCACCGTCACAGGTTGCGTCACGAAGCCACGCCCACAGCACATGACGTCACATCCGCCGTACCCAGCCGACCGGATGTCACACGTGCGTCCTACAGTTCCGAGAGACCCATCTTCGCGGTTGCGCTCGCAGTAGGAGGGCGAAGGTTGCGTGTAGACGAGACGCCAGGGGTCAGTGCCAATGACCCCTGACCCGCCTCGGTTGGGCAGCTGGACGAGGGTGGCTGTGTCGTAGCCCTGGCGCAGGCGGTCGGCCACCTGGATGAACGGGGGCAACTTGCGCCAACAGGTGGTTGTCGTGCACGACCCTGAGAGACCGTGGCACTTGCAGACGCGGCGCAGGTGCCTGGCGCTTGCCTGCAATAATAATAATAATAATAATAGTAGTAGTAGTAGTAGTAGTAGTAGTAGTAGTAGTAGTAGTAGTGGGAGTAGTAGTGGGAGTAGTGGGAGTAGTGGTAGTAGTAGTAGTGGTAGTAGTGGTAGTCGTAGTACTGGGAGTAGTGGTAGTGGTAGTAGTAGTAGTAGTAGTAGTAGTAGAAATAATAATAATAATAATAATAATAATAATAATAATAATAATAATAATAATAGTAGTAGTAGTAGTAGTAGAAATAATAATAATAGTAGTAGTAGAAATAATAATAATAATAATAATAAAAATAATAATAATAATAATAATAATAATAATAATAATAATAATAATAATAATAATAATGATGATGCTGATGATGTTGCCCATAATAAGGATAAGGATGAAAATAATGACGACCACGGTGACGATGATGATGATGACGATGATGATAATAATAAAGACGATGATGATGATGACGACGATTGTGGGAGGGAAGGAGGCCACTCACTGACCAGCCGTCCAGCCTCGCTGTTGTGCAGCCGAACACTGATGACAAAATCGCTGCCCAGTCTCCTCCGATCGACGTCGATGAACTGCTTCGACTTCGTGTAGGCAAAAGCCACGTGGTCATCGCACCCTTTCCACAACCACTTCTCCTCCTTCCCCTCGGCACCTTCCCCTCCCAACCCATACTCTCCGATTCGTGCAGGGCTCCCCGCCGTCCGTGCCTCCTCGTCCGTCTCCCCGGCCCTCCCGGGTGAGTACTCCATCCCGTCGCAGGAACAGTCGATCAGCCGGCCCTTCGAGCAGGAGTCGAAGATCCGGTGGAAGACGCCGGCGCTTGTGATCGCCCCGACGAAGGCAGCTTCTTTTGTGCCTGAGAAACAACGGGAATCAAAATAGATTTATGTACTGTAAGTATTTCTGTATACGTAATACATATGCATCATTTATTTATTTATTTATATCGCATCTTTTCAGAACCTCCCAAATGCTTTTTATATGTCAGTCTGAGGTTCTGTAAAGACGTTACATAAATGGCCAGATATTATGCATATATTCATTCATGTAAAAGCATTTGTTAAACGCCTCCTCTTTGGAAATGTTTTAAATCGCGCTTCTGGCGTCGAAGAATTTTTTGCTGAGGCTTCAAATCACCAACCAACCATTCGTCCACACAATTCCACCTACGCTATTTTTATATCATGCAAAGCTTTTAACGACATCTTGTGGCCGCCAGGGCCGTAAATATTCACAGAAACATTGAAACATCATTCCATGGCAGTCATTGTAGTTCCTCAGTTTAACGACAGCTTATGACATCAAAGGCCGTTGCCGTCGCCCTCCTCCTTTATCCAGGCTTGGGACTGGCACTACCCCCAAACAAGGCAGTGGCGGACGTTACTGCCAAATATATTGTACACGACAACTGCGTTTTAAAGGTGTCTTAGAAGAGCGCTATTAACTCTTGAGTATTAGTCATAATTACATATGGCCTCACTCTCGTCCGTCTCCCAAGTCACTCCTCAGATGAAATTCTATTTCGGATTCTTGTTCCACAATGAACTTCGACTCTGGAACGATCTCTCATCTGAATTCCGCAAATTCGCTGTTCCTCTGCTGTTCGGCCATCTTTATCAATCTTCTGCGAGCCTATTACTCCTCAGGTTTTCCATTCAAAACTAAAATCTCATCTAGAAGTCTTTTACCCTGATCCATCCAATCCATCGCCTTCTTACATCTCTCAGCCGAAACAAAACCTGCCGTAATAATCCTCCTTCATGCCTCCTAGCCAGCGATTTGTACCCCTCCTATTTGACGCAGCATTCGTCTGCTGCTATGCTGTTATCATTATCATCATTATTAGCGTCGCCCTCCTCCTTTATCCAGGCTTCGGACTGGCCCCACCCGATTACGGAATTTGTGCTAAGTTGAATGAATTCCACCTAGTAATAGTAGTTCCTCAGTTTAACGACAGCTTATGGCATCAGAGGCCGTTGCCGTCGCCCTCCTCCTTTATCCAGGCTTGGGACTGGCGCTACCCCCAAACATGGCAGTGACGGAGTTGAATACTACCTAAACACATTTTACCTTTCTATATAGCATCTATATAAAGTGTTTTAAGGGTGTCTAATGAAACGTTGCATTATCCAATGTTTTGCGACATCTAATGGCTTCCAAGAGTGTTAACGTCGGCTTTACCTGTCCTTACCTTATAGCTTTCGTCTATACAATAATACAACTTATATTTATAACGCGCCTTAATAAAACAATGTCTTACTCAAAGGACGTGTTACAACATAATATTTAGTTACAGTACTGAGAGAATAAATGAGTCTTAAGTTTTAATTTAAAAGTATCTATTGAAGAGCATCTTCGAATAGATTCAGGTAAAGAGTTCCACTCAGCTGGACCAGCTACTTCAAACATTCTTTTACCAAACTGTATGTTAACTCTTCTGACTTCAAAGTCCCCTTTTGAAGCCGAACGCAATCTTCTTCTGGACTCAGTGGAAGTACAAAGTGTAACTAGAGAGGACAGGTAGGATGGGGCAGAGCCTGACATAATTTTGAACATAAGTAGACAAATTTTGAAAGATATGCGGGCCTGAATGGGTAACCAATGAAGTTGTTGTAAAGAATGAGTAATGTGATCTCGAGGGCCAAGGCTTTTAACTAGGCGAGCTGCAGCATGAATAACAGAGGTAAGCGGTGAGAGGGTAGATTTAGGTAAAGCATAAAGCACTGAATTGCAATAATCAATTCTGGATAGTATAAGTGAATGAACCAGGACATGAAGGCAATGCTCATTAAGACAGCGTTTAATCTGATGTATCCGTCGTAGGTGGAAGAAACAGGCTCTAGATATGGAGCTAATATGGTGAGACATGGAAAGTTTGCTATCCAAAAAGACACAAAGGTCACGAACTACATTCGAGGGTAGTATGGAACACGAATCATCTATTTTCAGAAAGAGAGTCTGCAAATCTAAATGTGATCGGGACCGACGATCGAACCAAATCAATTCCGTCTTACTTGTGATTAATTTCAGGCGCATGAAAGCACATCAGGATTGTATCTCTTGGAAACACGCAATAAGTTTAAATAAGTTTTTTGAACTTTCAAGGTTAGAAGTGGAAAGTTTTATGTAAAGTTGGGTGTCATCAGCGTAAATATGGATAGAAATACCAAACTTAAGCGCAATCTTGGAGATATTGGAAGTGTATAGAATGAAAAGCAGTGGACCAAGAATGGAGCCTTGGGGGACACCAAAAATTAAATTCTTAGTCAGAGAATTTGCCACCAAAGTAAACATGTTGAGTCCTAGAAGAGAGAAAAGAAGAGATCCAAAGAAGTGCAGATGATGAGATACCAAATTGTAACTGAAGGATCTGAAGCAAAATGGTGTGGTCAACGCAGTCAAATGCGGCACTAAAGTCGATGAGGAGAAGAACTGCTATAAAACCAAGGTCAAGAGCCGAGACAATGTCAGTGTAAACCTTAAGGACAGCAGTTTCAATAGAATGATATCGTCTAAATCCAGATTGGGTGAGAGGGAGTAGATTATGAGATTCAATAAAGTTAGAAAGCTGCCGATGAGCAAAACGTTCAACAAGCTTAGAAATAAAAGACAGATTAGAGATTGTACGGTAGTTAGCAGGATCTGATTGGTCAAGTCTATATACTTCGCCACATAACACGATTATTGAATAATAATGCATAGTTCTATATAATTTTCATATTGTAATTTTTCATGTTGCATCGCTTATCTATCGGGCCTACACGATTAGCCTAATTAAGTTATACCCCGGTAACGCGCAGAATTACCTATTCTAATAATGAACAACCTTTCATTGATCTGAACATTCCGGAAATTAATCATATTAATTAATAAGTTTGAAATTTGTGAACCTACGTGTTGCAATGAATATCATAATCCGTTCCATCTTTCATTGGCTATTTTCCAAGAGGTTCTACGTGTTTTACTAGACCAGTAAATAATTACTATGCAAGCCACGCCCACACAGATGCTAGGCCATTTTCAGTTAACTGTGGTGGCTCTCCCTTATGAATAAATTTATTTCGATATTTGTTTACTTTCTAGTTTTAAAAAAATTGCACGCGTACTTGTTATATGCATATATTTGAACACAGTGTTTATTAGTTAAGTTTGTTTCTTGTTGGATCGTTACAGTTACATTTTCTCTCCAGTTTTAAAATAACGGTCCAATAAGACTAGCTCAATGTCTTCATTCGTTATTGTAAGTAAAGGACGTTTTGACGATGTCAGAGTGAACCGTCGTTCTGTTTGGTCCGCCAGTTTTAACCCATGGCAGAGTTCTATCGACTATTGTAACTATGATGGTTTTACTAGGTTCAATAAAAAACGAATGAATGAATGAATGAATGAATGAATGCATGAACGAACGAATGAATGAATGAACTAATAAATGGATGAATGAATGAAAAAATGAATGAATGAATGAACGAACGGATGGATGGATGGATGGATGGATGGATGGATGGATGAATGGATGGATGGATGGACAGATTAAACAATTAATTAATTACTGATTAAAATGACAATGATAACAAGGATAATTCTTTGTAACATTACATTCACGTCGATTTTAATCATATTACATTACGTAATATCACACCACAATATAACATAAGGTAATCCGCATTTAAGATTACGATTAATGGCATATGCTCCGAATTTCTAGTTTGTGGTGCTTTTATCAGTTTAGATGAAGCGGAAGCAGCAGCTTACCCGGAAGCCGTTCCAGCAGCTTCTTCATGGACCGTCTATCGGTGGAACAGTTCCACCTGCGCTCCTGGAACTGGAACCCGCACTCGTCCATCGCCATCCTCACCCCGTGTGGAACCTCGTCGACCATTTCCGGGTCATGTAGACAGAAATCGCGCTGCCGTCCACCGATACCACGTGACTTGCGACAGATCGTCTTTCGGTCAAGAACCAGCTGACCACCGACTGCCCTTGTAAAGTAAATTGATGAAAAGTAACACAATGCAATCCAATGTAATGTAACTACATATTCTTACCGTGCTTTTCACACACATATACACACAATTACATTTTACATTCAAAAAGTAATTTAGTTATGTAATAGAAAATGTATGTAACACCAATTGTAGTACGTGAATTTTAGTGTAGTGAATAGTAGTTCAATGAATAGTAATGAATTGAGTAGTAGCATGGTAAGCAGTAGTACAGTAGTATAGTGAATATTAATGTTGTGAATATTAGTGTAGTGAATACAATTGTTGTGAATATTAATGTTGTAATAATAATTGTAGTGAATATAAGTGCTGTGAATACTTATGTTGTGAATATTTATTTTGTGAATATAACTGTAGTGAGTATAAATGTTGTGAATATTACTGTCGTGAAAATTAGTGTAGTGAATAAAAATGTTATGAATAATAGTGTTTTGAATATTAGTGTTGTGAATGTTAGTGGAGTGAGTTGCAGATTGGCAGTGTTGTAAATAGTAACGTAGTAAATAGTAATGTAGTAAATAGTAACGTAGTAAATAGTAACATAGTAAATAGTAACGTAGTAAATAGTAACATAGTAAATAGTAACATAGTAAATAGTAACATAGTAAATAGTAACGTAGTAAATAGTAACATAGTAAATAGTAACATAGTAAATAGTAACATAGTAAATAGTAACGTAGTAAATAGTAACATAGTAAATAGTAACGTAGTAAATAGTAACGTAGTAAATAGTAATGTAGTGAATAGTAGTGAAATGAATAGTAGCATCTGGAATTGTAATTGTAATCAGTGCATTAGAATTGAATTGTAATGTACTGATTCACTGTGTAGTGATTTGTAATGTAGTAAATTGTAGTGCAGAGTGTTACGCAGTAGCTGTACAGCATACTATGCTAAGCAATGCAATGCAATCGTTTCTATTGTTTGTATAGCGCCTTTCACACAAGAGCCACGTGATTAATCGTTCTAAGCCGGACGGGTCAATTATTAGAGATGACTGGCGACAGAGGGCGTCGTTCAGAGGGTCTTCGATGCGCCGTTCATAATTCAAAGGGCGCCGCGAGGGGCGGCGCCTTTGATCTACGGGAATTGGAACCGAGGCGGTTTCTGCCCGTCGTGGTTATACGGCGCGCTGTTACGAAATCAGGATCCACTCCAGATTGGTCATAAAGCATCAAGCAGCATTCGGCTGCTTCACAAGTGCGCCGAATCATAAGAAAAGTATCAATATTTAGCCACAGTCTTTCAGTCTCCCTATTGTCTGCCTCCTTATCTGTCTGTATGTATGCCTTTAGGTGTCTGTCTGCTTGTCTTTGTCTTTGTCTGCGTGTGTCCGTCCGTCCGCCTGTCTGTCTGTCTCTCTGTCTCTGTCTCTGTCTCTGTCTCTGTCTCTGTCTCTGTCTCTGTCTCTCTCTCTCTCTCTCTCTCTCTCTCTCTCTCTCTCCCTCCGCAAGTCCTCGCATCTAGTATTATGTACCTATGCTTATTAGTCAGCGTTGTTAAAGTAGCCCTTTCTCTCCCCAATATCCGACCACTCTCTCTCCATTCCACCCCTTCTCTTACAGGATGAACTGTTGTGCGCGTGAGATCAGAGTCTTCAACCTTCTCTGGATTAATAAACAAGAATACTTATCTTTAAAAGACTACATTTACACCTGTTCTAGTTTTCAAGCCCAGGTGCTAAGGTATAAGACATGAGGCCGTAGGTAGTTTCCTTGCTCCCCTTTTCAAGGCCTTCTGCAACGCTCGCCTCAGGGGAAGTTCAACGAGGCGACGGCAATAAGCATTGGCAAGAAGGGTTGTTTACTATTAGAAAAGGTAGTCTAGTCCTGCGCGTTTCTGGAACATAATTAGGCTAATTGTGTAAGCCGGGTGGATAAGTAATGCCCATGGAAATTTACAATATGACGAATTATATGCAAATATGCACCTTAGACACCTTTAAACGCTTCCTGTTCGGCAAAGGATTTGTTTCAAATTAGGACTTACAGTTTATAAAACATTGAACTATGGCCAACCACAATACTTGAAATCAATCCTTATTCCCCAGACTTACCATTATTCCGCAAGGTCATCTGATTGTCTTTCTCTGGTCATACCTTGGGCTAGAACTGTTCTTGGTAAACGAGCATTTTCGGTTGCTGGACCAAAATTTTGGAATTCCCTCCTTGTGTCTGTTCGTTCTGCTCAGTCGCTCCTGTCATTTCTTTCTCAACTTAAAACTTACCTGTTTCAAATTGCTTATCAGCCATAGGGTGCCTCTCTGTCTTGGGGACTGACCTTCTGGATATCGACCTGATTGTGGCTTGGTTTTGGTGTGCCATCGGTTGATGCCTTGTGCATTAGACACTGGGGCATTAGAAGTTGCTAATTATTATTATTATTATTCCCACCGGCGCTACATAAAAAAATCAACTGCGTTTAAATCAACTGCGTTTAAACTCCGAAACTCCGCCACTGCCTTGTTTGGTGGTAGTGCCAGTCCCAAACCTGGATAAAGGAGGAGGGCGACGGCAACGGCCTTTGATGCCATAAGCTGTCGCTAAACTGAGGAACTACTACTAAACGAAAAGGCTGTACGTTTTTATATAATATGTTACTTAAATGTTAATAGCATATATAGGATAGAAAATATGGCCTTATAAGCTTCTGAGCATTGTCAATTGTAAATAATATTGTTCGATTGTTATTATGTATATCTGAATTGCGTCAGTACATATCCTTTAATTGCTTTAAAAAACGTTATGGAAAAAAAGAAAAAGAAAAGAAAAACAGAAAATAAAACAGGAAAGAAAACAGAAAAGAAAACAGAAAAAAACAATATAAAATGAAAGGAAAAAAGAAAAGAAAAAAGAAAAGATAAAGAAAAAAGATAAAAGAAAAGAGAAAATACAGAAGGGAAAAGAGGAAAAGAAAAGAAAAAAATTTATTTAAGCTATTTACCACGAGGAGAAAAGACACGAAGTCTACTGTCAACCAAAGACACAGCCCTGAATACAACTGTCTGATGATACGATGTCAAAAGACCGTAAAAGAAAAAAAAGAAAAACATACATGCAGAAAAATCCAAGAAACATATCAGCGAAAGAAAAGAAAACTATTTACCAATTCCAAATGTCATCAACGGCCTTAGTTGTCATAAGATGACGTTAAACTCTGGATTTACTTACTTACTTAATGTCATCACTTAACAAACTCCGCCACTGCCTTGTTTGGGGGTAGTGTTGCCATAAGCTGTCGTTAAACTGAGGAACTACTACTTATCACTTAATATCTTCGCCACTTCCTTTAGTCGGGTGTTGCTAGTCCCAAGCCTGGATTAAGGAGGAGGGCGACGTCAATGGCCTTTGATGCCTTAAGATGTCGTTAAACCTAGGAAACTACTAATTGGTGTCACTTAAATAGTATTAATTTTGTGGGGTAAGATAAGGCCGACGTCAGCGGCCCTGGCAGCTCTTAGATGTCGTTAAACACCAGTAAGGCAATGCTATCCTTAGACACCTTTTAAACGCTTTCCACCGACGCTATATAAACTTAAACGGCTCTTAAATGATGATTGAAATGCAGGTGAATTGTATTTTATAAACTATTGTATATACATCTAAGTATAAAGCGCTTTATAGTTTTGAAATATATTGACTTTTGTACCTTCTGTGATTGTTTTCAAAAACAATACTTACAATATGTTCAGGCTTTATGTACAAACATGAGTTATAAATTCTAGACTGTACGTTTGTAAACAATGTGTTACTTAAATGTTAAGAGAAAAATACAGAAGAGAAAAGAGGAAAAGAAAATAAAGAAAAAAAGAAAAAAACTTTTTTATTTTAGCTATTTACCGCAAGGAAAAAGATACAACCTTCAACCAAACAGACAACTCTGAATACAACTGTGTGATGATACGATGTCAAAATACAGTAAAAGAAAGAAAAGAAAAGAAAAAAATTAATACAGAAAATCCAAGAAACATATCAGCGAAAGAAAAGAAAGCCATTTACCAATTCCAAATGTCATCAACGGCTTTAGTTGTCATGAGATTCCGTTAAACTGAGGAACTACTAATAAACGTTTGATAATTGGCTGTTTATTCCCCACTTAAAAGACAATTTAACGTTGAGCATACGCCTAACAGTGAAAACTGTCAACAAATGTTTCCTACGAACGTTAGCGGCCTTTGATGCCATAAGATGTCGTTAAACTGTTAGACCTGCCAATCGCTAGTTAGCTCTATGCAACTAATTCGTGCAACTGAATCATAAAGTAGTGAAATATTTGCAAAATGTAATTAATATCCAAGACTGATAATTTTGTCATCGTCATGAGCGTATCGCCTGCGTTTACGAAACATGAAATGGCAAAAGCTAGGCGTAACTTAGTTTAGGAAATTTCGAATGATGTATCCGATTCCATGAATTTCGGTGAATTCCTCAACGATTTTGCAGCTATCAAGGCTAGAAAAGTTTTGTTTGAGTTTTTGGGTGTCGTAATATTATATAATCGATTGTTGCTCCACACAAACGTCTTCTCTAGATTGCTATTTATTGTTGAAATCCAAAATTTCCAAGGGGTGGTTGCCATCACTCGCTCCGGGCTCCAAAACACCTAGCTACGCCACTGGGTCTGTCTCCTTGCTTGTCTGTCTGTCTGATCTCTTGCTTGCTCGGAAATTCGTCTATATGACTGTGTATGTTTATCTTTCTGTTCCTCTATGTCGATAAATTCGTATATTTAGCAGCCTAAGTGATTGCTGGCAGGATTCGAGAAAGTCCTCGCTCAAGAACAAATAAACAGACAGAAGCCAACAGTCAAACAATGAAACAGGTAGAGTAACACACACCCAGATAAAGAAAGACACAACAGGCAGATACTGAAAGAGAGACGTATCTCCAATCACACATATATAGGCCGATACAGACAGGCAGACAAGACAAGACAGACAGACAGACATGAAAGATTACATATATCTCTATACTAAAGTGTATATATAAAGAGAGAATGAGAATGACAGACAGACAGACAGACACACAGTGAGAGAGAGACAGAGACAGAGTCAGTTAGTCAGGCCAAAATACAAAGAGAAAGACTATTGGTTCGTCAGTGTAATGTCATGTAATTGGGGAATTTATATAGAGCCTTTGCTTTGGGCTGTCGAACATAGGCGTTCTTTAACAATAGCAGACAAGAAACAGCTGAACAACCGTTGCCTTACGGGTTGCATGACTTGGCAATTTAAGATAACCTTCCAAGTCATTCATTCATTCAGTCAATCAATCAGTCAGTCAATCAGTAAGTCAGTCAATTAGTTAATCTATCTGCCTATCTGCCGATCATTCTGTCTGTCTGTCTGTCTGTCTGTCTGTCTGTCTGTCTGTCTGTCTGTCTGTCTGTCTGTCTGTCTGTCTGTCTGTCTGTCTGTCTGTCTGTCTGTCTGTCTGTCTGTCTGTCTGATTTCCTGGCTAGCTGGCTGACTAGCAATCTGACTTATCGGATAGTATACAGATAATATATATCCAGTTCGTTGATTATGAAAATTCTTTTATGAGGCATCAATCTGAATTGGAGGATCGTCTGCGAAGCTCAGCCTCCGCAGTCGGGTTGCTAGGGACTCACAAACCATCCGATAATCGTACATCATTTCCAATCACCATGCCTTGCAATTCTCTTCCTCTTCCCCGAATTACTCCCCCTCCCTGGCGGCCTTCCGGTCCTCCCACTTCCTCTCTGGTCCTCTCAGGCCACTGGTCAACAGTTCAAGAAACATTTTCGGCTCGTCTCATGTATACATGCATGCATACATACATACATACATACATACATGCATGCATACATACATACATACATACATACATACATACATGCATATATACATACATATTTAGAGACCGTTAGGTAGCCGTGTTGCAGCGCCTTTGTGAGTTACTTAAAAGGTGCTTTACAAATTTAGTGAAACATACATACATACATACATACATACATACATACATACATACATACATACATACATACATACATACATACATACATATACATATATGCATACATGCATACATGCATACATGCATGCATACATACATACATACATGCATATATACATACATACATACATACATGCATATATACATACATACATGCATATATACATACATACATACATACATACACATATACATAAATACATACATATATGCATACATGCATACATACATACATGCATACATACATACATACATGCATATATACATACATACATACATGCATATTTACATACATACATACATAATCGCTGTACGGGCATCGAGGAGCAAAGCAGAGAGGCGCGGAGAAGAAGCGGGAATTCCCATTGTGCTATTAGGGGGGCTCTCTTTGACCTGACGTCGGGTTTATTAGAGACATTAAAGTTGTCTGGTTTACGAATCAAATGATTTAATGCCAATTAAACTGTCCAGGCTGGATCGTTAGGCGGGCTATTAGGGGACCCCATCGCCATTTCTGTTAAGCCAAACACTGGGTCGGAATTGACAGTAGCAACTGAGTCTGCGCTGGATACAACCGGGGTGGGGATTGACGGGGGCGGAAAGAAGGAAGAAATCGAGACTAAATACCTGATCATCGCAAGGAAGATTCCTCATTTAGATTACCTTATTGAATGGCATTATAAAGGCGCTACACAAATGTGTATATATGTATATATATCGCGATCACTATTTAGCCTGTTGGTAGTCGTGATAGCACAGATTGTAGCTCTTTTGAACAACTTAAAACCCATTTATTTCATATTATGCTACGCTATGCTTTGCTATGGTAAAACTGCAGCTGGAACTGTTGTTGATGACCACTGGGATGACGACGACAACGACGACGACGACGATGATGATGATGTAGTTTTTGTTGTTATTGATGATGATGATGATGATGATGATGGTGATGATGATGATGATGACGATGATGATGGTGATGATGATGATGATGATGACGATGATGATGGTGATGATGATGATGACGACGATGATGATGATGATGACGACGATGATGATGATGATGTAGTTGTTGTTGTTGATGATGATGATGATGATGATGGTGATGATGATGGTGATGATGATGATGATGATGATGATGATGATGATGATGATGGTGATGATGATGATGATGATGATGACGACGACGACAATGACGAGGAGCAGGAGGAGTAGCAGGAGGAGAAAAGAGAAAAAAGAAAAGAGTTGGACTGTGTAACGAACAATTCTGTGGTCTCAGTGAATTGGAAATTGATGACAGTTGGGTTTCGAAACCTGACTCTTGTGTCTCTAGGTTCGTGTCACAGACCTGCAAGCCTCTTTCTGCATATTAGCACAGTGATTCATACTCCGTGTCTTGATATGTTTTTCTCCTCTTCTTCCTCCTTCTCCTCCTCTTTCTCCTATTCATCCTCCACCAGATTCTCTTTTTTCTTTTTATCCTCTATCTTCTCTTCTTCAACCTCCTTCCATGTTGTACCTCACAATCCTCCTCCTCTTCTTCTCTCTCCCCTATTTTTCCTCCTTTTCTTCCTCCTCTTTATTTTGTTCTTCCTCTTCGTCTTTCTTTTCCCCATTCATCCTCCTCTTCCTCCTCCTCTTTATGTTCTTCTGTTATTTCTCTTTCTTCTTCTTCTCCTCCTCCTCCTCCTCCTCCTCTTTTCGTTCTTCTCCTATTCCTTCTTCTCCTATTCCTTCTTCTCCTATTCCTTTTCTCCTATTGTTTCTTCTCCTATACCTCCTTATGATCCTCCTCTTCTTCCTTTTCTTCATTCCTCATCGTCTTCCTCCTATGCACATTCTTCTATTATTTCTCTTCCTCCTCCTCCCCTCTTCCAACTCCTCCTCCTTCTTCTCCTGCTCTTCCTCTTTCTCCTCCGCTTCCTCTTCCTCATCGATCCTCCTCTTCATCATTCTCTTCACTCGCTCCTTCTTTTACGTCCGATTTATTTCTTTTCTTTATTAGGTTTTTCTTGTAAAAATAATCAGTGGTCCCGTTTGGCTCTAGGCCGCGATTCTACATTTCCTGAATAAACGTCGCTATATTTTCCAATAAACTCCACATTAGAAAACTATTTATATAGACAATTGGCCGAAGGATCTTTATAGCCGTTTCCTCTCTCGATCCTCCTAGTTCTTATCCTCCTCCTTCTCCTCCTATATCTCCTCCTTCTCCTCCTCTTCCTATTCCTCCTCCTTCTCTTTCTATTCCTCCTCCTTCTCATCCTATTCCTCCTCGATCTCCTCCTCTTCCTATTCCCCCTCTTTCTCCTCATATTCCTCCTCCTTCTCCTCATATTCCTATTCCTCCTCCTTCTCATCCTATTCCTCCTCCCTCTCCTCCTCTTCCTATTCCTCCTCCTTCTCAACCTATTCCTCCTCCTTCTCATCCTCTTCCTATTCCCCCTCCTTCTCATCCTATTCTCCTCCTTCTCCTCATATTCCTATTCCTCCTCCTACTCCTCATCTTCCTATTCCTCCTCCTTCTTTTTCCGGGTCTACTGTCTCTCTTCCTCTGCGTCTTGTCTTCTTTTATGTCCTTCTTGTACTGTGTCTTTTTTTTATTGTTTCTTGTCCTCTTTTGGTTTTATTTCCTGTTCTGTTCATCCTCTTTGTCCGCATCTTCCATCATTGTCTTACTCAATATCTTTGTCTCATTTTTACTATTATTTCCTCTTTTTCCAATTATTTTTACTATTATTTCCTCTTTTTCCAGTTCCTTGCATTCTCTCTCTCGCTCTCTCTCTCTCTCTCTGTCTCTCTCTCTCGCTCGCTCTCTATCTATCTATTTATCTATTTATCTATCTATTTATCTATATATCTATCTATCTATCCATCCATCTATCTATCCATCTATCTATCTATATATATATATATATATATATATATATATATATATATATATATATATATATATATATATATATATATATATATATATATATATATATTTATATATCTGTCTATCTCTCTCGCTCCTCTTTTCCTCTCCTATTCTCACTTCCAATTCTGTCCTTCTCTACTTTTCCGTTTCAGATTCTTCCTCCGCCTCCTCTTGTCACCCTATTCCTCCCCCTATTCCTCCTCCTTTTGTCATTGTGCTTGTCACTGTTCCACTTCATCTTAATCTCTCTTCCTTCTCCACTTTTGTTTTTCCTCCTCTCTTTTTTCTCTCCTATTTCTCCTCTTCTTCCTCCTCATTCTCTTCTTCTTCTTTGAACTTCCTTCTCTTTTTTGCAAACTTTCTCTTCCTCCTATTCCTCCTAATTCTCATTTTTCTCCTCTAGACTTCCTCCTCCATTTTCTCGTCCTCTTCCAATTCTCCTCCTGATTCTCCTCCGCCTTTTCGTCCTCCTCTTCCTCCTCGTTTTCCTCCTCGTCTTCCTCCTCCTTGTTCTCCTCCTCCTTCTCATCATTCTCATCCTCCTCGTCCTAGTCATCCTCGTTCTCCTCCTCCTAGTCATTCTCCTCCTCGTCGTTGTCTTCCTCTTATTTCTGCTCCGTCTTCGAGGCCTTGAGCGTGTTGTGGTTGCTTCGGTGCAAGTATACAGCAGACACCTTTCAACTCAATTCCCCGTAGCACATACAGATGTTTTATGCATCCTTAACTCGGCTTCGTCGACGCATGTGGCCTGCCAGAGGTATCGTAACGTAATGGAACAGAATTCTTCTATCGCGCATTTTTAGAAAAAACGGAGATTATACATAAAAGCTTTTATCGGATGCGCAAATAAAATACGTGTTTCTCCGAGTGACAAATATTTCAAACTCATATAAAATCGAACCTTTTTAGAACTATTAGCCATTTTAGAGCGTTTGGGAGCTTCTTAAAAGGTGCTATATAACTAGCTAGAAAATAGTAGTAGTAGTAGTAGTAGTAGTAGTGGTAGTAGTAGTAGTAGTAGTAGTAGTGGTAGTAATGAAGATGATGATGATGATGATGATGATGATGATGATGATGATGATGATGATGATGATGATAATAATAATAATAATAATAATAATAATAATAATAATAATAATAATAATAAGCAACTTCTAATGCGCCGGTGTCTAATGCACAAGGCATCAACCGATGGCGCACCAAAGCCAAACCGCATTCAATTCAGTATCCAGAAGGTCAGTCCACAGGACAGAGAGGCAGCCTACGGTGGATAAGCAATTTGAAACGGGTAAATTTTAAGTTGAGAACGAAATGACAGAAGCGACTGAGCAGAACGAACAGCCACAGGGAGAGAGTTCCAAAATTCAGGTCAAGCAACCGAAAAAGCTCCTTCACCGAGAACAGTTCTAGTCCAAGGTATGGCCAGAGAAAGATGCATGTAGATACATGCATAATATTACTATGAATTTATACTTGCATAATATCATCACAGCAGAGAGTTTTTGATGGAAAGAATAGCTGACAAGTCTTGAAAAATGTGATGTGAGGATGATATTCCTGTCGAAAAGCTTGGCTCGGTGTATTTTTAGGTAAGATAAGGTATGGTAAGATGTAAGGTAATGCAACTTAAGGTAAGGAGATCTGAGGATAGGTAAGATGAGGTAATGTGAGCCAAGGCAAAATAGTTTGAGGTAATCGTAATCGTAATCGTAATTCCGAGATTTCTACAGCGCCCAACGAAAACCGCGCCGCGGAACCAGCTTATTCACAGGCGCTCAGTCAAAACAAAATTGATAGGCAAAAGGGTTCGGTTCCAGGTCAAGATCCAAAAGTCAGACGGAGAGACAGCGTGGCAGCTACGCGGGTGGTGTTTGGGGTTGAAGAGGAGAGAGATATAAGAGGAAGAAGGTTGTCAGAGGTAAAGTAAGATGAGGAGAGGTAAGGTGAGGCAAGGTAAAGTTAGGCATTTACGTAGCACCTTTTTGAGTAGAATATATAAATCATATGAATTCTTTAACTTACCACCAGATGGCGAAGATGTTCGTCGGACAGAGGCAGCAGAAGATGATAAAGACTTTGAGAATTTGAGGAAGACAAAAGACCCTTCCTCTCGCCATTCCTTTTCTTCCAGATTCGTTTTTCAGCTCCATCCAACGCATAATGACGACATAAAAGAAAATTATCGCTTACTAATTAATTAATTAGTAAATTAAATTCTAACTGATTTAAGCTCGTTCTTGATCTTCAGTTCGTCTGAGCGATGATGTAATGCAGAAATTACAATCACGACGATTGGATGAAATAAATTAGTAAATTATAATAAATTATGTATCAAAATTATAACTAGTTAGAGCTGATGAATAGCTTTATCGATAGCTTCTATAGCGCCGCTTTCTTAATACGATGTGCTGTCTTCTTTCGCAGCACTGAGATGCGTCATTCGTTTCCACTTCACAGAACACCGGGCGGCGTTTGATGCGGGATGCTCTCGCATCAGCATCCCTGTGCTCATGTATCCGCATCTGGTGATTGTATCGGTGCCTAAGTTTGCAGAATGGGCGACTGAATGAAGGAGGGCAGAGAACGAAGGAATGATGGAGGAAAGAAACAAGTGGGGTAAGGAAGGACAAAAGGTGTGATCAAAGAAAGGAATGAAGAAAATTTGGATGGAGGGAAGGAGAGAAGGAATGTGGAATGGAAGGAAGAAAAATTTATACGAAGTTTGCAAGGAGTGATGGAGAGAATCGTAATCGTAATCGTAATCTCGAGATTTCTACAGAGCCAAAGAAAGCTAAGTCGCGGGAACCAGCTTATTCACAGACGCTCAGTCAAAACAAAATCGATAGGCAAAAGGGTTCGGTTCCAGGTCAAGAACCAGGAGTCAGGCAGTCAGACAGTCGAGCGGCTACGGTGGATGGTGTTTGAAATTGAAGCGAGAAGAGAGATAATGGGAAGAGGAAGAATCAGGATAAGATTTTTTGGAAAAGAAGTGTTTTCAGTCTTGAGTGAAAGACCTGTGCAGAAAATGAGAGATGAAGTGTTGGTGAGTTCGTATGAAGCAATCTGTCAATGAAGCAGGAAGGAGGACCAGAAGGAAGGAAGAATGAACGAAGGTAGATAAGTAGAAAAAAGGAAGATAAGATATAAGGAAGGACGTAAAGATGAAACAAAGGAATGAAAGAAGGTAGTTATGAAGGAAGGAAACTTAAAACAGTAAAACAAAATTCAAAAATCTAGTTTCATTAGCAGTGTTATAATTGAAAGCAAGTAAGTTACTGAAATAGCACTGATACGTTGTCCAAATTTATCTCAATTAGTTTGCATCACTGTTAGATGTCGCTACAAGGCAACATATACGTCAGTAGTGTTGACTCTGTAAATAATATACCATCCATAAAAGAACTTGAACAAGATCCGGTGGTCCATCCGTCTCTTTCATGACTGCTTTGGATTGAGGTTTGTTGAGTGATGTTTACAAATTAAATCTACAAACATCCAACATACGCTAGCAATCCGTGCAATAAGCATGGAAAGATAAGAAAACAGTAGATTTTAGATTGTTAATTTTATGTATTTTGGTTTAAATTAAAGTATATAATAATACATTTGGTTAGAAATTTCACGTGGACGTTGTGCTACTACTGGCTGAAGCTGTTCACACGGTTGAATAGACGTGTAAAATGTTTAAAATATGTTATATGCAATCATTTCAAGTAAAATATCGCGATTTCTTTATTAATTCATCAGTTATTGTTGACCCAGTCAGGTGAAGCCTAATATAAGTTTTTGTTCTTTGTTTCTGATTGATTTTCAATTTTTATTGCAGGTGATCCAGCAAAATGCGAGCTAAGGTAAAAACTCGAACTGTATTTGGACTTTTTTGTAAATAAACGAAGTTGCAAAATTGCAAATAAAATGTATATAAAATAAGTTTTAGGGAAATTTAGCTTAGCAGTTTTACCGAAGACTCTTTATAATATCCGCAGTTATGACATCGTCGGTTGTAGTCCTGATCAAACAGTTAAGTAGGAATGCAAAACAAAGGCCTCGTCAAGAAATTTCTGCTATATCGGTCTGTGCAGAGAAAATTAGTGACTTTGAACCCTGCTGCAGGAAATAGAGTTATTGTTATTTGTCTGATAATTATTTTAAAATTCTTGTCCGTTAGCAACCATTCGCACATTTCTTTATGGAAAGATGTTGTATTTGCACCGTTCTTCCAAGCAGAATTTAAGCAAGTAGCTGTTGAAGGGGGCATTTTATTCAAAGTGTCATGAAATTTATTTTATTTGTGTTCTGTCTTCAGTGGAGGAAGAAGCGAATGCGAAGGTTGAAGCGCAAGAGGCGAAAGATGAGGGCCAGGTAATGGATGATGCAACAATTTTAAAATGATATTGAGATTAGCTTATTTAAGGAATTAGATTTTGTTTAGGTTAGCTGCTGTGACGTGACTGAAGGTCAGTTTGCGTGTTACACATGCAAGGTATGTAGGTTTAAGCTTGGCTAGGGGTCTTGAGCATGTTCTTCAACGGAATTGTTTGGCACATTCTTTTGATGCCGTGTTGATTCTTGATTTTGATGCTGTGTTTGATCTGGCACATTATAAACACAAAAACTAAGAGCTATTTTGTTTAAAAAATATATCCATTCTACACAATAAAATAAGCTAAAAAATATTCAAAACTTCCATGCTGTCTATCAGACAGTATAAGTTATGAAGCTTTTTGAGATTATCTTATTCTGTACGATGAAAGTATCTTTAAAACAAGTGAAATAGCCTTTAATTTTGTCGTAGTTTGGGCTTCTGCTTGAGTGCTGTAATTGGCCAAGATGCAAGAAATGCAAGAAAGTTGTATAGTAGATTTTTGGTGCTGTGCATGCATTTGAACAGGAAAGCCAGTAATCTATGGGACCCATTATTTGTCAAGATAACCAGAAATTAACTTCTCCATTTGAAGTACTGACTTCTGTAACTCATTTTTCTTTAATTGGTTTGACTCGTTTTTCTTTAATTGGTTTGTTGATATTTGATAGTGTAATTGTTAATTGGTGTTCTGTTGGTTTGACCTTTCTTCTATGGTGTTTGGGGTTTGAATTGAGAAACAAGGCTCTCTGCTGGATAGCTATTGTGGTGTTTGCAAATCTGTGGCACACTTTCAAATAAAGAGCCTACGAAGACTGAAAGAGATTGTGCACTGTGCTGAGTGGGGATTGTGTGGAACAGGAAAGCCTGCCACCAATACGTTCGAGTTTTTACTCCACCAGAAACTCGATATTATGCTGTAGTTGCGAGACATATCAAGAGGTCATGTTATTATGAGTTGGGATCTGTATCCCAGACTATTATATCAGCAAAGCCACAACTGCAAAAAATATCAAACATTTTTGTAATGTTTAGATAAAGAAAATATATTTTTTTACTTTAGGTCTAAGTAAATGGTCTCTTGTCGAGAAATTGCTGCTGCAATCGACATCACTTCAGATCGCTAACATCACACAAGGATCTACTGTGAACATCTGAAGCAGATTATAGCTTCAAAGCAGAACAGTTTCAGAACATGAGAATTGCTATTATAAGTCTCAACAGCATTACATTAGAATTTCTCATGAAATTTTCCAGTGCTTGGACTTCAGTTGAAGGAACAGTTTCTGTGATGTCTTGCAACATTCATGGTGATCAGTATTGGTTTCTGAATGTTGTGTTAAAGAAGAAAATTAAATGCAGCAGCAATATTACATCAATCTCATGTTGTTTTGTGTATGCTCTCAGAAAATTTATTATACCTAAAGAACTTGCTATGCACACTCCATGTAATGTTTGCTGTTGGCTAAGATGAGTCGTGCAAATGCTAGAGTAAAATAATGGGTCTTGGTTTGTGACTTAAATACGAGTTTGCAAGTTGGGCCTTTTCTGGTAGAAGATTGTCGTTTATTTTCCTTCTTTTTAAAAGCTGTTTGGTCATTCTTTGGACTCTCCCTCCCCTTGTGCTCGTTTTAACTTCACCGAGTGTTGTGCAGTCATACTCAGACAAGTTAACTAGAGGGTGAATGTGGAAATCTTGGAACACATTTATGTCTTGGTGGGATTTTGAACCCCAACCCTGGATGACTTGGGAACAAAAATGATCCTTACAGGAGCACTGCATCTACCAACACCTCCGCCTTTCTCCCCTCCCTTCCGCAAGCACTTGAAGACCTACTTGTTCCCCAGTGGTTCTGGGTCGTCAGGCCTGGAGCGCACCTGGAACTCCACCTTGAGTGGAGTTTATACATTTTTTATTACAATTGTGTAATGTGCCAAATCAGGCCTGGAGCGTGTTCCTCAGCAGATCACCTACAAACTGTGCCTAATTACATACTAGGCTCTTAATGGTCTTCTGCCAGACTATATATCCGACTTCTGTATTCGAACAGCCGACAACCAGAACACATCGGCTACGGTCCTCATTGCGGAATCAACTGCATGTCCCACAGTCTTCCACAAAGTTTGGTGAATGTTCCTTCTCTGTCGCTTGACCCACTGCTTGGAACAGTCTTCCTGAGAATGTGACGAATGCCCCATCCCCGGACACATTCAAGTCACGACTCAAGACATCTTTTTAGGATATCTTATGACTAGTTGATTTTTGTTTTTTAACCCATGTACAGCGCCTTTTTTCTTCGGCCTCGGTTGTGCTACGGCGCTATATAAATTGTCTTATTATTATTAAATCTGTTTGGCACTTACAGTAAAGTTTCAGCTTAACCCAAGGCATCTGCTGTGTATAAACAATGAGAGGGTCCCATTCAAGCACAACTTGAATGGCTTTTTAAAAGTCCAAAACAGTTCATGGTTGGTCATAGCACAATTTACACTTGATAATTCCCCCAACACATACAAAACTGTAATCATGAGATTTCTCCAGCGCCCAATGAAAGCCACGTCATGGGACCAGCTTATTCACAGGCGCTCTGTCAAAACCAAATCGACAGGCAAAGTGTTGGTTCCAGGTCAAGATCTAAGAATCAGGCAGAGAGACAGCATGGCAGCTACAGTGGGTGATGTTTGTGATTGTAGCAGAAAGAGGGATAAGAGGAAGAAAAACATGAAGTATATATGTGGTGGTGCAGTAATCAGCATCTTTAGATAACGGTCATGGTTGTACCAATAAGTGGAAAGGTTTAATATTTTCACTCATTTGCCTTTTCATCCAATTTCCCTGACTCGTTTCTCGATTTTCTTTCTTCTTGATCTGTTCGCTTCATAGCTCGACTTCTCCGGTCCTTCCCATAAATCATGTAATTTTCGCTTTAATATTCCTATTTCTCTTCCTTTGTATCGTTTAAAGCTTTTAACTTACAATTTCTGTGGTCAACCCACGCTGAAACCGGTGTGCAAGTCAACTCAATGGCCTGGCTCCTTAACTAGGTACATCGACAGATGGCTCCTTCTGTGTAGACTATAGGGCCACCCTTGCACATCGTGGAGGAGGAGGGCTAAAAAGTTCTCAGTACTAAAGCAAGTAATTCCAGGTACCAACAACGCGAAGTTACTCTTATACCCCGTTATTCCGCATATCCTACGCGGTGCCAAGTACCTTAACATTTATATAACGCCTTTCTAGACCCTTCCAACGGCGTTTATCGATGTTTTGCGTGTTTACACGCCGAAGCAGCATACGTGACAAATGTACACGTTTTCCTATAGCGACCGTGTGGCCTCGACCCTGCTCAGTTTTCAGTGAATTAATTACGTAGACGCACATTGATAAAAATAATCTTGTAAAAGAAGAATTAAAAGACCGATCTCAACCGAACAAGACGTTGCATGAAATAGCGTACTTTAAAAAGTAATTATTTTTCTATTACAAACAATTTGATGCATATACAAAGATAAATCTAATTGCACCCCACGATCCGCAGGCTACGTCATAGCTAATTAATAACGACTCTTTCGCCACCTAGCGACGCGTGGAAAAAGCCTTAAGACGCTGGTTTGACTGCTTAATCATAGAACACTTGTCGGTTGATATTGTGTGCATTAACTCGATCGTTGATAAGACACGAAAAAAGAGTGGAAACCTGATCTTTTGATTGTTTCGATAGCGGGTCTTTATATACGAAACCAATTTCCATAGACCGTGTTGACATTTCTTTATCCGATTCCGCAGGGATTAAACTTAGGCCAAGGCTTGGACCTGAAATCTAAACAGTTGACCTCTGGATTGTTATTCTATAGGCTGCTTGCAGTACAATACTGAGTAATGTTTTGGCCAATCACATTCGCCTTAGCTATAATCGTCGACCAATCGCAGGTAACTAACAAAGCTGAGGTAACACATAACGTAAAGTAGTGGTTGTCCTTTTATAAGCTTAGTATTTACTGGGGTAGGTCTTCTATATAGAAAGAAATATGGCTTTAATTTTATCATGTGCAGTGACAAAAATGCGAATATCAATGCAATTAAAACATAAAAATTGAGTTCGACGATTAAGTTTTCGGCGAAAACATCTGACGATATCTGTCCGTCAACGCAAGCAGGAATTTCTTAAGCTACGCCGTTGGTCTATGGAGTTTGCTCGGTTGCCTAGCGACTGTTACGACGTGCAGTCGTCCGATACGTGGTCGTCACTTCCGGGCGTTGATACGACGTCATATCCGGCTCTGTTCGGCGATTTCGGAGGATTTGAATTTCGGAATTCCGAACCGGGCTTCCAGTTACTGACTGAGATACCGCGAGAACGCAACGAGACTTACCAACTTGGTATCGTCCACGAATTTCGAGCGGGTTCCAAGTCGCGAGACTTCACGAGGGGTATCGACGCGGATACAAAGTCACATCGTGACATGGCGAACGTGCGGGAGAGGCAGCGGACACAGTCCCTGAACGAGGCTTTCGCCCAACTGCGTCAGGTTGTACCCACGCTACCGTCCGACAAACTCAGCAAGATCCAGATACTGAAACTCGCCAGCAAGTACATCGACTTCCTGTGTCGTCTGCTTCAGTCAGCCGACGACGCGGCAGAAACGGCGGGAAGCGGCCTAGTCGAGTCTCTCGCAGGGTATCCCGCCATCCAGTCGTATCCCTCGACGAGTCATCCCTCGGGTTCAGCCTCAGCAGCTCACGAGGCCATACACTACGCGTTTTCCATGTGGAGGATGAGCGGCTATTCGTATCCGGGCGATTATGAATTAGCTGGATACGATTAAAGTTTCAATTAACTAAATACATGTACTTGTCACAAAACTATTATAGAGACTCAGTTTAGGGCTTAGGCCTATATGTATCTAATAATTACTGGCCAATATCAGTGGCGGATTTAACTATAGGCGTTGGGGGAGGCGCCCCTCAGACCAGACCCGTGAATGGTGGACTGCCAGAATGTGGCGCCCTCTGGAAATGCTCTTGCCCCCACGTAATCAATCCTGGAGCCGCCACTGCCCACTGTATTTACACCTAAATGTAGGGGCGAAACTTTGGTTTTAACACATGTGGTGCTACCAGTTTTTTCGCCTTATTTTCCCTTTCGCGTAATAACAGAAAATGTAAATGTATAGGTTTTATATAGCGACCGTATGGCCTCGATCCTGCTCATTTTGCAATGAATTTATCAGGTGAGATCCTTCACCACCGCTGCCCGTTTGAATGGGCGCCCCGCTATTTAAGGTCCCCGTGCACGGACCGTACTAGCCCGAGATTTAAATCTCTGAAATAAGCCACGACCGGGACGCGAACCTGGGATCCTCACGCACAGAGGCTCCTTGGGGTACGCACTTACCGATGGAGCTAACCAGGCCAGTCAGTAGCAGTGTTAAACATAATTGGATAATGCCAAGCTCCACCTAACTTAAGCATTACTTATTCATGGCATGAAAAGTGGTGGTCCATACGGTATCCAGTTGCAAAAAGTGGGGTACAGGTAGGCCTATATCTGAAACCCCCGAAATTACCCCTATTCATGTATATATAATTAAGCCTATTGTAATTATCAAAGAGGGTTTAGAAAGGAGCATAATTATAACCTGGCGACATATTTGTTTACGAATTGGAGCTTTTAGATTTAAATCGGTTTAAGAGGAACAGCGGGATTCAGCTTTTATGTAGATAACAATTTACTCTAAAGGAGCAAGCGTTGGTCTAATTCTAAATATGCCTAATCTAATCTAATGTCTTATGTAGCGCCGTTACCATAATGCACAAGACATCAATCGAAAGTCATCACATCATGTAATTATAACACCTAATTAGGCCTAACAGATGCCTAAAGTCTGCAGTTGCCGATATGGCAAACTATAGCCAATGTTGGCCTACACTGTCTTAACTTTGATAATTCTTCTCTATTCTAGCAACGTAAACTTGATTCCTTCAGTCCAAAACAACCAGGGAGGCCTATATCGTTCTTAATTCGAGTATTAGAGCTAAAGTAGGCTTGGACTAAGGCCGTTTGGGCCCCTAATTACAAAGTAATATTGGCCTCCCTGCTTCCCCTCCGCGAAGCGACTCCTCAACGGTGGAGGCGTTTTGGGGATGTGCTGAGCCACAGGCGGGGTCTTGGGCAAAGCCCCAGTCGCCTAGACTTATAATGATTGCGGCCTACAGCGTTCGAGATTAGCGACGTAAACATTGAGGGGGGGCTGGGCCTATAATGGGGTAATGGGTGGGTCTGGATGCGAAGCCCCTATTGGGTTCCAGAGGTAAAGCCCCAGGCATAGGGGTCGCGAAGTAAGCCTAATGGAGGAAGACATAAAGCCCAACAGTTCAATAGACAAACAATGAGAATGTCGCTAATATTATTTACAGTGGAATATCGACTGGGCCTACACACCAGTTACGAACAGTATGACTGCATTGGGCACGACTTCCAGTAAGCAAAGAAAAATGTGTTTTTATACAAACCAATGCAAAGTTCGTGAACTTTACATAATTTATTCAAAAATCCGGTCTATGGCCGCAGAATGCAATGACGACTTTAGTCTATAATATGTATTTGCAATTGACGGATGCAAATACAAGCCGCTTTATTACTTACTTACTTACTCACTTACTAACTTATTTTTACTTGCTTGCGGTTTTGATGGACATTGGTGGACAGGATTAGAGAAAGAAGACCGATTTGGTTTGGCCATGTAACGAGGATGGACAATGGAAGATTGCCAGCCAGGGCACGCCATGGCCATGTGGAGGGAATATGGAGTCGAGGAAGACAGTCCAAGAAATGGATGGACAAAGTGAGGGAAGATCTAGAAATCAAGGGATTGGATATGAGAACCTCCATTCACACATTCAAGAATAGAGCAAAGTGGAGGCATCTTGTTCAGACCTCATCGTCGGCATACGCCTGACGGAAGAGAGCAGAAGGACTTGCTTGCGGCTTACTTATTTATTTACCCTTCTGTCACTTTCTTTAGCCCCAAGGAATCAATGTCCTTTCTTTAGCCCTAAATGAGCGATAATCCAACTTCTTAGCGACCTAACTACATCTTTGCCAGTAACTATAGTACAGATCAATGTTTCTATTCCCAAAATTCTCTGCTGTATCCTATATCCGTTTCCGCTTTGCAATCTGCGACAAGTGAAACTGGTGTCAAGTTGTGTGTTTATCTATTTGTGGGGAACTTCGAGATCTCGTTAGTAGAAATCTCGCGAGATATTTTAAGTGCTATTTCACTTCTAAATTTAACGTTTTATGGATTTGATTGACTAACTGAGTGCGGTGTGCCTGAAAAAACTATAATTTTAATCAGGAAATTAGCAAACATGCAAAAGTCGACATCTTTTGGGACGATGTTTGCACCAGTTTGTTCGTCGTCGCAGTTACAGGCCCCATCGATTTGGACTTCATCAGCCCCTCAGAACGTGCCATCTACTGGAAATCAGTCCGGAAGTCGTCAGGGCACATCCAGAGAGGGTAGGTCCTGCCGATAACATTAACAGAGCAGTTAATGTGACTCCCAAAAATGGTTATATGCGTAAGTTCTGTTGTAGTCACCTAGTACAGTAATTTAGATCAAGTACTTATATTTTTGGAACTAAATCCTTAGGCAGTTAGGAAGCTGGAAAAGTCAAGTTTATTTATGGAATTTTGTCGTTATAGAAGAGTCTGTTGGCAGCGTTACTCGTACCTTTAATTTGTTTGTTATGTCGGCTTTCCAACCAATGCCAGTCATTTACGTAATGATAATGATAATAATAAAACAAGTAATAATAATAATAATAGCAACAACAATAATAATAGGACGATTCATGTAGCACTGTGACAAAGACAAGGCCGGAAAATGGACGATTTACATGAGTTCAAAACTCAAATATAATCATATTATTTTTAAAAAACTGTCCATAGATGGGGCATTCTTCCCATGGTCAGCTAGGTTGCTCCATGCATTGGAATCGATCTAATCTCAGTTTGGACTGCATCCGATATCAGTTATTTCAAAAGTACTTGCTAAACTAGGAAATCAGGCATTTTAGTTTTACAGCCTTAACAGCCTGGGCTTTCAAAATTTTGTCTAGTCATTGTCAGTCATCAGGATTTGCCAAATATCTTCTCAATAACCACATGGAAATGCGCTGAATAAGCACTTCAGAATGTACTGAATAAGCACGTTGAGTAATCATTGAGTTTGGGTTCTTGGTGGTTTCCTTAGAACCAGCAACACGAATTCCCCAGACACGTAGAAATAGAGCAGTGCACCTGTGTGCATGCAAGTAAATGTAGAAGTAAATGTACAAGAAATTTGTAAGTATAAGAGAAATTACCACAGTATGCATGCATTAGTAATTAGACATTATGAAATCAAAGAGACTTGCACAAGATAGTTATATGAAAGCTGAGGGAAAATAATTTTATGGGTTTTGTTGATACAATTCTTTCACTGCTGTAAGTTCCACTTTGTTATCAGGTGTTAGATTACGTTTATCTGAAGTATTGTGAATGGTAATTTGGGTGAAATGGTGGATTTGACTGGTTAAATCTGCCTAATTATGAACAATATGGCCACCCAAGACTGTAAGAAATAGAGCACTGTTACAGTGGTGCTATAAAAGTGCCAACAATTATGCAATAAAAAGTAAGGAAGAGAGTAACACCAGAGCTTTTTGAAATAGTTTCATTTATTAAAAACTTAGATGGTGCAAATTTGTGGCATACGTGAAAAAATCTTATGAACAAGTTTTTGCTATGAAAATTCACTCTGCCAGACAAACTACTTTAAATAAGTTGGAAACAATAGCTACTCATGTCAAATTGTTTTTGAATTTGCATCTGATACGCACCATGTGTTCTCCACGTTTTTTGTGTGTACAAAATTCTTCATGCACAACAGCAGAATGCAAGAAAATGCCGTGTTCTAATTTGTCCAGATTGGAATAGGCTCTCTGTCCTATTGTCCTTGAGCATTATTACAGTGGTGCTATAGAAGTTCTTAGATTATTATTATTATTATTATTTGCCATTGGATGCAATATGATAATGATTATGTAATTATGGCCATATATGTAATGGCCATATATGCAGAATGAACAATGATAGGAAAATCAAAACACTATTGTTTGGAATGATGGATGGGAGTAACAGAAGAGGACGACCGCACAGGGAATGGGCGGACCACATAACTGAATGGTGTGGAACAATGCTTCAAGAGCTGAGCCATGCCGCACTGAACATACAACAGTGGAAGAACATGGTGAAAATGGCATCGGACACCTATGGGCGCTGAGCCCACGGTTCATGATGGTGATGATGATGTAATTATTGTGAGTAAGTGGAATATCCATTTCTTGATTTTTGTCTCTTTTAGGAATAAACCAGATCAGTATACCAGTGGATGCAAGGAAGCGTGAACTTCTTGAAGCAAGGATTAGCAACGACATAGCAGGGCTGAGGGTTAGGGCTTGTCATTATTTACCAGAGGATTATGCAGTGCAGTAAACAAATGATTATCGTCATTGTGATTGTCAATTTTTTATCATTGTTCATATTTTGATCATTGTGAGAATTCTGATCACTAGTATTGCCTTCATTGTCGGTGTTCTCATCATTGTCGGTGTTCTCATCATTGTCGGTGTTCTCATCATTGTCAGTATTTTCTTCGTTGTCAGTTTGTTGTTGTAATTTTGTAATCACTGTCAACACTGTGATCATTGATAATATTCTCACATTGTCAACATTCTAATCATTGTCAGTTTTCTCATCAATGTCTGTATTCTAATCATTGTCAGTATTCTCATCATTGTCCATATACTGACTGTTAGTTATCATGGTGTTAAATAGACTCCAGTTTTTGGTTAGTGATAGTTGGTAAACATATTTATTCTTTCTCATCAGCTATTTGTTAAATCATCTTTTCTTGTTCTGCTGGCAGGTTACCATCAAGTGTAACGGAGTGGCTCATTGAAATTATTGTTTGATTAGCTTTTGTTTTTAATATTCGGAAATGTTCCAGCAGTTTTGAGAGCTGCTTAAAAGGTGCTATATACATGTTCAAATAGATACAAACATGCATAAGTACATACATACATATGCACTTACATGCATACATACACACATGCATGCATGCATACATACATACTGTACATACTTTCATGCCTACATACATACATGCATACAATACTTGCATACAATACATACATGATACATTGGTGCTTATATGTATACATACATAATACAGACATACATACATTTAAATGCTTTTGCAGCCAATTTGTTGTATGTATTTCCAGGCTACAGGTTCTGATGCTCCACCGTGCAACCAGTCTGATTCAAACTTAAGTAACGGTTCACAGCACAGCAGCGGTGGAGGCTGGAGTGATGAACACCTGTTGCAGCAGGCATTATCTACAGATCAGGTGTGCTTAACCTAACGTTTGTCACGCATCAAGGAACACTGAAATAGAACTTAGAACTCGTCACATGTGTCTTCGTTATATGCCGCATTTTTTAAAATGGCATTTGACTCATTGAAAGTCAATAATGAAAATTGCTCTTCTGATTTTTTAAGAATTGTAGAGAAAGCTGTAAAATTTATAAATGAAAAATTTGAATTGTTACTTTTTGAATGAATTACAGACGTTTTTTTGAAAATTCAAAGTTATGTATTTGTTTATGCTCGAATTATGTATGTGTTTGTGATCTATCTAGAAAATTACTAGATTTTTTGAATAATTATGGAAGATTCTATAGATTTGTATGGATTCTTAGGGTTTTACTTGTAATTTTAAGATCAGCAATTCTTGTGGCCTTGTGGATAGCTTCTTGGTTCTTTGTCAGTAATTGTCAGCTAAGAGTGTATCATTAAATGTGATGTTAGGTGGTTTTTGAAAAAAATTCTATATACTAGTGGCCTCTTGAATAGGTGCTGGAAGACTATTTCATGCACAGAAGTCAAGAACGTGAAAGGTCCAGTCACCCATTTAAATCTTAGTTGGTTAAAAGAAAATATTTGCGGGGCCACGGTATTGGATTGGATAGAAGGCTTAGTTTGTAACGTGGGGAGTACGGAGAGTGCGGGTTTGCACCTCCCCTTAGATGTTTATTGTGTAGTGACCTTGAGCAAGTACTTTGCTCACAACTGTTTTGCACCACTGATTCAGATCTACTGACCTTGCATGAGTAATAAATGCAGAATAATAATTATTATTAGCAGAATTTTGTGATCGCAGGTGATGTTTTTTTGGTGCGTTTGTGGTTTTAGGAATCTTCAAAAACCAAACCTGTTGAACGGAAACGAAAACGTAAAGCTGACAGCTCAAATGGTAAACCTTCTAACCATTCTAGCATCTCTTCTGGGAACTTCTAGTTTTGCTACTTTGTAAGATACAAACTAGTGATGGAGAAAGTCAGGAGACCATTAAAAGTATTGGGAACAATCTTGGGCTCTTGAACCTTCTCAGTGGCTGGTCCAAAGCTTTGAAATTCACTGCCCATTTTACTTCGTTCTGTCAATTCTTTAATGTCATTAAGGTCTAAACTAAAGATGCGTCGCTTTCATCTTGCTTCCACTGTGGCCTGGCTTCTGGTTTCTCTGATATCTCGGAATTCGACCTGGCTTCTCCAATGGATTATGATTTTGGATTGCAATTTAAACTTGAAGCGACCGTGGACTTGGGCATTATGATAACGGCGCTATAAAAGTCTTTAGATTAAATTACATTAAAAGCGGACAGAAAATAGAATGAACAAAACTTATATATGTTACACTATGACGAACATATTGGACACAGAAATTTATGTAGTGTCTTTTAAGAACCTTTCAAGGCCGCTGTAGCATGGCTGTCTAACAAGTTGGACTTGAGACGATCTGACAGTGTATTTGATCTGATGCCACCTCTGATTAATTAAATTTTAAATTGAATGCATGGCAGTGTAGGATGAAAGGGACATGACAGTTCTGGTCATTTACTTTTATAAACGTTTTTTATGTGTTTGTTTTTAAATCAGGTGGTGAAAAAGCCAAGCGACCACCGGATTTTTTCGAGGTAAACAATTTTGTGGCATTTTCTGTTAAATAGTTTTTGGTTAGTGATAGTTGCTTTCCATCTGTTGGCTGATTTGCTTTTTTTACATTAGTCTTATTTTCTTTAGTTCTTGTGTCGGTTCTTCCCTACGGAATGGTCTTGCTGTGAATGTACATACTGTTTCTTCTGACGCTACTCAAATGATGTTCTCTTCGTATGTTAAGGCATGTTGTGTAGGTCCTTTAGACTGCCATGTTTGCAGTGTTTAAAGGGCTTCTCTTTGTCTTCTTTTACTTAATGGTTTTGTTATTTGCATTTTGATTTTTCTGTGACTGCTGTTCTTTCAGCCTGGCAACAGTCCTGTTCGCGGAATGGTTGTCACCAGTACAAACACGAGTTCTAGTTCTTCAAAAACTCCTTCACCTCTGGGCCACAGTCTTGTATGTATTTCCCTTCACCCAAGTCTACATATTTTAAAACAGAGTAAACATAAATGCAGCTCCCATCTTCCATTGTGAAGTGCATGGAATGCGCTGATTTCCTTCTGTTCAGTCCTTGAACTGGTAAATGGGCAAATCCCAGGGTCCTGGACAAGGACTCGATGCATCTCAGGATTTCCCAGTTACTTCTTGGCTTATGCCACTACTAAATCTTAATGTTTGGTCAAAGAGGCAATTACTGAATAAACATTCAGAGCAAGGTCAGCATTCAACGAAAAATTTTGGTTATGCTCAGTCTTCTTTTGGCAGAGCGTAAGACCAAATTCAGTTTTCTGGCCAAATTGTGTACATAACTTGGAATTTACTGGACTGATTTGTAAGCTGTTCCTTGTAATCAGTGGCTACTGTGCATTGGAGCTTGCCTGTTGGCTTTACATAACAGCAACCATTGACTGATGCCTGATACATTATTACAATGTAATTTCAATTGCAAATTTATATAGCACCGTTCACGAGAAACTTGTCAGTGGCGACACAGAAGTCATTGGATTAGATTAGACTAGACTGGCTGTTTTGGGTCAGTTCTGAAGCTGAAGCTCAATGTGGGACCAAAGAAGTATCAGGTTTAAGGCTGGCTAAGTTCAAGGCAAGGTTTTGCTTCAATGTTATTTGACCGTTTTTGTTACAATAGGTCAGCAGTTTATTCCATGTAATGTAATATGATTTGTTAATAGCTTAATATTCGATAAACTGTCATTGAATAATTTAATATTAATAGTCATTTGTGTAATTCTTTGTCTAGTTTACGTCACCTTCATCTGCAAATTATTCCACGACAAACGTTGTGCCAAGCTTCTACTCGGGGCCCGAAGTGCCGCATAGTCCAACAATTGCCTCACGTAGTTTAATGGTTGCGACGCACAAGGGGACCCAGGTGAGTCTTGACAGTTAATCATCACGAATAATGATCATGAATATTAATCAGCATGAATATTAATCTTCAATTATGATATTAAGCATGAATATTAATAATGCTAAATATTAATCAACTTGAATATTTATCGGTACAATTTGTTGATGGAGCAAACGTAACTGTTGCAATCAGAATGCAAATGAATTTATTTCAAGCAGATTTCTGTTTTATTTTGACAACAGTTTCGAGTTAGGTAGCTTGTAATTTTTCTAAGCGGCTATGAATGGATGAATTGATGTAAGTGAATGAATTGAAGTTGGTTTGAATGATGTCTTTTGCAGACGGACTTGAGTGGAACGATGCTGGAACAGATTGAATCGAGGTCAGCCTCTGACCTGAGCCGCAAAGACCAGATCATCACGAAGCTAGAGGCAGTAAGTACACGAATCAATCATTCTGTTTTACATTAAAGACTCCTAAATATTTCTGTCTGAGAATTTACTATGTTTCTTGTAGAGCATTTTGAAGGGTCTTGTATATTTTCCAGAAAATAGCTTGTTTAGCATATTTGAGATGCGTTGTGATTATTGACCTTTTGGTTTCATTAGAAGCGACCATAGATTGATGCCTTATGCATTATGTTAATGATGCATTATGTTAACGATGCATTATGTTAATGATGCATTATGTAACACAATGCATTATGTTGATGATGCATTATGTTGATGATGCATTATGTTAATGATGCATAATGTAACATAATGCATTATGTTAATGATGCAGTGGAAGTCATTAGGTTACATTACACTGTCTAGATTATTCATAAATTTTCAGGAGATGTGGACAATGCATATGTTGGATTTTAGGAAAAGGAGGAACTGCTGAAGCAGGTTCAGAGCAGCCAGAAGATCGTAGAGAAGCAGAAAGAATCAATTCAGAAATGCACGTCCATTACGAAAATGCTGCTTATTGAGAAGGTCAGCATCCTTTCACGATCCACGTCAGAACTCTCCGTCATCTTCATTTGGTTTTCCTATTTCAACTTCTTTGCTGGTTTTTCTCCTTCTTTCCTGTTCCTCCTGCTTCTTTATTTCCTTTTCTGCCGCCTCTTTTCTGTTTCGTTTATGTTTTTTATTCAATAAATTTTGTTGACTTGCTATTCCAACTTCTTAATTTCTTTGCACTGACTCGTCATCTTCTGTCTCCTTTTTCTCTTACCTTCTTGTCATCTTCCCATCCTCTCTCGTCACCGTAATGACACCGTGATGTACTTAATTAAGCATAACTGACACTGTAAGACGCTTTTTGTCACTGCGGGTGTAAATGGTGCAGCAGAACTGTGCAACTGAATCTCTATAATGGAATTACAGTGCTCTTGTGAAATTTTTAAACGGTGCTGTATTGATTATCTAGATACACGCACAGTTATATACATACATACGTGCATGCATACTTGCAGTTATATATATATATATATTTTATATGTATATATATATATATATATAACTTCCTACATACAGTTGTATATATACACATTTATATAGATTCATACATACATTATTTCTTACATATATACAGTTTTATATATATATATACACATTTACATCATATATATATATATATATATATATATATATATATATATATATATATATATATATATATATATAGATACATACATGCACTTGACAGAGCAACCTTGGAAACAAATTGGCCAACCAGCTGTTGTTTACCAAAGGTGTAAGTGTCTGTATCTATGCATCTTTGTAACTGACTTGCAGAGCAACCTCGAAAAGAAGTCGGCTCGTCAGCGCTGCATGGAGAACCGTCTTCGTCTCGGGCAGTTTGTCACCCAGCGCCAGGGAGCCACGTTTGTCGAGAACTGGGTTGACGGATATGCATTCACTGACCTCGCCAAGTAAGTCAGTTGATGGATATGCATTCACTGACCTCGCCAAGTAAGTCAGTTGATGGATATGCATTCACTGTCCTCGCCAAGTAAGTCAGTTGATGGATATGCATTCACTGACCTCGCCAAGTAAGTCAGTTGATGGATATGCATTCACTGACCTCGCCAAGTAAGTCAGTTGACGGATATGCATTCACTGACCTCGCCAAGTAAGTCAGTTGATGGATATGCATTCACTGACCTCGCCAAGTAAGTCAGTTGATGGATATGCATTCACTGACCTCGCCAAGTAAGTCAGTTGATGGATATGCATTCACTGACCTCGCCAAGTAAGTCAGTTGACAGATATGCATTCACTGACCTCGCCAAGTAAGTCAGCTTCAATTTCAAGAGAAAAAGGAAGAACAGTCCCTTGCAGTAACCGATGGGTTAGCTTAAGGGTACAAAGTGGTAGCGACTACTTCACTTTCTTAACTTCAACATATGAGGGTGGGTGTCAAGTCCTCTCCCTCATCGTCTGATCTTCTCACTGACAATGTATGGTCGGCATACTGATTTTATGCTCTGTTGACAGACCAGCATGCTAACTGCTAGACTATCACACACCCCGGCTTCATTTTCAGAGGTCCTGTATTCCAGTGTTTTGGCATTTAATGAACCGTTTTTTCTGATCTTGGTGTGCAAACAGTTTTGTGCAACCCAATTTATTTTGGGGTGGATTCATTAATTGGAGCATTTAAAATTATCTTTTTAAAGTAATACAATAATAAAATTATTATCTAATTAATAAAAATACTGGGACAAGGTCTGATTTTCCAGAAATGATATTTCTACCACTTGACATAATTTTTCAATTCCTCAGCAATCATTCCTAACTCAGGTAAAAGAGAAATGATAATAATTAACTAATGACAGATATAATAATGGCATTTATGAGAAGTTTGTAGAAGGTGCTTTTCAAATTTCCAGTTACTTAAATATATACTTATTAATTAAATACATATTTATATATATTGTCTCAAGGATCGTTTTTTCCTTGGGTACAAAAATTAATATCTGACTAATGCTGGTGATGACAATGGATGATATTTAGGCAGCAGGAGAGAATAGGGCAGGAAAGAGAGGAAATGGAGAAACAGCGCCGTGTTCTCGGAAAACGAAAGCCCACATCCGCTCCTTCCACCAGTGCCAAAGGAACAAAGAACACCAAAGAAAACGACGGATTTCTTAGACCTGCCGACAAACCGTTAGTCGCCAGCGCAGTTGTAACATTTTTCTGATTTATTTTTATTAATTACACTTAATTAAGCAAGGTCAATCTTCATTGGTCTGGACCTTTGGCAAATATTTTTACTGGAGCAGTTTTGGCTATTTATTTTCTTTATATTTGTTTATTGCACTTATTACACACTTAAGAGAGGAGTGTTATGATCGGTCTTGTTGAGGGGAACCGAGGCCGCGGAAGGCCAAAGATAAGTTGGATTGATAACATCTCGGCATGGACTGGCTTGTCGGGAACCAGGTTGTTGGATGCTGCGCGCAATAGATGGCTTTGGTTGAAGACGATCCTATCATGTAGTCAACCGTCGCGACGCGACGATGACGAATTGACATGACATGACACACTTAAGGGTCAGTAAATCTGAATCTACATTGAGATACAAGTGTGTGCGAACAATTTGTCATTACATGGAGTCCGCTCAGCAAGATCGAACCTGCAATCGTTACATTACAGACCCCGGATGCTGCCAAACAGACCACCCTGTTGCATGTATGGTCTCCTAGTAACATCCAGTGAAGCAGTAAGAACATTTGAGCCAAGGAACTAAGTACTATGTTTTCGATTCCTGTTATGTGCTTCATCCAGAAATTCTATCATCCCCAGGACTATGCTTTAGGCTTTTTTCATAAAATGATCAATTTCCTTATCTTGCTTTATCTTTGACTTTCCTTACCTAGCTTTGTTGTGCCTGTTTTACCTTGACTGTAATACCTTACTTTATTTACCATCCATTACCATAGCTACCTTTTTCTTACTTAGTTTACCTTATCTTACCTTCCTTTACCTTGCCTTTTATTACCTTTCTTTGTCTGACCTAATTTATAATTTACCTATCTATTCTTCTTGTTAATGACCTGATTTTATGCTTTACGGTACCTTATCATAATCACTATAATTCAAGAATTCCCACAGCACCACTGTAACAATGTTCAAAGCATCAGTCATGTGATCAGGTGGTTGCTGCTAAGCAAATTTGGTCTGGGTACCAACTTCCAGGGTAGGTCCAGTCAATTCCAGGGTAAGTTTGGTGATGCCATATCTTACCTGATTTATAGGCTGACCGCAGCAGAGTATTACGAGCAGGATGAGATCATGAAACTGCGACAGGCAGCTCTCAAGAAGGAGGACTCTGATCTCCAGATGGAACTGGAGAAACTGGAACAGGAGCGAAACATACATATCAGGGAACTGAAGAGAATACACAGCGAAGACACTTCCAGGTCTGTGGCTAAGTTTTTTCTCCGCTAACACAAATTATTTCATAAATAATACCCATTGGAAACGTTTCCAAGTTATTTTAGAGGATTTATCTAATTTTATTTCTTTATTTCCTTGCTTGCAGAGACAGTGTTTGATGGTGCTGTGAAATTGGGGGGTTAGGTTCCTGTGCAGCGACCATGTGGGGGAAAAAGAGTAAATTAGGGTAATCTCCCATTTTCTACAGAAAGGCTTTATATGAACATTTATATAGCACCCTTCTGAACCTCTCTAAAGTCTTGTTCAAAAGAAACTCATCACTAGATCACTTAATAATTAATTTGAATGATATGGTCAGAGTAAAGGGATAAAGAAAATGAAGTAAGTGTGGAAACTGTTTGTGGCCAGTCTTTGTTTTTTTTCTGGCAGCTCTTTCTCAAGATTTTCACGCAGTTGACAACGAAAATGCAATACTAGTTACTGTGTATATGAATCTGTTCTGTTATGTAAAATTTCCTGAAAGTTTGAAGAAACTTTATGTTTTTGGATTTTTTTTTAAACGCATCAGTGAAATGCCTAAAATCTTCAGTCATGCACGAGGGCCTCTTTATTGCATGTGTCTTTACGAGATAGATCCAGATGTGTAACCTATCCACAGTGTGCAACTTGATATTGCTTTCATAACCTTCACATGTTTGTTTGTTTATTCATTCATTCAATCATTCTGAGCATTTAAGTAGTGCCTCTTCCAGATATCTGCTCAGAGATGCTCTGAGCCCATTACTGGCAAAAAGAGAACAGTTTTAAAGGGTGGTAGAAGGTACATGTAGGACGCATAGATCCAGAGGGAGGTCACTCCCTGAGGTAGGTGGTTTAACCACTGAAAGGACATGATGTTGTACTGTTGAAGCTTAGCAAGGTGTTCTAGTGCATTCAGAATTGGTCACCTGTAATGTCTGTATGCATGTACGTACGTATGCATGCATGCATATATGTATGTACATGTGTTTGTGTATCAAGATAGGCAGTATAGTGACCTTTAAGTACCTCACAAAAGTGCTGAATACTCTGCCAAAGTATAAAGGCTTGTATGTTTGTATGTATTTATGTAATTTAAGAGAAACCTTGTGGTGTGTTTCGAAGGCACTGCATTCTAACAGAAAGAAGTTGCTGTGTTTAGGTTCAGCAACCATCAGATATTGAATGACCGTTATCTTCTGCTGAGTCTACTTGGCAAAGGAGGTTTCAGTGAAGTGCACAAGGTTCATTTTGATTATCTATTCGTTCGATGCTTTTATTCCGAGTTGCCACACTGGGAAAGTGACAGCTGTTTGATTACTTCGCTTTTATCTTAACCTTTGTTCTGACAACTGTTCCCGATAAAAGAACTTAATAAACTAGCAGTTGGCTTACTTTTCTCACTCTACCTTACCTTGCAATTAACCTTACTTTATCTTACCTCCCCTTATCTTTCCTTATATTACCTTCTTTTACCATATTTCATCTTATCTTTTAGTACTTAACTTGCCTTTCCTGTGTATTTTTCTCTTGATTCTGACTGAATGATGTCTGACTGGTTTGCTTTTAATATTTTGAAATGGTTACTAGTTTATTAATTCTCATTGATTGATGTAATGCTTTTTCGGTAAGTGTGTGATTGATTGATGGATTTACTTTTATCTGGGTTTATTGGTTGAGTAGTTTCCTTTTGATTAGGTGATACATGTTCATGCATGTTAGGCGATTGGGTTATTGTGATTTTAAACAATTGAATTGTTGCTTGACTGATTGGTATTTGATCGTGTGTCTGATCAATCATTTCTTGGACTGTTGGGAGCTTTTTTCACTGGTTGTTATATATTTGTCTGGTTGTTGTGTCTTCAGGGTTTTGATCTGAAAGACCAGAGGTATGCTGCTTGTAAAATCCACCAGTTGAACAAGGACTGGAAAGATGACAAGAAGGCAAACTACATAAAGTAAGCTGAGGATTTATTTAAACAAGCTTAGAACCAGTAACTTACAGTTTACTAATTGAATTGCTTTTGAGAGATATTTAACAGGCCTACATACATATGCGCATATATTATTACGTAAATATGCACATACATACATACATTCATACATACAAACATAAATAAGTACATACAAGAATTAGCTGATTTTATTAAGGTCTTTGAAAAGGTAAGGTTAGGTATTTAAATGAACAGAATTTCATGTTGTTCCCTAAACTGCTTTCTTCCAGACACGCACTCCGAGAATACAACATTCACAAGCAGTTGGATCATCCGCGAATTGTTCATCTTTACGACGTCTTTGAAATCGACAACAACTCGTAAGATTCTATTTTGTTCTGCTTTTTAAAACTTTTTTTTGTTTTTCAGATTAATAGTTTGTGTTTTTCAAATTAATATTTGGACTTCCACGTGTAATTTACAGCATTTCCCCCAAATTATTGTCTTGAACATTACATGCACATAAATACATACCCACACACACACATACTTACACACACAGACATATATACATACATGCATACACAACTACTTATGTACCTACATACAGGCATACCCACACATGTACATTAACTAGTAGTGCTACATAAATGAAAGAAAATGAGCTAGATGAACTATAATGCTTGTCTGTTAAACATGGACATACCTGTAAACTAGTCCTTGTATTTTCGATCTTAGGTTCTGCACAGTTATGGAATACTGCGAAGGAAATGACCTGGATTTCTATCTGAAGCAGAACAAACTTCTTCCAGAAAAGGAGGCAAGGTCGATCATTATCCAAACTGTAAATGCTCTGAAGTACCTGAACGAAATCAAGCCACCCGTCATTCACTACGATCTCAAGCCAGGTCAGCTTTCTAATCTAATCTAATCTAATGACTTTTATAGTTCTGCTATCATGTACTGAACAAGGCTCTTGTATTACCCAGAATAAAGTCAGCATTTGCATTCTAACTGAATCCACGCTAAAGCTGAACTATTCTCGTGATTGATAGGGTATTAGTTGATGGTTGCTTCGAGGTGAAACCACAGATGGCGATTATAATCTATTTGACAAAACCAGTCAATTTCTTAGCAGTCAATAATTCATGTGAGCTGAAAATGACAGCAGAACAGGGTATTGAACTCTACACACACACACACATATGCACGCACACACACCTTTCTCTCTCTATGTATCTCAACCTTTATATAGTGCCTGTTAAGAAGTGCTCAGAGATGCCGAAGTGTACATATCCATCTGATGTCTCTTTCATAAATACTGGTTGGGGACATAATGTAGCTACACTTCCTGAACAAGCAAACTGATGTTTTTTCTGATCATTTTTCTCATTACAACCTGAAATCCTGCAGTCACCCCACATGCAAGGATGAGCTTTTCAGCAACAAATATCCAAATACATGCATCATGTTGTTGTTAAAGCCACTGAAGAATGTGTTTCATTCACTGTTGCAGGAAACATTCTACTTGGCAATGGAGGAATGTCGAGAGGTGAGTGTGGCCAACTTAGTTCTTAGATCTTTGCTGCTTTTCCAGCTGGTTTCATGCACATCATTGAACTCCTTGCGTATTCATTTCGAGGTGTGAAGAACCGGTGAACGTTATCTCTAGCATCATTTAGGCTGTAAGGAGTTCCTTCATAATGTGCCTAAAAGGTGCTATAAAAATGCTCTGTTACATTACATTGGATTTGTTGACCTCTTAAGATTTCTGGCTTTGCAGGGGACATACTGCACAGTGGCTCTGTGAGTGGAGAGATAAAAATCACGGACTTTGGTCTGAGCAAAGTCATGGATGACGATAACTACAGTCCAGAGTCGGGGATGGACTTGACATCTCAGGGCGCCGGTACTTACTGGTAAGTACATCATGCTAGTCTTGATAATCATGTGTGTCTTATTATTTTTATTATTATTTTTATTATTGTTGTTGTTGTCATCATCATCATCATTAATAATAATACTATTATTATCATCATTAATAATAATAATATTATTATTATCATTAATAATAATATTATGATTACTATTATGCATTTATTACTCGCGCAAGGTCAGTAAATCTGAATTTGAGATGTGAAGCAATTGTGAGTGAAGGACTTGCTCAAGGTCCCTACACAGTAGCCATCTGAAGGGAGGCTTGAACCCATACTCTCTGTGTTACAAGCCAAGCACTCTATCTAATTGGCACCATTCATGATCTTTTTCATACAAACAAGCTACCGTGCAACCTGTGAGATGAGCTTTTTTGAAGATAGGGTGCAATTGTGACATCCTGCAGCTCATTATATCTGATTGTAGTTTTGTGTTGTTAGGTCAGGAACACCTCTGACGAATTTTCTTGAAGAGGTGCTTTACAAATGTCTGCCTGTTTTCTCTGGTTCTCTACATTGAAATGAGCTCTACCAGGGTAATTTCATCTGTTACAGGTACCTTCCACCAGAATGCTTTGTGGTTGGAAAGGAACCACCAAAAATCTCATCCAAGGTCGATGTTTGGTCCGTGGGAATCATCTTCTACCAATGTCTCTATGGCAAGAAGGTAAGTAATCATATATGGCAAGAAGGCATGTGACTGTATATGGCAGGACAGTATGCGACGTATATGACAAGATGGTATGTGACCATATACCATCAGAGCCAGATTCCAGCATAGCACCACGCTGTCTCCCTGGCTTGACCCCATTGATTCTGACCTGGCACTGAACTGACCAAACAACCTGGCTCTTAAAGACTTGATTTGATGTATGCTGGTGAATAAGCTGGTTTTCTTGAAGCAGCTTTTCTGTGGTGCTGAGAAATTTCAGAGATTTACATTACATTACTTTGGTCAGCTGGGCCTTTCACCCCTGCATCTGACGTTTGCATCCAAGGTGTCAGTGAAATTGAGTTTTTTACAGTATCAAACTGTTCCTGATGTTACAAATTGCTATGCAGGTTTGCATACGTTAGACTTGTCTGTAATTGTACAACATCTTTAACAAAATAATACTATTTAATATCGATAACAATGGCAATATTTACAGTAAATAAAATAATTAATAAAAAAATTTAATACCTGCAACAATAACGATACTTTTTTTCTTTCATTTGTCATTATCATTTTTGTTATTATTGCCATTGTTGCTATTATTATTAGTAGTAGTTGCAGTGTTATTATCATCATGACATTTTAATTATTTTCATCATCATTATTGTTATTATTTTCAATAAACAGTTTTTCTTTATGCATGTGTCAAGTTACCAACATACGAGAACAAGACTCTGATGTTTTGATCGTGATACTTTGTTTCTGGTTCTTAAGCCTTTCGGTCACAACTTGTCACAAGCTGCGATTCTTGAAGAGAATACGATTCTGAAAGCCACCGATGTTCAGTTTCCCAACAAACCGGTCGTGTCTAACGAAGCCAAGGTCAGTCCACCAGTTTTCTCTTATGTGGGACATTCTGCTCGGGTTTTATTGTAAGTGTAAAAACAGTGATTTGCAGAGAATCATATAATATAATCATAATCACGTTCTTATGAAGTTCCTGTTGAGAGATGGTTTCGGTGTGGTTTATGTAAACAAGTGTTTTAACTTTACCTTCACTTTCACTTTGTTACCTTTTTTACTTTACTTTGTTACCTTTTTTACTTTACTTCCACTTTGTTACCTTTACCGTTGCATTCACTTTGTTAACTTTACCTTTATTTCCCCTTTGTTACCTGTGTTGTGTTTGCATTTCAGAACTTCATCCGACGATGTCTGACATACAAGAAGGATGATCGTCCCGATGTCTTAAATCTGGTGCAGGACGATTATCTTAAGCCGCCAGTTACGAAATCAAAGTACGTCTTGTTTGTGATCATAATGGCAGCCAAGGGATTATGTGGCTTTGAGTCGTATAATGTATCTGATATTTGGAGGCTGGATTCACACAAGGGTGCATTATGTATGATTTACATTTATAGCACAGAAAGGTACTATTTAAGGTACTGTTACAGTTAATTTTCATTACTAATATTAGCTTTGATTTACATTCCTATTATGTACAGTAATTTACACTACTTTTACAGGCAGTGATTTACTTAACTATTCAGGTAATTTGGCTTCCTTTTAAAGCTGTCATTAGCTGAAAACAATGCACACATGGTTAAATTGCAAAAGACTATGTGTGAAATATTTTGGTCTTTGGCCTTGGACTTTTGTGGAATTTCTCTGATCAGTGGAAGAGTTTCTGTTTGCCTGAGAAATGTTCAAGACCATACGCTTCACAAATTCAGTTGTAACTGTTTCAGGAAATCGCCGGAAGATCTGCAGTCGATGACGTAATTCCTTGATGAAGCTGCTGACATTCAACTCGCTTGGCAGGTAATTAATCAAGATAAAAGCTGTCGAAATATCTTACCTGTCTGATATCAATCTGGCTTCATACTAAGGTGGGGCTTCATACTAAGTAACCAAGGTGAGGTAAGCAAGATTTATTTTAGCTTACTCACACACATTACGCTTACCTTACGTGTGACTTGCGTAATCTTGTAGGTCTGAGTTTTCCAGAGGGACAAAGGAAACTTTTGAAACAAACTCGATGAGAGGGATGACAAAACCGAGGATGAAAGTCATAATCACTTAAAGGCAGTGTATTCCGTTGAGGAAAAACAGTTGCTTGACTGTTTCTTCGTTTTGAACTAAAGACTGGATTTCTGGAAAGAACGAACAGATGAACAGCAGTTATGCACACACACACACACACACCAGATGAGTTTTATAGGTTTTATAGATCGCATAAACACACTTGCATACGGACATACAAACGACATACACATACAGACATGCATGCATACATACATACTGTATAATGGTATGTGTTAGAATGTACAAATACATTTAGAGGTAGCAATATATACGAAATCATATACATACACAGTGTATGTATAAATGTATATGGAAAGGTGTATATATGTGACCATGCCTGAGAAAACCCTCACAAAGTGAATAATCGAATCGACTCGGAAGGCTGTTGCACATAAAATGGGTTTAAAATAGTTCTCTGCATAATTTTCGCGTAGATGCACAGTATACCAATCAAAGTCGTGTTGAACTTCGGGCTTCAAAACTAATTTTCCACGTAAAAAATCTATCACACCCGATGTCCCTAATATTTAGGTAAGATTTAACCCATGATTCTTCTTAACTTTTCACATGGAGTTGTACATATTAAACTGTAACTGTTTTACCACTTGTATTAAAAACATGGTTTTCACCAAAATATTCAGCACTTCCAGCCAAGTCCAGTGCAACGTTAAACCAATTTCTGAATTTTTTTCTGACTGGGTTTTCCCAGTCACAGTCACACATACTTTTATTTATTTATTGGGTATATAACTTGCACATAACTTGCTGATATGTTTAATAATAAAAAAGGATAATTGTGCATGTACATTTATGCAGGTATATACAAGGTATATACAAGATAAGTGTTTATACTGTGGATTTGTATTTTGAATGTATATGCATCTTCATAAAACGTGTAGGCATTTTGGCATTAGTGTAATGGTTAGACGTGCAGTTGATGCGAAGGTTAGGGGTTCTTGTCTGGACTGCACAGAAACGTTTTCCATTCCACTTGTGATTTTATTGATTTGATCGTAGGTGAATATGTCTTATGATTTGTGGAAGAGCGCAGGGGTGGGGCAGAGGGGACTTGTCCAACAATCTAGATAATAATAGCCTTAGACACATGCATGGTCTGGCTGTATGTGATGGTGAAATGCTGGCGCTTTGCTGGCAAGTTACATCAGAACGAAATGGGTTGTTTAGAGAAGGTGGTATGCTGGGGTAAACTTATCAAAATCTGGAGTTTTTGGTGATTGCTTTATGTGGCCCGTGGCTAATGGGGAGCAACTGGGGATCTTCCTCAGATGTGACATTTTGCCAAACTAGTCTGCAGGTAATCAGTGTGGACAACACAGTGTGGTGCAATTTCTAGTGTGCTACTTAAACCTATAGTGTGATCAACGGTGCATTACACAGTCGGTCAGAAAAACAAAGTTGGATAGTGCATCTCGAGTCTGCGCTTGAAACTCCTTAGTCGGTCGTTTCCTGCAGAACAACATTCTTAGGTTGAGGGGAACACAAACGTTTGTATCCCTCCAATGTTTTTGTATTATACAGCATTGATTTTGCTTATAGGTGAATTTGTTGTTCTTATTGTGTCGTTTAGGCTGGTGAATGCAGCAGTTTTAAAAGTTTAGTAAGTAAGTAGTGCATTTGTTTACAAATGCCATATTTCTATCCACTGAGCAAGGAATCGTAGGCAAGGACTTAAGGAAGTACTGTATCAAGTGTCTAGATTCATACATACATGTTGTCTCACTTTAGTGTTGGAGATGGATCAGTGCAACAGAAGGAAGTTTGTTGGGGTATTCGAGGAGATAGTCTGCTTTTGCGGATTTCTTGTTAGCCGTACCATAATGTTCATATCCCCTGTCTGTCTGTCTGTGTCTGTCTGTCCCCATAGGTTTTGACGTGGCCTATCCAATGGAAATAACTCCCACCCATTGTCCGCATTTTGGTGCCCATCCGTCCCCATCTCAGGACGTCCTTAATGGACGATCCCTTGTTGAACTCTGAACTGACATTGTTTTAATCAAAGAAAGCATTTTAGTAGCTTTTGAAAGTGGTAGAAATTCTCGGGAGTCTTGTGACGTACGGAATTTTTGCTGCTTCATCGAATCTGCTCGCATTTCCACTTCACATGACTGGGTTTCAATGGTTGCTTTTGTATCGCTAAGTCGCGATTCAGACTTACGTTAAAAGCCACATTACCCGATGGTGAATCACCTACTGACATTCATCAGCTAGAATTCATACAATTCTTAATGTAGGCCCTAAACGTGCAGTCTGCATAATTCGTTGCAAATGAGTTATTTCTTCCAGATAAACCAGTTCAACAAGTCTGCAACCGGCTGCCCCATACCCCCGATTTGCCAGACACGCAGACAGACAGACGGCAGACAGAAAGGAAGAGTAAATAATAAAATACATCGACACAATGGATTTGACTGAGCGTGAACACGTCTCGTCTGAACTGAAGAACCGCATATAACAGACACGAGAATATAACTGCCTCACCGATTTCATTTTGACTGAGTGCCCGTGACTAAGGCCGTTCCCCAACTTAGCTTTCTTTGGGCGCTGCAGAAATCTCGAAGTCAGGATTACGACTCGAACAGTTCATGTAATAACGAGTTGGGAATGAGCGTGTAATGCATCTTATGTGTAGGGAACTTGAGGAAGTCCTTCACTCGCAGTTGCTTCGCGCCTCAGATTCAGATTTCAGATGACCTTGCGCGCGTAATAAATGCATAATAATAATAATAATAATGTGTATTCAGTGAAGTCCGTTTTTCGAATAAGAATCAAGCAGCTGGGCACATGCAACATGCCCGGTGCAGTTTTAAGGTAAAAATCGCCATTACACAAGCTACGCAACCGTAAAAATAAAAAGTGGAAGAATGCAGAAGTTGGTCGGGAACATCTGATCAGTTTTCTTTAAAAGGTGCTCTATAAATCTTCTTTGTGTGGTTAAACAAATCTCCTCTTGGATGACATCTAATCTCTTATGCCTGAACCCATCTAAAACTGAATTCATACTTATCGGCCTACGTGACCAGCTCAAGAAAATTCCTGACCCCTCTATCTCCCTCAGCCTGGACTCTGCCTCCACCCACACCTTTAATACTAACTCTTCTGTCCGTAATTTAGGTGTTATTTTCGACCAGAACCTTACTTTTTCTGATCATATCACCCATCTTTCCCGCTCTTGCTTTATGCATATCCGCGACCTTTGCAGAATCCGTCCTATGCTTGACTTCAAAACCGCATCTATCATTGCCACATCCATAGTCCATGCAAAACTTGACTACTGCAATTCACTTTTCCTCAATATTGACACAACCCAGATACATCGCCTACAAGCTATCCAGAATGCTCTCGCACGTGCTGTCACCAAAACTCCCAAACACCATCACATCACCCCTGTTCTCAAATCACTGCACTGGCTTAAAATACCAGAACGAATAGAGTACAAGGTCTTATCCCTCACCTACAACACACTTCAATCCTCCCAACCCTCCTATCTTCGTCAATTATTTACTATCCAACCACTCCGTTCAACCCGCTCCTCATCTGTCCTAACACTTCTTCGCCCTCCCGTCACCTCAACCTTAAAATTTGGAAATCGCTCGATAGCCATAGCTGCCCCACCCCTTTGGAATAAACTCCCGCCAGAATTGCGACAGTTGTCTGGTCCATCATACGAACTCACCAACACTTCACCTCTTTCAGTTTCTGCGCAGGTCTTTCACTCAAGACTGAAAACACTTCTTTTCCAAAAATCTTATCCTGAATCTTCCTCTTCCTCTTATCTCTCTTCTCGCTTCAATTTCAAACATCATCCACCGTAGCCGTCCGACTGTCTGAGTGCCTGACTCCTGGATCTTGACCCTTTTGCCTATCGATTTTGTTTTGACTGAGCGCCTGTGAATAAGCTGGTTCCCGCGACTTAGCTTTCGTTGAGCGCTGTAGAAATCTCGAGATTACGATTACGATTACGATTAAATGTGTAATTACAAACTGAAATGCCCTGACAGGTCAATAGTCACGTCATGAAACGTCATCCTATATGCAGTTGAAGACGTCGTCATTCGTCTGGTGACGCTCTCCTGTGTTCCGTCGATTACAGACACCTATCAGCCCGGACTCGTTAGCCAACGCTTAGGCCTAACTTAGTCCAATAGGATAGGCCGAATAGTCAAACTTCGGGCTTTATTCACGCCCCCTACTGTCCTATCTGTGCCCGGCCATGCAAAACATTAAGCATGTCTGTCTCTCTGTCTATATATATATATATATATATATATATATATATATATATATATATATATATATATATATATATATATATATATATATATATATATATATATATATATATATATATATATATATATATATATATACAACAGCAAATATAAACCCACCCTTCTTAAGGCTTCTTTTCTCTAACAAAATAAACATAAGCCGTGGAAGGGGTAAAAATGTAACTGTACACGATTTTTCTATAGAGACCCTGCTCGTTTTTCAATGAATTTATCGGGTGAGGTCCTCCACCCCGCTGCCCCTTTGAACGGGCAATGTACAGTATGTCCCATTCTCGAAGAACTACTAGCATCCTGTGTCCACATCGACCTGACTGATTTTTCTCCATTGTTCCCAGATCCCCTGTGTATGCGTTTTGCGTGCACGTAAATGTGTTTGCATGTATTATGCAATATGGCCCGAGGCATACATGTAGGACTAGTCACGGCTGCAGTCACTCATGCGAGAAAGTATTAATAGGACTCGATCTAAATTTAGTCATCGCATATATTATGCTTATAGCATTTGCCTTGTGCGTTTGTATAAGTATAATGAATATGCATAGCGCTAAGCATAAAGAATATGAACAGGCTAAGCATAATGAATATGAGTAGAGCTAAGCATAATGAATATGCATAGGGCTAAGCATAAAGAATATGAACAGGCTAAGCATAATGAATATGAACAGGCTAAGCATAATGAATATGAGTAGAGCTAAGCATAATGAATATGCATAGGGCTAAGCATAGTAAATTAACATTCGCGCAATATTCGGCCTTCGCTCATAATATACGTATCATGTATTTAACAAAACATGTAGGTTGTGTGAATAATGTGTAATTAAACTGATGTGCTGTACCAAGCAAAGACCCAATCGTCCTCTTACTCATCTCTTGCCCCTCCCTAGTCACAACCCACCTTGTTGGCTTCATTGGTTCAAGCAGGAGTCAAGGGCGCCTCTGTGCGTCAGGATGCCGGTTCAACTACTGATCGTGGCCTATTTCAGAGATTTTTATCTAGGGCTAGATGGCCTTTTTTACACAGGAACCTAACACGGCCTGGTACTCATTCGAACAGGCGGCTATGGTGAAGGATCTCATCCGATGAATTTATTAAAAATGAGCAGGGTCGATGCCTTACGGTTGCTATAGAAAAACGTGTATGCCTACATTTACATTTATTCATCCGAAGTTATCTAACCGATCCATATCCCACGCTGTGCATCGTTTCTTGAACAAGCTACCACGTGCATTCAGGAAATTCTTCGTACTTCCACCCATCCTTTCGTTCACCGAACATCGTTCAATTTCAAACACCATCCACCGTAGTCGTCTGACTGCCTGAATCCTGGAGCTTGACCTGGAACCGACCCCTTTTGCCTATCAATTTTGTTTTGGCTGAGCGACTGTGAATAAGCTGGTTCCCGCGACTAAGCTTTCGTTGGGCACTGTAGAAATCTCGAGATTACGATTACTATCGTGTGTTTCAAGTCTTTCTATCTATCATTCCTCAAGCGCTCCATTCAAAACTTAAGTCCAACCTGTTCAAGAAATTTTAAGCCTACCCTGACCCACCCAATCCACCCCTTCCCATTCACCAGAGATGCTTGAAGGTGCAGAACGACATCTATTACTCAACGTCCACCAAACAGTCTTATAGCGACTTAGCGTAAGCAATCATTTCCTTTCCTTAGGCCCTGTGGTATCACCCGCTCCATTGATAAATGAGCAGGGTCGAGGCCATATGGTGGCTATTGAAAACGTCTACATTTATTTAGGTGTGCCCTGCAGGCTGTCTGCTGGACAACCTTGCAGCGTGGGATTCGTACTTTGGATCGACGAAGTGCCGATATGTCAACAACCAGCGACTACATCAATGAATTAAACAAACAATAATGTACGGTGAACATCGGCCGTCTTCGCGGCCGTGATTATTATTAACGGGCGAGATTACCTCCCGAGCAACCACAGTATAACTATAAAGAACGCAGATAACAGGTACAAACTGAAATACAATACGCCACCAAAATAAGACAGAGACCGTATATGGCTTGCAAACATACAGACGCGCATAATTAGTGCTTCTGGGAGATTCTGGTAGAGCGCTATACAAATATCACGATGCATGAACATAAAATTATTTCATTTAGGCCTACAAAACAGTGCCTAAACACCCAGGTTGAACCAAACACATCCTATAGTAGGCCTATCCATGATAGTAGGCACAAGAAAACTGACTAAAAACACTGCATACGTACAGGACATATTCAAATCGAGCTGAAGGAATATATCAAATGTAACACAGAAGAGATTTTTAGCGAGACTCAACCTGGCGTGTTTCATCATTTGCATAATAATATTTATTTCGATTCACAGCTGTAGCCATCTTGCCTTGATACAAGAAACGTGACGTTCATAGTTATGTGAAAGTCTTTGCATCCAACAAAATCTGGCCTATTTTGAAAATGTCAGAACCCTAGGCCAGAAACAACAATCATACGAAAAACAAAGGCGACCACGCGGTCAAGAAATCTGCCTAAGAAAAACAAATGATAATTGGCCAACAATCAATTCACCTAATGTTGCTCCGGGCTGCTTAGGCGTCCGCCAAATGAAAGCACCAGAGGACGCTATAGAATAAATTATTCATTTGGAGGAAGATTTATTTATTTAGCGCACTTGTAACGGGCGCAATGTCAGTACACCTGAATCTGAGGCGCGGAAAATTTAGGTATACATCATCGTAAAGTATAAACCGACGTCATTATAAGCTGTTCCAAAAATAATATTTGCCTTCACCTTGCACTGTGCAAATCAAATCTTATTTCAGGTTAAACAGAATAAAGATACAGGCGTTAAAAGCGTCCAGTTATTACAACATGGCGTCACGTTGCTTTGCTACATAACATCACACGCAATGTTCCATCTAGCTTGTATCTGACCTCAATCGCAATGTTTTGTCTTTATGAACAATATAACAACTCAACAGCTGCTTAGAATTCCACAGATTCTACAGTATAGCCAAAACTACACAGGCCGAATCTTTATACCAGAAAATTACTGTAATTTATGGTCATGCAATCATGCAATCAATTCGCAATTGGCAGGCGGCAATGAGATTTCGAACTTGCAAAGTAACCGACCAATAACAATCGATATCTAAAGTTACTGACCACTTGCAGTTGATTTGCAAAGTAACCGACCAATAACAATCGATATCTAAAGTTACTGACCACTTGCAGTTGATTTGCAAAGTAACCAACCAATAAGAACCGATCTGCAAAGTTACTGACCAAGTTGACTTGCAAGTTAACTGACCAATCACAGTTTACTTGCAAAGTAACCAATCAAAAATAAACAAACCAGGTTACTCTGCCAAGTAACTGATCACTGATGATAAATTAGCAAATGTACTGACCACTTACAGCTGACATGCAAAGTTGCCAAGTTGGCTTGCAACTTAACCGACTCGAGAAAAAACAAACAAATGAAAACTGGTTTTTAGGTCGAAAAGCAATGTTTGTTATCACGCTAAACAAAATATTCCTGTAATATTGCAAACATCACGGTACGTTTGGTAAGCACAGAAGCATTTCATATAAACCGTTCTAATGTTTATTCGAAGTCTCATATCTTCCAGAATTTCGTATGAAATAAACATTAACAAGATAGCTGTGAAAAGAACATCATTAAAATAAGCGAGCTCAGCTTTAATACTGCGCATGCTACTACGCATGCGCAGCCCGTGACTACATCTTCCAGGTCGTCGATTGGTGGATCTAATCATTTACGGTACACGCCACTAAAACGCGTCCCTTATTGCATAATTCGAATCTCGTTTTAAATAAAATGTCCGCTTGCCTTTCCCATGGTTACAATCTGAAAAATGGCAAAAATAAAGATCTTTCGCCGCGGTTTACAAACTACCAATTTCCTGCCCATAAGTCTCCGCGCCAGGATTAAAGTTGAACTTGCCTATAGAGCTTAAACAAAGACATATTAATATGATCGTGCCATAAAGAATACAAGACAGCGCATTGAGTAAATATCGATAAGATAGCACAAGATTAGCACACTTCAACAAAATGACATGAAAAATGTATACGTCAACAAGATAGCACAAAAGTGTTTACATCAACAAGATGTATGGCCAGTAATTGGCAAGTTATCGCATGAACCAAGCACCTGCAGGCCAGCATACAAGATAAATCATCTAGCATCGCTCAGCTTCGGAAATCCGAAAAAGGTTAAACAGTTCACTGTACACGATATAAACTCTAGCTAGAGTTACGACCAAGTTCTTACTCGACCGTAACATTCTGTTGTGTTTCTTGTGTCATGGAGTGTCGTACAAAGTGCATGCAACTGAAGGCAAGGCCACGGAAGAGGTTAATGTCTTTCAGGCTGTCTCAACTGCTTTTCGTGACAATTGTTTTAAAACAATTAGACAGTATTTATACATCTTTAGAATGACTATCAAACCTTTCACACGTTTGCCACCAAACAGCTATATAACTCAAATAGCTATGACCCAAGTTATATGTTTGTGCCAACGAATTTAGGTCTCGAGGCCAGGGTTGGCTTCGAGGCCAAAATTGATGGCCTCAGCCTCGGCCTCGTGGCTTCTGGCCTCGGCATCGTAATTTATTGCCTCAGGCCTCAAAACCTGCATTTTGAAGTTGCAGGTTTATTCTGGTTTTTACTTTTATTAAATGCCAGAATGTAATACACTGCAGTATGGTGGCTGATACCAAGGCACTGGGTTCTTACATAATAAGTTACCCAACCCAAAAACTGGGTTGGATCGTTTCACACTGACGCAGGGCAAATATGAAACCTCGGCTCATGGGGCCTGGCCCTAACTTTGTGGGTTTTTGCCTCGACGTCGTGGATCTTGGCCTCTTTAACATCCTGTGTTGTATGTAACAATCAAAACACATATTCGACTATACATTAGAACAAACAATCTGATGTTTCCAAGATATTTCCGGATTTTACAATATTTCATTACTTATTGTATTTATTTTTCGTAGGCCAATATTTGGTAAACTTTTAGTTCGAGTGAGCATATCATCAGATGTTAAAATTATATATTCATAGGTCGGCATTTCGCGATTTTTCAAACACTCCAATGCCCGATGATCCATAACCGTTAACGTGAACCTCGAATATCTTTAGCATGCAAATCAGCGAAGCAGTAAACTAGCGTTATATACAAATTCTCTTCTGTTGTGTACAATTTATATTCCCTTGGGGGACACTGGATTCTGCACCGTAGACTGATAAAGTTTGAGATATTTTAGTCTTCACATCCTGTGCCAATGGCAAGAACTGCATCCATGGAAAAATGCGACAGCATCTACTGCAGACGATGTTGTAAAAAAACGAAAATGCTGTCAAAAGTTTCGCAGAAGCAATAGTAGCTTGTTCAGTAGCAGCCTTAGTTTATTCCGGGAAAAACTAAAGCAAAGGCGAGGTAAACACGCAAACGGATGTTCAAAAGTGGCGATATAAAGCGTAAATAGTTGTAGGAAGAAGAAAAGCAGCTAGAGTCTGGATTCCGTCCCATGAGTATAAATAATAGCACAAGGAATAAAGGTGTCATTCATTTTCGTTTTTCCTCACTTAATGCGCCTTGGATTGGTAGCATAGCAACATGACCAGCACAGTTACGGTGAAGGAGATGTCGTAATAGCAGTAGGAATAAAAGGCGATTACAGCCTGGATTCTGAGGTCTGATACGTCACAAAAAGTACAGTTCTGTGACCCAGCGCATTGTAGGATAACTGAATTACCGATTCGAGCAGATCCAAGACACCACTGTGGCGTCCGAGAGGGATGTACGCGTATTCAAGCGCCGACCAGCTCCGTGTTTCTCCACCGCCTCTCGTAGCACCGGGAACTATTATTCAATGAAATGTTTTCTGCAAGGCACGCATCCCAGGCGGTAGCGTAGTCAAGGAACGGTAGCCGCAGGATCTTAACGCACCGAGGTTGTCTAGACACCGGTGCTTTCAGCACTTCAGCATGAGGTGCTGTAGACACTGGTAGTTCCAGCACTTCAGTATTTTTCCAGGACTTCAACAGCCGTGCAGCATTAGCGTAGTAGCTTCTCTTAGTACTTTCCCGTTCTGCGGACATCCCGCTCGGCGTACAGCCGTGAAGAGGAGCCTTGATAAGCAGAAGACGGTGGTGCATAAACTGAGTACTTCACCTGCTGGTTTCGACGCGGGACGTAGACCTTCGTGAAGCGCGGGTCCAGGTAATAGGACGACTGCGACAGCGTCGACATGGCATCCAGCGGTCGAGGGGAGGCCGCACGACTAGGTCGCGACACGGTCAGGTAGCGGAAATCATCATTGAGAGGTTCAACGGAGCGTGACCGGAGCTGGTGATGGGACGTCTCCGAATGGCCACGGCTGGTGCGACCGATGCCGAGCTCTGAGACGGGGGTCCGTCCGCGCTCTGGGACCCCCCGGCTGTAGACGCGCCGCACAGTCGACGTCAAGTCGTTGGAATCGTGGAGAGGCGAGGTGGTCCGCGAGGGACCGTCTATGACGTCCATCGAGGTGATGGCGACGTTGTGTTGCCTCGGGGTTCGGACGTTCGAGTAGGAGAGGGACACACCGTTGCTGAACAGCTGGGTGGCTTCGTCGAGGTCATCCGTTGACGACGGTCCACTGGCTACCGAACCCTCTGAACGCACCCCGACAGAAGAGTGACCATTCGACTGGACCCAACCTCTTGCCACTCCAACACCTACTTCGCTGCCGCCGCCGCCGCTGGCTTTTGCCTTGCCCTCCTCGGAGGCATAGACCTGGCAGCCGACGTCCGCCATCCACGTACCGTCGTAGTGGTAACTCCTGGACCGCTGGAAGTGGAGCACGGGCCGCGCATCAAACGGGAACGGCGACTTATCCAGGTTGACCATGACGGCCACTTCACGGTAGGTAACGACATCCGAAGATCCGTAGGAGTTGATCTCGTTCGGATCGTCTGTGCTCTGCGACGCTATGGTGTGGCGATCCGACCCAGCGCTGGCAACAAGAGCCCTCCGCCTCAATACATCGCCAGGTACGATCGTACCGTACGGCAGGGCGCTGGTGTATCCCGACCGCCCATAAGCAACCTCGCTCACCTCTACCGTCGAATCGCCCCCTCCGATCCTGTCCCTGGATCCCCACTTATCCGTGGCCAGGGTACCCATCGGGTAAGCCCTTGCAGGAACCAGGTTCAGGCGACCCGGGTGACCGGCCGCTCCCCGTCCCAGCCTGTCCGGGCGGGCGTTTCCAACAAGTACCTGGAAGAGTTCCTCAATCTGCCTGCAGGTGGCGCTGTCGACGAATTTGTAGGCGACGATCTCGAACTCCAGCCCGGGAACGCTCTGCATGCGGAAGACGCACAGCAGGACATTGATGAACTGGGCGTCCGGGAAGATGTCATCGATGAAGTCGAGGGGAAAGGTCTCGTAAGGGAGCTTCTGGTTGAAGTGGCGGACGTGGGACGGTTTGTACCCGACCGACCAGCCCTTCGGACTCAGCTTCACGCGCGTCTTGACGCCCTTGCAGTTGCTCACGTGCAGTCGAACCTTCTCGAAGTTCTCCTCGTTCAGAGTTTGACAGAGGAATTTGCACAAAAACCAGGCCTTCTTCTCGACGGTCAGAGTGGCCTCAGAAAATCCAACCCGAGTCGCCATCGTGTTATTCGTATTCGTAATCGTAATTCCAATATTTCTACAGCGCCCAACGAAAGCCGCGCCACGGGGACCAGCTTATTCACAGGCGCTCAGTCAGAACAAAATCGAGAGGCAAAAGGGTCCGGTTACAGGTCAAGATCCAAAATTCAGAGAGACAGCGTGGCAGCTACGGATGGTGGTGTTTGGGGATGGGGAGAGCAGAGAGAGATAAGAAGAAGGGGTGTGAAATCGCGTATATAGGTCCCTTTTGCTGAAACTCACCCGACATACATCGCGAACGTTTCTAAATGTCAGCAGCACGAAGTCCGAATGGAAGCGTTGTTTACTTTCCGTCGACTACAGCAAAGGAGGCGAGTTATTTGTCGACGCACGTACCTTTGGGGCCAAAGCAAAACCGTCGTTCCGTATTTTCTCACGTAGTCCAAACATGTCCGCCGTCAGTCAATCGACGTCATTTGTACACCGCTTCTGCTAGGTCGAGCATGAACTTCAGGCTACGGCGCATGTCCGTATATATAACAGGCTGCGTATGCAGCAGGCCATGGATGGATGGATGGATGGATGGATGGATGGATGGATGGATGGCGGCTGGGCAGCGACAGGTAAGCGTATACCTGTTCGTCCGGGGCGGATTTTGCGTCAGTCGACCGAGGAGGTGTTGGCGTACGCCCAGATCACGTACTCGTATGAAAACCGCACGGATTGTGATAAGATTGAGCGTCACGCATACCTAACGGGTGACTTTGCCTAACATTGTATTAATCTGAAGTTATTGGTATCTAGCTATCTGAATAAACATAGTGCTATTTGTGGATGACAGCTGTGGGGTAAAAGTAGGCAGGAACAAAATGGGTAAGAGTGAAATGCATGCAGACATACATCTTTGGGAGACAGCCTGAAACAATGCGGAAGAGACCTATAGAGGCAGGAGCAAACTGTGTGGAGAAAATAAATGTGCATCCAATTGAAGATAGTCTGAGCCAGTGTTCAGACTAGTGGGGCTAGGTTTTAAAGTTCCCCCTTTACCCTTACAGACTGTAGTCTGTTCTAGGCTTTCCCGGTACCCAAGTGGGGCCCCGCCACTAGCAGCCAGACCTGGTTATTTGAAGATGTTTAGCTAAAGGATGAACTTCGTGTTCTCTAACGTCATTTATACAAGTGAGTAGCGCTTTCAAGAAGTTTTTAGAAGTCGCCATAGAAGGTTCTGGTTACAACATACGCACCTACATACATACATACATACATACATACGTACGTACGTGCGTGCGTACATACATATACACATAAATATATACATACATATATATACATACATATATATATACATACATATATATACATACATGCGTTCATACATATATTCATAATCACTTACATAATACATGCATACATATACATACATATGTACATCTAGTAACATTCAGATAAGTTTACGGGCCTCCAGAAACGAGTTAGTCAGGTGGATTTTCACAGCTTTCGTGATAGAGGCAAACTCGTTTACCTCCCGATGGGCGGAGGGCAGAGAACAGGAAGGGAATGATGTCTATTTGGGGCCTACCTGTAATTAAGAGAAGTTTGCGCCTTTGGGTCCTGCAGCTGTTTCGTGATAAAGGCAGTCGCTTGTTAACTACTTTCCCACAGGTCTTTACACTCAACGATGTAACGATCATTAAACTGCGATCATGAAAACTCGAGGGTCAAATGCCAACCGACTGAGGCAAATTGCTGGTCAGCAATTTTGTCTGCTGGTGCATGCTGGCGGAGGCTTCTTTCGATCGTGCGAACACCCATCGGCCATTATTAAATTTTGTATAACAAATTAGCCGACTGGGTGACCGCTTCCATTACAGCGAAGAGTCTACAGGTTCGAACCTTCCCCATATACGCGCCCCTGATGAGTCTTTTTTGCAGTAGCGCTTTATAGATGTCAGATTACAATTGCAATATAACTCCGCCACTGCCTTTAGTCAGGTAGTGCCAGTCCCAAGCCTGGATAAAGGAGGAGGGCGACCTCAACGGCCTTTGATGCCATAAGATGTCGTTAAACATTGAACTACTACTGATTACAATATACAGACAGCCGTTGTGTAGGGACTTAGAGACATTGCCCGGGCTCCTCCAAAGAATTCGTCTCGGAATTTCCCCTGGACATTCCAAGGACTTTTCCCTGGACATAGTTACCGGACATTTCCTATAGACATTTGCCCTGGACAGTTACCCCGTCTGATCATCCGCCGTGCACGTTTAGCTAGTACAAGGAAGATAATAACATAAGATATACAAGGAAGATAATGACCGAAGATAAACAAGGAAGATAATGACAGAAGATATACAAGAAAGATAATAACATAAGATATACAAGGAAGATAATGACAGAAGATATACAAGAAAGATAATGACAGAAGATATACAAGGAAGATAATGACAGAAGATAAACAAGTAAGATAATAACATAAGATATACAAGGAAGATAATGACAGAAGATATACAAGAAAGATAAAGACAGAAGATAAACAAGTAAGATAATAACATAAGATATACACGAAAGATAATGACAGAAGATATACAAGGAAGATAATGACAGAAGATATACGAGGAAGATAATGACAGAAGATATACGAGAAAGATAATGACAGAAGATATACGAGGAAGATAATGACCGAAGATATGCAAGAAAGATAATGACAGAAGATATACAAGGAAAATAATGACAGAAGATATACAAGGAGGATAATGACAAAAGATATATAAACTGTTTTATTTCTTTAATTTTTAGGCTCCCCCTTCTCTCTGGTCTTCTGGCAACCGGACTTGGTCCTTGACATGGCATCTTTGGACAACCTCACTGACTTGACGCAGCGCTCGTGACCTGCGCTTAGCTTTAATTAGCGCTTTAGAAATTTCAAGTTTATGGTTAGGATTACGATTAGGCTGATATTTATTGAACTTTATCACTAATGAAAGCCTAAATTGATAGGCTAATTAATATTAAGAATGAGTTCGATGGTTTCTTTTTGGGGAGAACAACTTTTTGACATTATGGATATAGTGGCAAAAGACTGTGCGGAATGGGAAGGCTTACAGGACGCTAAAGAAACAGTATATAAAGTAACAGTATGAATTCCTTCATCCAATACCGAATCTTACCCCACCAAATTCGATTGTCTGTTTTCATAAATAGTGAGCACGTGACATAGCCAATGGCACCTGACAAGCGTCTGACCAATCAGAGAAGGTCGTTCATCAAGACAATGCAGGTGCGCTGCGCGCTGTCGTGGATCTGTGACAGCAGATGATACAGCAACACCCTAAAGTTATTGAACTGCAAGACGCAAGAAACAGTAACAAGCACGAATGCAGGATGCACAGCGGCTCTCAGCGGCCACTACTAAAATATGGGCGCTATATAAATGGTCTGCAGTGAAGACCCTACGCATGGATCCGATGCTCGTTATCTCAAGACCGACTCTGCTGCAGATCCTTATCGAGTATGATTCCATCCTATCCTATCCTCTGTTTACCTAATCTGTGCTATCCTATCCTATTATATTCTATGCTATCCTTTTTTATGCTATCCTATTATGTCATATCCTATCCTATCGTCTGCTCTTCTATCCTCTACTATCCCGTGCTATCCTATCCTCTACTACCTATATTGTCCTATCCACTAATATCCTATCCTATTCTCTACTATCCAGTGCAAATGAGATAATTTTGGTATTGGGAGCATTGATAAAGCAATTGTACCGAACGCCCATCTGCCTATTCTTACTTGTTTTGACTGAGCGCCTGTGTATAAGCTGGTCCCCGTGAAGTGGCTTTCGTTGGGCGCTGTAGAAATCTCGGGATTACGATTACGTATAGCAACTTTACAGATGCATTTGTAGACTTGGTAGAAGTATTCAGCTTATGTAACTCCGCCACTGCCTTGCTTGGGGTAGTGCCAGTCCCAATCCTGGATAAAGGAGGAGGGCGACGTCAACGGCCTCTGGTGGCATAAAATGTCGTTAAATACTAGAACTACTACTAAAAAAACGTATAAAAATTGTTATAATAATCTCTAGTCCTCAGGTGCACGTAGGACTACATAAGCCTACGTCTATGGACCTACATAAGCCTAGGCCTACATAAGCCTATGTCTTTAGGCCTACTTAAGCCTACGTCTTTAGGCCGAACGTGTTTCACAACAATAAATGAGAAGAGAATAAGACGAAGAAGAGGACGATGACGAGGAGGAGGAAGACGAAGAAGAAGAAGAAGAAGAAGAGTACCCTTAGCTGACCTTGGAGGCAGCCATGGGTATCAAGTGTTGGCGGCTTCATTTTTTTAGCCTCGGCATATGAGGGCGAGTGGCCAGTCCTCTCCTGGTCGTCTGATCTTCCAACTGACAGTGTATAGTCAGTGTAATCATTACAGCTGAGTTGGCTAGGAGGATCGAGTGGAACTGAAATCTCGAAAAAATCAAACCCTACTTCACACGATGTTATGACGGACGGAATCGGATTCTCTGTCTTCCCCTCTCCCTCAGCTTAAACACAACCCACCCTAAACTCCTCTCCCCTTCTGTCTCTGGTCTGCTGGCAACCGGAATTGATTCTTGACATGGCATCGTTTGAAAACCCCACGGACTTGACGCAGATATCGTGAATAAGCTGGTGGCCAGCGTTTCGTTTTTAAGTAGCGCTTTAGAAATTTCGAGTTTACAATTGCGATTACGATACTGGATTTGAAGTGGGCGAAAAGAGATAATTTTGGTATTGGGAGCATTGATAAAGCAATTGTCCTGAACGCCCATCTGCCTATTAAGTTTAGGATGGGTACGTTTTAATAGGCCTTCCGAATACGCAGCTGATGATGACCTGTTTCTGATGATTCAAACAATCAGCGGAAACAACATAAGAAAGACCGAATAATAATGGCTTGAGTGGGACCTTAAGGGTTGCGCATAGTATAGTGGTTAGTATGCTGGACTGTTAATCGAGAGATCAGGGTTTCGAATCCCCGCCAGGACAGAAATTTGTTCGAGATTTCGTCTCCACTTACGCCCCTAGCCAACTCAGCTATAATGAGTACATTGACCGTACACTGTCAGTGGGAAGATCAAGCGACAAGGCAGAGGACTGGCCACTCGGCCTCATATGCCGAGGCTAAGAAAAACGAAGCCGCTAACACTTCATACCCATGACCGCCTCTCAGGCGGGACTTAAGGGAATGTTCTGTTCTAAGTGGGGCCTTCCACACCGTAAGATGTCACTAAGACCACCAACAGGCTTAAAAATGGCACAATAGCGCTTTGTTGACGATGACTTATCCACTTACAATGGGCGTCTTGTTTGAATGTCAATATGTCATCGCTGTTAGTAGTAGTTCCACTGTTTAACGACAGCTTATGGCGTCAGTGGCCGTTGACGTCGCCCTCTTCTTTTATCCAAGCTTGGGACTGGCACTACCCCCAATACAAGGCAGTGGCGGAGTCACATCGCTGTTAAAGGAGCTTAATGAAAATTGAGCCCAAATCGAGCGCAGACGGTGGGAGATATGGGGGTGACTCAGAGAATTTTGCAAGACACGCTTTATGCGCGTAAGTGACAATGTAGCTTTGTACTGTTGTAATTGTAGTTAGGCATTTCTATAGCGCCGTTTAAAGTGAAACTTCTTAGAACCGCTTTCTTCGCTGTTAAATGTAGCTAAGAAAAGAAAGTTCATGAATTAGCAAGCCATGCTGAGGTACTTGAAAAGCCACCATCGTATGCTCCCGAATACACGTAGAACCAAGCCAACAGACCCCTACTCAAAGATGATAGCTTGATTGACAGATATGATTGACAGATGATACCATAAATATGGTATCACCTGTCAACTTTGTGCTAGATCAAAACTTCGTCCCATTCTGAATTAATAAAGAAGAAAATCTATCTTTCTGCGACAGAGTAACGACTGCTATAGTTATCAACCCCAAAGCGTCAGGTTCTAGTACTGTATAAGGCATGGGTCCCTAGGGCCTAGACAGTCACCTCGCTTACATTTCCATAAGGCAAGGGCAGGCCTAATAATAATAATAATAATAATAATAATAATAATAATAATAATAATAATATTAATATTAATCTAAGAACTTCTATAGCGCCACTGTAATAATGCTCAAGGCATCAGTCGATGGTCGCTGCTAAGCAAAATCATTGTCCAAGCCAAATTCCATGGTGAGTCCGGGTCGAAAAGCCAAAGAGGAATCCAGATGACACAGATACAGCCGACGGAGGAAATGAGTCCAGGAAGAGGTGAGCTTTCAGTCAAGATCTGAAGGCTGAAACAGATTTCGCCGAGAGAACATTTGATGGAAGAGAGTTCCAGAGTCTAGGGCCAACGACAGAGAAGGCACTCAAGCCAAGAGCTTTTCTTGTCCACGGAATAGTCAGATTTAGACAGCTAGAAGACCTCGTCGAGTAGAGCTAACCACAGGATAGGATAGTAGAGGATAAGACTATCCCAGGCATCAGGGGAAGTTTAGCGAAGCAACAGCAGAGGCAGTGGCGTTGAGTCATACAACGGTGGGATAGTTGTAAGATGTGATAACCAATTTTAGTATTTTTTTCATTACCTTGTGCATATCGTTTGCCTTCATTGTGTGGGGCACGGTAGTATATTGGATAGAGCGCTCGGATTGTAAGAAGAAGACTACGGGTTCGAGCCTCCTCCGAGACGGTTACTCTGTATCGACCTTGAGCAAGTCCTTCACCTACAATTGCTCGGCGCCATCGACTGATGCTAAGTCCTTAAATAGTGGTGCCTAATAAAATAATAATCGAGGGAAGAATGGAGGGACAAAAAACAAGAGGAAGACCTAGACAGATGTTGCTGGACTGGATGATCACGGATGGATACAGCGGACTGAAAAGAGATGCTCAGCACCGTGAAGAATGGCGCCATTGGACGTATGAACCTGCCTAAAGGGCAGAGAACCACAAGAAGAAGAAGAATAAAATAATAATAATCAACGAGGGACAGAAACTAAATCAAGCTGAGTTTAGGAATTTGAAAATTAATTTCGGTGAAATTCTCAAAGACTTCGCGGATATCAAGGCTAGAAAAGTTTCTGTTTCAGTTTTTGGGTTCATAATATTATGCCATCAATCACTGTTCAACACATGACGCTTATCTAAATTGCTGTTTTTCGTTAAAATTCGAAATTTCTATTCGGAAGGGGATTGGCAAAGTAACTAATCGTAATCGTAATCTCGAGATTTCTACAGCGCCCAACGAAAGCTAAGTCGCGGGAACCAGCTTATTCACAGGCACTCAGTCAAAACAAAATTGATAGGCAAGGTGGGTTCAGTTCCAGGTCAAGATCCAAAAGTCAGGCAGGCAGGCAGGCAGGCAGGCAGGCAGGCAGGCAGGCAGGCAGGCAGGCAGGCAGGCAGGCAGGCAGGCAGGCAGGCAGGCAGGCAGGCAGGCAGGCAGGCAGGCTAAGTGAGTGTTGTTTGGAATCGGATCTGCAAGATAGACAAGGGGAAGAAGAGGAATCAGGATAGGATCTGCGAAACAGGAGTGTTTTCAGTTTTGAGTGGAAGATCTGCGGGGAGATTGCAAGGGGTGAAGTAACTAGCAACGCCGATGCCTGGCCCACGTTATATACGTTTCTCTTAGTTGTAATTATCACAGTTAATTAATAATTGCATGTCATTGTTTCAACTACTTGTAAATCATTACGGTCTGCTTTATTCATCATTTTTGAGATCGTCTTTCGCTTCCTTGGTCTTGTTCAGCTCTAGCCGAAGGTCGTTTCGTTGACAAGTGACGTCGAGTTGAAGAGGTCAGAGTTCGAATCCGTCGTCCAAAATGAGGAGTCTATTCCGAACGCCATTTTACCCCAGGTGTGGATGCCGAGCGTTACGACAAGAATGCAAGCTATGTTCATGGCAAAGCCGGCCTTCACCTGTACATAGATAAGCACTGGAAAGTATACGTAGATACATTTAAGCACATATAAGCACTGGTAAGCTTAGGTAAACACAGGTAAGCACAGATAAGCATTGGCAAGCTTAGGTAAACACAGATAAGCACTTGGTAAGCATAGGTAACACAGGTAAGCACAGCTAAGCACTGGTAAGCATAAGTAAACACAGGTAAGCACAGATAAGCACTTGGTAAGCATAGGCTAACACAGGTAAGCACAGGTAAGCCTAGTAAGCATAGGTAAACACATAATAAACACAGGCAAACGCAGATAAGCAGAGGTAAGCATGAGTAAGCAGTGGTAAGTATTTGAAAACAGGTAAACACAGTCATGCACAGGTAAACAAAGGAGAGGTAAGCAAAGGCATGGTGCAATTTTCAAAGGAGAATGAGTGTAATGCTCCCAGATGAAATGGTCCAAGGTTAAATGATCCTGGATTAATTGGTCCTGAATTAAATGGTCCTGGATTTTGGTCCTGGATTTAATGGTCTTTCGGTTAAGCGATTAAACTAGAAGAGCAAACGAATAACGGCACAACATTCCTTGACCGGTGACTTACCAAGCTGAGTAACAGTGTGACTTACTATTTTTGTTACGCTTACCCGCCATATTGAATAAGCTGACTTCCCATAATGATTTACCATGACTTACCTCGTCCTCTTCTTCGTCTTACTTATACTGTTTTTATACTATCAAGTATGATGACTTACAATATCGAGTACAGTAACTTACCGTATCAAGTACGGTGAGTTACGCTATCGAGTAAAGTGACTTACTCTATCAAGTACGGTGACTGACCACGTGGAGTTCGAAGACTTACCATATCAATTTTGACGAATCATAGTACGTAACTTAACATATTGAGTGCGGTGACTTACCATATCAAATGCGGTGACTTACTATACCAAGTTCGTGATTTGCTATATCGCGTACAGTGACTTGCCATAACGAATGCAGTGACTCACCGTATCAAGTACGGTGATTTACCATAACGAATGCAGTGACTCACCGTATCAAGTACGGTGATTTACCATATCGAGCACAGTGACTTACCATATCGATTACGGTGACTTACCATATCGAGTACAGTGACTTACCATATCGATTACGGTGATTTACCATATCGAGTACAGTGACTTACCATATCGATTACGGTGACTTACCATATCGAGTACAGTGACTTACCATATCGATTACGGTGACTTACCGTGTCAAGTACAGTGACTTACCATATCGACTACGGTGACTTACCATATCGAGTACAGTGACGCGTCCATGGGCGAAGACAAGAGCGTTGACAGGAGTGGCCACGGGGAGCATGAAGGCGTAGGAGGAAGCCATGGTCGCTGGAAGACTCAGGTACAGCGGGTTCAAACGCAGGTTACGCGACTAGGAAAATAACAACACCAAAACATAATGGGCGTAACATTGCTTTTACATGACAGTGTAATGGATGGTAATGCGACGTACTGCAACGTAATAAAGCGTAACGTAAATCAGTGTAATTGAATTTAATTTATCGAGATAATACAATGTAATTTAGTATAACGCATCGAAGTAATTCAAAGTAATTCAATGTAAAGTTTCGATGTAATTCAATGTGATTCAATGTAATTTATTCCAAGTAATTCAATGTAATTAAAATATGATGTAATTCATTGTGACTCAGTGTAATTCGATTTAATGTATTAATTGTAATGAGTTGTAATTCAGAGAGATTACATCAACGACTACCTTGACATCTACCTATATACAATACAATATGGCTGCCATCGACTGGTTCAACGCAGAAACCAAGATGGCAGACATCGACTGGTTCCCTTACCATCGTGAAGAGCATAGGAGTAACAAGCGTAATAACAGCCGTGTTTGACGTCACTTCCGTCAACATGGCGACGACGGCAACTATCAAGAGGACCATGAGCCAAGGAGACAGAACTCGCAGAGCCATGAGCTGATCACCTACCATCTTGGACAGACCACTGCTCTGCAACACAGCAGAACGACTAGTCTCAGAACTCTGCCTGTATGTATGTCTGTATGTCTGTAAGTCTGTCTGTATGTATGTATGCATGTATGTATGCATGTATGTATTCATATGTGTATGTATGTATGTATGTATATATGTATGTCTGTATGTCTGTGTATGTATGTATGTATGTATGTATGCATGTATGTATGTATGTATGCATGTATGTATGTATGTACGTATGATGTATGTATGTAGGTATGTAGGTATGTATGTATATGTGTATGTATGTATGCATATTTGTATGTATGTATATATGTATGTGTGTATGTATGTATGTACATATGTATGTATGCATATGTGTATGTATGTATGTATATATGTCTGTCTGTCTGTCTGTATGTATGTATGTATGTATGTATGCATGTATGTATGTACGTATGATGTATGTATGTATGTAGGTATGTATGTATATGTGTATGTATATATGCATATTTGTATGTATGTATGTATGTGTGTGTATGTTTGTTACAGAACACTGTTCAGGCGCTATATAAATTGGTCGATGAGGAGGCTGCAATCTAAGTGGTGTCATATAAATATCCGATTACATGTAAATGCTTCGGTATCAGGAGTGGGGAGCTGGATCCCTGGTCATTGGTGTTTCGTAATCGTAATCGTAATCGCCGGATTTCTTAAGCATCGAGGAAGGCTGTCTTTGGAACCACCCTAAGCACAGGCGCTCAGTCAAAACAAAATGTAATGTTCGGTTCGGTTCTCAGTCCATATCCAAAAGCAGGGCAGGTAGACAAACTGCGATGAATGTTGTATGAATTGGAGGGGCGTAAAAGATACGGAGAAGACGAGCCTCAGGATAGGATGCTTTGAACAGAAGTGTTTTCCGTTTCGAGTGAAAAGCCCAGACAGAAATTGCAAATGGAGCAAAGTTGGTGAACTGGTAGCATGGCAGCCATATCCAATTCTATCCTATCCTATTATCTCCTATAATATCCTATTATATACAATCCTATCATATTCCATTAGTCCATCTTATTCTATCTTCTGCAATTCTATACTATCCTCTACTATCCAATCCTATCCTGTCCTATTTTATCTTCTATAGTTCCTCTATAGTTCCTCTATAGTTCCTCTATAGTTCCTCTATAGTTCCTCTATAGTTCCTCTATAGTTCCTCTATAGTTCCTCTATAGTTCCTCTATAGTTCCTCTATAGTTCCTCTATAGTTCCTCTATAGTTCCTCTATAGTTATTATATAGTTCCTCTATAGTTCCTCTATAGTTCCTCTATAGTTCCTCTATAGTTCCTCTATAGTTCCTCTATAGTTCCTCTATAGTTCCTCTATAGTTCCTCTATAGTTCCTCTATAGTTCCTCTATAGTTCCTCTATAGTTCCTCTATAGTTCCTCTATAGTTCCTCTATAGTTCCTGTAGTCGAGGATTGCTTGTTTATTCCAGTTCGTCCCCAGTTAGGCCAGACGAATGCCCTGCTCAATGGTCTGTTGAAAATGTTGCCTGCTACGTTATTGGTGGAACGACTTGTATTTGCAATAGATGCCTGTTAAAGAAGGATGGTCCAATGCGCCATAAAGATATTCAATAGTATTCATCGGCTCATGGACGGTTGAAGACAAGACATTCGTATGGGATCGCTAAACGGAAAATGCGCTACACAAGCTCCAGTGACGGTGCGTGATGAATGTGACTGACAGATGATATGATTGACAGGTCATGATGACTAACAGATGATATGATTGACAGGTCATGATGACTGGCAGATGATATGATTGACAGGTGGTTAACCTGGCAGGCCTCAGCCATTGCTATTCCGCCTCCCATGATGATGAGTGGACCCCATGCGATCTTACTGCAGACCGATTCCCAGTCGGATAACAAGGGCACCTCCGTCGATTTCCGTTTCACGGCATCTTCACATAAACGAAAGAAAGAACGAATGAATAATGAAATAAGCATATAAATAAACTAGAATAAATAACCACCCACAGACATACATACACGCATACATACATACATATACACATACATACACACATACATATGCATACACGTACATACATACATACACACATACATATGCATACACATACATACGTATATACACATACATACACATATAAAACATACATACGTACATACACATACATACACATATAAAACATACATACATACATACCAATGCATAAAATAAGTAAATAAAACATTTATGCATAGGCTAAATACAAAGGTGTCTATGGCTAATTATCCAAAAATTTAACGGGTGAGAGTTTGAATGAACGAACGATTGAAGTATTTCATAAGTATATAAATTCATACACAATGTCACTGATTACCTTCATTTTCTCGAAAGCAGAATACCTTCGGCTTTTCTGATGGAAATGCAAACAGCAAGATGGATACGAAAATCGCAGGTACGGCATCTGTAACGTACCTGCAAAAACCGAAAAACTTTAGCACATTGTCCTAAAAGAAACATCCATAACGTAGTGAAGTGAAGTGAAGCTTGAAAAATCAAAGTAACAAAACTTCCGTAGCGCGCTTTTAAGGTGTGAAAACCCTTTGTTACGTACCAATAAAACAATCCTAAAAATGCGCAACGTAAACATACCCTAGGTAGGCTAACTGCACGGGATATGACTCGGTTGAGTTAGTTTCTTGGGGATTGGACCGGAACCCTGAGTGTAACATTGAGGCAAATTGTAACAGAGGCAAAATATCGATAAATATCGTCAGTATTTTTTGCATCAAAGGCTTAACGTGGATGGCTACTTGACCGAGTCACTGGACCATGATGGTCACTCATCCATGATGGCTACAGGACCATGTCACTGAATCATTATAGCCACGATGGCCACATGACCACGACCACTGGACCAAAGCCATTGTGGCCCATAGCCACTGAGTCGTGTCTGTTGAACCATGACTACTGAACCATGAAGGCCACTGGACCATGACGACTTAACTATGGCCGTTCCAACTGCTTGTTCATCTACAAACGTGGTCAGTGACCTGACGTCAGCGTATATGCATGAACGTCTTTTCCTCACCCTTTCTTGAAGAACTGGCTGTAGCCGGAAAACGCTCCTGGATCACGTGTGAACCATAGAATTATCAGCAGAACGAAGAAGACCAGAGTAGAACTCTCGGCAAAACTAAATAAAAACGAAACAGTTAATTTAAACTTCACAGTTCGGAAAAAATCTTTAAAAATATTAATCGGGTAACATTCGACAATAAGGAGCAAAACTAACAAAAACGTTTTTCAAAATAAAACCTGCAAAAAGAGTAACAAACTGATTGTATGACAAGAGAGTAATTACTGACTGATTGAGTAACAGATAGAAAAATGGGCGAATGACTGACTGACTGACTGATTGATTGACTGTCATGCACATATATATAAGTGATTGAGAGATAACTGCGCTCTAATGCCCGTGGAGACATGGTTCCCCGCTTCTGCACATCAACTCCAACCAATTCAGCCATCTCCAGGGTTGGACCTTCCACTTAACATGTTCTTTTCGCCATACATTTTTAAACTGTCTTAAAATGAACTTGCTTAGAATAGCACTTCTCAGATGTACTTAAACATGCTATAAAAGTGCTTGATGCATACATGCATACATACATACATAGACACATACATAAATACATACATGCACATACGCTCGTACATGCATACTGACATATGCACACATATTTAAATGTATCTATTCATACAAACATACATACATGCATACATACATGCATACATACATGCATACATACATGCATACATACATGCATACATACATGCATACATACATGCATACATACATACATGCATACATACATACATGCATACATAAATACATACATACACACATACATACATGCATACATACATACATGCATACATAAATACATACATACACACATACATACACACATGCATACATAAGTGTCTAAATTAATTTATGCTAAACTAATCTAATGCGAAAACTCCCCATCCGCAGTCATCAAACAGCCCAAACAATCGATCGAAGTTCACTTCTTAGCAAAACCACTTTTGAAAAGAGCGATCCATGAATCCTCTGAGATCGTGAAAAGCTACGGTGGTTACACAATCCGAAAATGATGGGGTACTTCATCCCTGGCCTGAACAACATCGCAAAACTACCGTCAACATCGAGGCCGTCCTACTTCAAAGCGGACAGAAACCATCAGAGAATTGCAGAGCCTTAGAGTTGCGACCGAGAAAGAACGGGAAGCCAGTACCATTTTATCCTACAGTGGGGGCTATATAAACTGAATCGACAAGACTGAGGAGGATAATTACGTCATTGGGCCGAGGGCGTTGTATTGTGTTCGGATGGCGTTTGCCACTCTGTTGCCACTGTTGTCTCCGTGTTGCCGAAAGCAACAGAAACAACACGATCTAAATATAGAATAACATCTATCACATGATGTATTGGACGTGAAAAGAGAGATATGGAAAACTTTCAAATACTACTACTACCTACAATTATTACTATTACTACTCATGCTGCTACTGCTACTACTACTACTACTACTACTACTACTACCACTACTACCACCACTACTACTACTACTGTAGTATAAATAGTAGAAGTCAGCGGCAAATTGTTTAATCAATTAATTTATTCACGCATTTAATCCAAATGGTTTTCTTCAATACCTATCTTTTTAAGATATCTTATGATTGTCGTTGATTTTTGAACTCATGTACAGTGCCCTTTTTCTGCCTCGGCCGTGCGACGGCGCTAAATAAATCCTCTTATCAATGCTATTATATCAAAAGTTTAAAACGCACTGATGGATGGATCGACGGACGGACGGACGGACGGACGGACGGACGGACGGACGGACGGACGGACGGACGGACGGACGGACGGACGGACGGACGGACGGACAGAAAAACGGATGAACGAGCGGATGGATCAACAGCTGGAAGGATTAGAAGGATAGCTAGATGAGACCTTACTTCCATCCTAGATAGAAGAACTGTAGCCAGGCAAGGGTGATGGCGAGACAGATGATGGCGTGGGGGAAGCCAAAGAGAGCCCACGAAGAGAAAGAAATCGGAGCAGAGCGACCGTGTTCTTCATAGAAACTACAAAACAGAACCAGAAGTTCTAGTTCTAACATTCAGTTCACCAAAACAATACACAGACAAAGGCATTAACTCTGGAAGGATTCTGACTTATCTACACTTTCCCAGTTTCCCACGAAAGCGAGGAACTGAACGAAACCAACGACTATCCTGCAGCCATTTTAAAGGTACTTTAGAAAAGCTGCTTTTAATCTTGTATAGTAGGTCTAGCAGTTTAACGATGTCTTTCCAAGGCCGTTAACGTTGCCTTATCCTTACTTTCGTAATTTCTGACGATAATGATCAACTGAACGCAACTGATAACTATTTTACCGACTGCATTGCTCCCTCACCACAACAGCGTTCTACAGATGTCTTTGAAGAGAAGATTTTTACTCAGTTATTATACGAACTCACCAACAATTCACCTCTTGCAATTTCTGCGCAGGTCTTTCATTCAAAACTGAAAACACTCCTCTTCCACAAATCCTATCCTGATTCTTCCTCTTCCTCTTATCTCACTTTCCGGTTCAATTCCAAACACCACCCACCATAGCCGTCTGACTGTCTGCCTGTCTGACTCGCATCTTGACCTAGAACCGTACCCTTCCTTCCTATCGATTTTATTTTGACTGAGCGCCTGTTAATAAGCTGGTTCCCGCGACTTAGCTTTCGTAGGGCGCTGTAGAAATCTACAGCTTACGATTACGATTACCCTTCTTTCTCCCCACCCTTGTGTCAAACATTATAACGACTATCACTGCTCTGTTATTCAACACATGGCAGTAGCAGTAATGGACTTCTTAGTTTGTTCGTTAGAGGGCCGGGGTATATGTACTCCTACAGTGATATATAGTTTGAGTTTGACTATAGCGATGAGACACTCCGGATTTTCATTCTGATTATCTTAAAGAAATTAATTAAACTTTGTTTGTATATTCGCTGATTAACTTTATCGCCTTGAAGTTACTGGCTTACTTGAGTTACTGGCTTGCTTGAGTTACTGGCTTACTTGAGTTACTGGCTTGCTTGAGTTACTGGCTTGCTTGAGTTACTGGCTTACTTGAGTTACTGGCTTACTTGAGTTACTGGCTTACTTGTTGGCCAGCTTGGCAAAGACGAGGTTCGGTGGCGTTCCAGTGAGCGTCGCAGTTCCACCGACTGTCGCTGAATAAGCTACAGCCAGGCTAAGCATCTTCTCAAAGTTTTCCATCACCCCTTTGATTTCTTCGTCCGCAGCAGCAGCAGCAGCATCCGACCTGACCTCTGACCCTTCCGCACGTTCCATCTTACCATGGTCATTTAGTTCTGGTTCTTTAGCGATCGCTTGAGATGGGCTGAGAGCAGCGGATGAGTCAGCAGACTTCTCCGGCGTTTCTTTCTCTTTCACTGCGCATCCTCTACAAGACACTTGGCATTACTGTAATGTAATGTAATGATAATAATTTGCACAGAAACTTTGTAAAACTACACATAAGCGCAACTTCTACATCGGCCTTTCACTCAAAGCTAACCTAATCTTATTTCACATGACCTAACCAGACCTCACTTTACTTTGATTCAAATTATCTCACCTTACTTTACCATACCTTGTCTTGCCTTCCCTTACCTGACATGCCATACCCTACTTCCCTACTTTAGCTTACTTCAGTTTACTTTAGCTTACCATACCTTACCACCTACCTAACCTTACCTAAACTAGCCATACTCGCCTTGTCACATGTCACCTTAAGCACTTCAGGCACCTTACTAAGATTCTTAGGGTATGGATTGTTAAGAACTTACTTCTCTTCGTCAATACAAGTCTCCTTTTCATACTCAGTAGTGTGGTTACGGTCACTTTCGTCGTCCTGTGCCTCGCACTGCCCTCTGCCGTCCAATTCCTTATCACTTCCGGTGTCATTCGTGAATGTCGGATTATCTATGTGTAAATGATACGGGTAGTTTTGTCAAAAAGAGATTTTAAACGCGTCGAATATGATAAAATGATATTTAAAAATCGTTGGTATGTGTTTGATAGGAAAAGATATAAACGTGTTCCTTGCGTGACAAGAGATGAAGCTATGCTGTACCCTTTAAGAATAGTATAGTTCGTATATAACAAAAGGTGATTTAACATTGCTTCCCATATGACAAAACCGATATCAAAAGTGATTTGTATACCACAAAAATTGAGACTTAAAGTGCTTTACTGAGCAGTGTACTAAGTAAAATGATTGGAGGAAATGTATCTTCAACGGGCATAGCCTAAACCAGTGTCTGGGTGGAGAAAGTTCCACCGGTTTACTTACAAAACGCACCCTGATTCAGTTGAATATGCATCACCCACAGTAACTATCTGCCTCTGATCTCTGGATCTGATCTTGGAGTCGAACCTGACCATACCTGCCTCAGCAAGATGTTTTTGAATGAGCGCCTGTGAATAAGCAGGTTCACGCAACATAGCCTTTTCGTGGGCTGGAGAAATCGAAGATTATGATTGCGGCACAGTGGAGTATCGGTAACGTGTTTGGTCAATGATCATGCGGTTGCGGGTTTGACTCCGTGAAACGAGCCTGGGCAAGTTGTTTGCGTACGCCATGCCTCTGTCGCCAAGGAGTATAATTTGGTACCGGCGTAAGCTGGGAAGTAAACGGCAAGTCCTGCGATGCACTGTCCCCGTATCAAGAGCCAAAAAAAAGGAAATGAGTATCTCACTTGTGGGATATGGGATACTTTACTTTTAAACGGTTATGATTACGATTATGTCAAAGAACTTTTTCTGACCTGCACTTGAAGCAGTGAGAAGTGTTTTCTCTTGTCGAAGTCCTTCACCAAGTTGTTCGACGACGGCTCCTGCGATTGGGAGCATCATGGAGGTAGTGGCTGTATTGCTGATCCACATGGAAAGGAACCAAGTGGGCAACATCACTCCTAGCAGGATACTGGAAAAGAATCAGAATCCTATATGACCAAGACTTTTTGCGGGAGAGGTATCAAAACACTGAAAGAATGCTAACGAATACTTATGATAAAATACTGAAAGAACACTAATGAAAACCTATGACAAAACACTAAAAGAATACTATATAAGCAGTGATGAATACAGAAACCTAAAAAAATAATTCAAACAATACTAAGGAACACTTTGAAAAAACTTTGAAAGAATACTAACGAATACTATAATAGAACAATAAAACAATACTATCGAACACTAAAACAGAAAACAGTACAAGAAAAGAACCAAAAACTATGGCGAAAGGTTACCGGATAAGGACACTAAAGGAACACTTACGATAAATGCAATAAGCCGATGGTCAGACGGACATCTAAATAACACGAAATAAATAAGTGAAGCCTATTGACAGACAATCAGATAGTCAGATAATTAATCAGATAGATAAGATGATCAGATAGTCAGATTGTCAATTTGTCAGATACTCGGATACTCTGATAGACAGATGGTCAGATATAGACAGATAGTCAGATATAGACAGATGGTCAGATATAGACAGATAGTCAGATATAGACAGATAGTCAGATATAGACAGATGGTCAGATATAGACAGATGGTCAGATATAGACAGATAGTCAGATATAGACAGATGGTCAGATATAGACAGATAGTCAGATATAGACAGATAGTCAGATATAGACAGATGGTCAGATATAGACAGATAGTCAGATATAGACAGATAGTCAGATATAGACAGATGGTCAGATATAGACAGATAGTCAGATAGTTACCCGATAGGCTTCGTTCCCGTTAGCAGTAGAACCCTTAATGCGAGTCGTTTGTGGAAGTTTGATTTCTCAACTGCCAGCGCCATCATCAGTCCACCAAGCAACACAAAACTCGTGTCCTGGAGCCAAAGGAACTCGGTGTTTAACCCAAACATAGATTTGTGTACAGTAGCTATGTACAAATTGCTCGACAACGGATCACAGTTTTTATAATACGCCAAAGGTTTCGAAACTCAAATGCGTCCATGAAATGCAGAAGTGTTACCACTAGGCCACTGTAAATCATTTAGAGCATTTATATAGCGCTGCTTCAAGATATCTACTCAGAGGTGTTGTAACTTGCGTCTCAGTAGTAGTAGTAGCAGTAGTAGTAGCAGTAGTAGTAGCAGTAGTAGTAGTAGAGTAGTAGTAGTAGTAGTAGCAGTAGCACTAGTAGTAGTAGTAGTAGTAGTAGTAGTAGTAGTAGTAGTAGTAGTAGTAGTAGTAGTAGAAGTAATAATAATAATAATAATAACAATTGCGTTCACTATATACGCTATGTTCTTAATGAATGTCGAACAAACTTCAGCCCTGGCGGGAATTACTAAGTTTTATTCGTAAGAAGTCGCCAGAAACAAATTTCTTATAAACAAATAAACACATAACGCAATTTGTGCTCAGTGTTCGATTTAATATCGTTACCGCCATTTCATACGTGTTCCACGTTCGATCTAATATCGTTACCGTCATGTAATCTGAGTTCACCGTTATATCGTTACCGTCATATAGTTTCTGGCGACGGCCTTGACGCTCATGAGTCCCATGAGCGGAAACAGAATGACCGGAAGTAGAGCCGTAACTGCGATCGGAAGTGCACTCGACATCCAATAGATGGCCATCAGAAGAACGACATAAGCACACTCCAACTCCTGCAGCAAATATACTTCTTTATTCACTCATTTAACTTATTGATTGATTTTTATCTGAATATGTTTATTTTTTAATTGTTAACTGAATGTATTTATTTATGTAGGTTATTTCATTTATTCATTATTTATGTTATTCTTCTTTTATGTTCTTGCTAGTATCATTAATAATGTCCAAAATTAATAATATTCGCTGAAAAACCGTTATTCAATTGCCATTTATTTAACCAGTTAATTATACGGCATTGAAACGTCGTTACTGTAATTATTTATTCTGTTAATTAATAAGTTGTCAGCATGAAATTTTCTTACCGATGTGCGGTTGGTTGCCAAGATCAAAGGTAACAAGACAACAGGAGCCAACACCAGGACCAGACTATTAGATATTTTTCTCAGGCCTTGCACGAATCGTCTGCAAGCTGAAGATATTTTTATAATCGCCATTTTTCTTCAATTCCTCAAGTTCCCAAATTAAAGAGGTTATTCGATTAAATGGGATTATTGAGAAAAAGACCACGTAACCGTTTTCCTGTCAGTAAGGACTTCTTTAAAACTCAAAGTTTAAAATTAACTGAGAATTTAAACCGTCGTGATATCCTTAACCGAAAGAATAAGATTTCATTTAACCTGTACTGCAATATTCTATCGTAAATCACGATTATGAAAACCTATTTAGACTTCGTTAAGAACTTCAAGATGCGAGTCCAATAACATCTAAAGAAACGACTTGAAACTATCTCAAAGTCAATCACGAGTGTTTTTCGCAACTTGCGACTATATTACACTTCCTAAGAAACTCAAGCCGTACACCTGTGGAACTCTGCTATTCCGACAACAATGCAGAAAACGTCGCTCTTATACCTTGCACAAGGTTTCTCCTAAAACTTCCACCGTACTTCGCAACAGTCTGATCAGCCACGCACTGATCACAGTTTCCTCCTAGTAGAACAGGTTGCTTCAGCATACATGTTGAGCTACAGTCGACATGCCATCAACAACACAGACCCAAATGTACCCACATCTCTTATGATGGACGGTGAAATCCACCTGCCACAGGTATGCGGTTTTAATCTGCAATTCGTCCCAAAGATCAATCTGGTCGTGTTAAGGCCGAGTGAAGAACAATGAAATGAGGTGCTTACACTTAATTGTTATGCCGCCTCTTCTTGAATACTAATTAAATAATTAGACCTACTTAAGCAGGAATAAATTACCATGGCATCAAGGCGGGAAAGGAATTTAACACTAAAAGGTCAAAAAAATTTCGTCGTTGTTCAAACAGCCACTAAACATTCGCCACAAGAATAGATAAGATTCCAAATGCCCCAATAATAATTATTCGAGCATAAAAGTACAATACAATCGTATCGTATCGTAATCTCGAGATTTCTACAGCGCCAACGAAAGCTAAGTCGCGGGAACCAGGTTATTCACAGGCACAGTGAACTGCAGCATAACATAGTACAGTACAACGAACTACATCTGAAACAATCTTACTGTAAAGTTACATTAGGACTCCATGCGCTTTTCTATGGTTTTTATTTGCGTTTCCAAAAGCCAATTTGTGCTAAGTCCAAGCCTTATATGCTGTCTGCGATTGTCAAGTCCCGGCTGTCAGTCGATCAGCCGCGGAATGCCTCTCCTGCACAGACTTGGTGTCCTTAAGGGAAATATTCGGACCATGCACCTTCTACCATCTGCGAGAGAATACCAGTCGGTGAGCTAATTCGGCTGTCAAAATCAACATACAGTTGTCACCCAAGCATTTTTCAAAGGCGATATTGATGTTCTGAGGGATGTGTCTCCCCAATGTTCAGAAAGGATCCACGGCGTCTCTAGTAGTCACTATAGTCACACACACACACACGCACGCACACACACACACACGCACACGCACACACGCACGCACACGCACACACACACTCAAACACAGACACACTATAGTTTATCTTTTTCCAGTCAAAGATCTGTCGGATTTGTCGACTATCTTTTCGCATTCAAGTGTTGTGTTGTTTTAATCCGTGTCTTTTTCTGCGCAGACCGATGTTTTTCTGAAGTCGAGCTTTTCACAGAAGACATCCGTCTCCTTGCGGAGTTCTCGTGTGTAATGGCTGAGTGGTCGAGCGCTTACTTGTAATACAGAGTATGGGGGTTCAGTTCTCACACGAGACGTTTGCTGTTAATGGACCTTAAGGCTTACACACAGCTCTGCAGTTTTATGCTTATCATTAGAGACAGAGAGACATAGAGACAGACACACAGATACACAGACAGACACACACAGACACACACACAGATACACACAGACAGACATATAGACACGCAGACACACACAGACAGACACAGACAAACACACACAGACAGGCACAGACAGACACACAGACAAACACACACAGACACACAGACAAACACACACAGACATACAAATAGATACAGAAGAGAGATGGCATTAAAAAATTTCGGCATTTTAAATTGCGTTACATTACTTTACACTGAAGCACCTGTGTTAATTTCTCATCAGGTGCCGCTATACAAATTCGCGAATACAATTGCAATTACATTACAGCACATGACATCAATTGTAAGAGAACACTTGATGTTCATATAACCAGCTGAGTAGTACTGCATCATTTTAACCACAGTAATTGAAACATAATTTATATAGCACGTAACTTAATACTTTAGCGCCACTACAGTGTTTTTTATTTAGTAAGTAGTCAGATCGAACTTACGCCTATCGCAATAGTGTAATCTCTACTGAGATAGTATAATCACAGTCAGATCGTTCACGTTAAGGTATATGATCGCGGTAGGTGTAAATTTAAATGTACACAGTTTTATATAGCGAATGTATGACCTCGACCTTGCTCATTTTTCAACGGTAAACTTGCATACATATCGCTATAAATCGTCGCTAGTAAATTTAACTTAATGAAGATCTCCGTTCTTCGTTTTCATTCGCTAAGTTCTCCCTGGTTCGATAGTGGTTTCCGTGAGGTTCATATTCGCCCACGGCAGAAGTTCAAGGTCAAAGACCAGCCGACCCCAGGAGTGAATTCCAAAAGTTACGACTAGGATACAGGCCACGTTCATCATAAAGCCAGCCTTCACCTGAAGGTTGAAACAAAACCTTTACAAAGCACTGTAATGTAATCGTAATCATAAGTGAAAATTTGTGTAGCGCTAATTTAAGAAAACTAATTAAAGGGTGCTCCCGTCCAAATAAAACAAAACCACGATCAAAAGAATGGCCAGAAACCCAGATGCAACGAGATAAGAAGAAGCTCGCGTCGCAGGTTGTATGTCGTGTCATTTCATGTCATGTAAATTTATTAAGATAAGTTAGGTGACCTAGAAGAAGCTTACCATGTCAAGAACTGTGAGGTTGCCATAGGAGAACACGACCGCATTGACCCCAGTTGCCACAGGCAACATGAACGCGTAGGAGGTTGCCAAGGCAGCAGGCAATGTCAAATAGAGTGGGTTAACGTTGACGTTCTTTGCCTGACACAATTCACGTTGAATAAATGAAAGATACACTCAGAAGGACAAAATGAGACAAATACAGAAACGGAGACAGACGGAGAGATGTAAAGACAGATACACTCATACGAATCGAATGAAACTGAGAGAGGACAGACAGACAGATAGACAGACAGACAGGCAGACAGGCAGACAGACAGGCAGGCAGACAGGCAGACAGGCAGACAGACAGGCAGACAGACAGACAGCGACACATATAAGCAACAGTAAGCCGTGAGAGATCTGTAGGAAGACCTATAGGTTGCGACAGTTCCTGGTCGATCCTGCTTACGTTCTGCGACCAACAGAAATCTCATAGTTCCAAAGATTTACATTACATTTGGCTCTCGTGGATTTTGTTACTCTTGCCCCACAGTGTGGAATGCCTTACCGACTACCATCAAAGGTAACACTCTTCCAATAACAAGTTTTAAAAAAGAAGCTTAAAACTTACCTGTTTAATGGGTCTGCCTCGATTTCTGTGCATTTCTATTGATCTATAAACCATGATATTACTCGATATTACTCGGTAGGACTTTTTGAGGGTCGTTGCACGCGCCTTTGACGCTGTTGTTAATTGGGCGCGTTATAAATGTTTGTATAATAATAATAATAATAATAATAATAATAATAATAATAATAATAATAATAATAATAAGTTAGTAATAATAATAAGTTAGTAATAATAATAATAATAAGTTAACAATAATGATAATAATAATAATTAGTTAGTAATAGTAATAATAATAATAATAATAATAATAATAATTAATAATAATAATAATAATTAATAATAATAATAATAATCATAATAATCATACCATTTGGCAGAGGATCGGAATGACGAGGGTGGCTATGGCTGTGTTTGACGTGACTTCGGTCAGTAGAGCGACGATGATGACGATGAGGAGGACCATGACCCAAGACGGAAGTGTAGCCAACGACTGCAACTGGTTGCCAATCACGCGTGACAGACCGGATATCTACAGACGAACACACGAGGGATCGAACCTCACTCAGCTTTTGCTAAGTGAACGAGCTTCCTTAAACGAAAGGCATGCTGCCATAGGTGGAGTCTAGAAATGAAACACTGAGGCGCAGCACCTGTTATCCGTCTTTTGCCCATTTGAGGTCCACCTGCTGTTGGCATGCTGTATAGGCCCTACTTATTGTCCATCTGTTGTCCATCTGTTGTCCATCTGTTGTCTACTTATTGCCCATATGTTGTTTACTTTTTGACCATCTGTTGTCCATTTGTTGTCCATTTGTTGTCCATCTGTTGTCTATCTGTTGTCCATCTGTTGTCCATCTGTTGTCCATCTGTTGTCCACTTCTTATCCACCTCTTTTCCACCTGAGATCTGATCTCCACTCATGCTCGGAACCAAAAGGTAGTCCAGTTCTCATGTTGCATTTGATAAACTCCAAGCAAGCGATCTAACGGCTCATAATAAATGGATAAAACTCTAATTTTGCTTTGCCCAGTGATACCCCACACTACCGTACCCTACCTTAGCTTACCTTACCCTGCCCTACTCCAGCTTGTGTTTACCTAACATTTCCTTACTTCACGTTACTTTGAATACCGTACTTTTCCCTACTTACATTTACCTTGCCTCACCTTTATTAACCCACCTAATCTTATTTACATACCTCACATGTACCTTGCCTTTTCTTTCCTTCCTTTACCTTGCCTGTACTTAGCTTACATCACATTATCTTACCTTACATTGCCTTCACTATGTCAGTTACTATGCGATTACAATAGTGGACCTATTCGCACGTATTGTATACTTCCTGTATAATACGACTTGCGTAATGCACATTATTATTGTAGGCCTATATCAGTTGCAGAGTTGTCTAGATTTGCCAGACCTCGCAGGCTTCGGCGAGGGCGAATCCTCCTCCGAGGATGATGAGGAGACCCCAGGGAAATCGGGAGCACACGTCGTTCCATTCCAACAGAGGCTTAAATCTCTGCGCTGGTTCTACACGGAGCACAACATACACAGCGCACGTGATTGACTGACTGACTGACTGACTGATTGATTGATTGATTGATTTACTGACTGATTGATTGATTTACTGACTGATTGATTGATTGATTTACTCACTGATTGATTGATTGATTTACTGACTGATTGATCGAGTGAATTGATGATTGAGTGATTGATTGATTACGACACATTTTTCTTATTTGAATGACAAGCGATCAACCAATCAATAATTATACATATGTACATATTCATGAAAAATGAATATTCATTATACATTCCATTACACATAATTGCTTATTTTACACAATATATGTAATTATGCATAATTGTATAAAATGGAATTAGCACTTAGTAATTAAGCCCCTAGGCCGAGAAAAAACAAACTGAATACATAATGATGGTACCACGAAGACGATATTAGGCACTGATTGATTTACTGATCAATGCGAAATTGATCATTCATGGTGTATCCTAATACCTCGAACGATATAGTTGCAGAGAAAATCCTGAGTTCAGGGTCACGGGACAAAGAACAGTGAATTAACACCATATAATGTTCTTAATGAGCTGAGTCACACGGCGATGGACAGGGAACGATGGAAGAACTTGGTGAAGTCGGCAGCGGACACCTACGGGCGCTGAGCCCATGGTTCTTGTTGATGATGAATGTTCTTAAGAAACTTTTCCTCCTTCTTTTATACTTCGTTCTTTCCCAGTTATTCCTTTCCTTCACCTCCCATCCTTTATTCGTTCCTTATTTTACTAATTCTTTCCTTTCATTCTTCGTTCATTTTCATCCTTTATTCGTTTCCTATTGAATGAGAATTTAAGGAAGGAAGAATGAAAGGAAATAATGAGTAAAACAATGAAGGAATGAAGGATAAAAGGAAGGAGGAACGAAAGGAAAGAATGAGTATAATTTTACTCATTCATTCCTTTTATTCTTCCTTCTTTTTCATCCTTAAATCCTCTCTTATTTCCTTTCTTTCTTCTTTCGCTAAACTAATGAGTTGGTGTTGCAAAGTGATTAATGAACATCAAAGACTTGCCGCCTTTTTTTCTCAGACAAAACATTCGGGGAACTTCTGCCGGAAAAACAAACAAAAAGATGGCGACGAAGATGGCGGGAACGCAATCTGTTACGAAACTACAATAAAATAACTGCAGTTTACTTTACAGTATATCTTACTTTACATTATGTCTGTTTGGGTGCGCGTGTCTGTCTGTCTGTCTGTACTTATGCATGCATGCACGTAAGTATGTATGTATGTACATAGATACAGACAGACAGAGTTACAGACAGGCAGACAGACATAGACAGACATTCTGTCTGTCTGTTTCTGTGTATATATGTATGCAGGTATGTATGTATGTAGTTTATTAGTATGCATGTATACGTGTATATATGATGACAAATAATTTAGCTCCTTTATATGCTTCGAACAGAGTTGCACCCACGTCTACATAATTAACCTAAACGACTGCGTTTTATAACAGGTGGTCATCAGGTGGTCATCAGGTGGTCATCGCCTGGAACTGGATAACAGGTGGGAAAGGTGGTCATTAGGCGTTCATCGCCTGGAACTGGTCCAACCAATAATGGTTTTTAGCAACGGTTTCACTTGAGAAGCGACCATCGACTAATGCCTTGCGCAAACAAAAGATGTTTTACGCGTCAGTGAGTCATTAAGTCATTAAGTGCGTATATCACCTGACCATAAAATGCGCTACATGAATAGAAGCATTAGAACCAGGAGGAGGTAATGAAGAGACTGATGTCTGTGGCGACTGAGGGTGTTATCTGTAGCTACCCTTTCTTGAAGAGACTGCTGTATCCACGGAAGGCTCCTGGATCACGTAAGAACCAGAGAAAGACCAGCAAAACGAAAATCACGAGAGTGGAATATTCAGCAAAACTGCAGAAAAATCACAGAAAAATTACAAAACACTTGCTACAAAACTGCAAAACACCCAGAGCAAAACTCGTAAACGCGCACAGCAAAACTATAATATATTCACAACAAAACAACGACAGCAAAACTTCAAAATCACTCATTCGGATACTTATATACCGCTAGCACCTGAATTCACGCAATTGACAACTGACGCCTAGTGCACTTAACGAAATACATAAATTAATAATTAATGAACTAATGAATAATAAATGATAGAACAAATCAATAAACAAATGAGTGAATGAATAACTAAATAATTAATAATCTTATCTAATTCGGAAATTTCTCTAGCGCCAAAAGGCATCAAACAAATGGCAACTTTTAGGCAAAATCACAGTCGATTGGAGAGAACCAGCAGAAACCGAAAGACAGGTCATGAAGGTCAAGAAAAGCGAAAGTTGAGATATTTGCCCCAAATTACATATAAAAACTTGCAGAACAGACAGAAAGAGGCCGAGAAATCCAAAGCCTCGGACCACCCACTGAGAAATAAATAAGTTAATTAAGTAGTTAATTTTAAAAAGTAACTTGTTGCATTTACGAGGAAACAGTAACGCAAAACCTCAGGTTACTTTGTTATGTTCGTAACAGGTCATGTAATTGTGTTCTAAGTAAGCTGTAAGTTAATTAATTAACTAATTAATCAGTTAATTGATTGATTAACTGATTACTTGATTAATCGATTCATTAAAACAAAATAAATAAATTAATTAAATAATTTTAATTAAATAATTAGTTAGAAAATTGAAATATTTATTTATTGAGTTAATAAATTAAATTAATTATTTATTTATTTATTTAAAATGAGAACCTGATGGGTCCTAATGAGTCATATTCGGATCGAATGACTTTTTTGATGCCATCGGAGTTTTCTGTCGTGTGATCCTTAACGCAGCAGAAGCAAAACGATCTGATAAACAAATTCAGACCTCAACAAATTTGTTTCTTCAGCGAAAAACACAAAAGAAACTAAATTTTCTCTGTTGTCCACAGTTTTTTGACCGCAACGATGCAACAAATACATATGACGATCAGAAAGAATTGCGAAAGTAATATAAAACTCAACTGCGGTGCGAAATCTTTAGCTAACACCCCACTGTTTGGCACACGGGGCTGCTGCTGAAGATCTCAAAGGCATTCCCAACGTGGTTCACGGAGATGATAGTGGTCTTCCTCAGAAACAGACGCTTTCGGGTGCACCTGGGCGACAGGATCAGCTCGTGGAGAACCCAACTCAATGGGCTCCCCCAGGGCTCGGTCTTATCACCATGCCTTTTCAACATCTATGTCAATGACCTCCCAACAACGCAATCTCGTAAATTTGCGTATGCTGATGACATCGCCCTGGGGGTGCAACGTAAAACTCTGGAGGAAGTGGAAGAGGTGCTGAACGCGGACGTTGAGCGGCTGGTGGGGTACTTTAAGATGTGGCGACTCCAACCAAGTGTAACCAAGACAGTCTCCTGCGCCTTTCATCTCTACAATGCTCAGGCCAATCGAGAGCTGAGAATCTACCTCCACGGGCAGCACATCAGACATGAGCCGTACCCGGTATACCTGGGTGTGACCCTGGACAGGTCATTGACTTATCACGAGCACATGAAGAAAACTGCGGCCAAGGTTGGTACTCGTAACAACCTTCTAGGCAAACTTGCCGGCTCAAGTTGGGGAGCCAATGCCCAGACCCTGCGCAGTTCAGCACTGGCCCTGTGCTACTCAACAGCTGAGTATTGTGCACCTGTCTGGGCTCGCTCAAGCCACACGCACCTGCTTGACGTAGAGCTGAACACATCAATGCGCATCATCTCCGGCACACTTCGTCCCACCCCTCTGCCGTGGCTTCCGGTCCTATGTAACATCCCTCCACCACATCTCAGAAGACAGGAGGCGACGGCGAGACTACTCGCTAAAGTCCAACTGAATGACAGTCTCCCGCTGAACGCTGATATCGCACTCCATCCAACTGTGCGTCTACCGTCGAGACGGCCTGTGTGGCTGAATTCACCAGTGGACATGACAGCTAATTCGGTCTGGAGTTCCGAGTGGTCTGCAACTGATGTTGTAAACCATTCCCTCGTGTCCGTGCCATCTGTCTGGCCCCCTGGTTTCACCTTGCCACGTCGCCTCTGGTCTACTCTGAACCAGTTCAGAACCGGTCAGGGCCGCTGTGCGGCGAATCAGGTTCGATGGAAGCAGGCTACCTCCCCTTTCTGCAGCTGTGGAGAAATCCAAACTATGTCCCACATTGTTGATGTCTGTACAATAACTAGTTTCCCGGGCGGTCTATCCGCACTCCATGTTGCTGATGAGGCTGCTGCATGCTGGCTTAGCGCGAACTGCATACGCTAAATAAATAAATAAATAACTGCCGTAATTTGGTGGTGCCAGTCCCAAGCCTGGATAAAGGAGGAGACCGACGTCAACGGCTTTTGATGCCATAAGATGTCGTTAAACATTGAAAACTACTACTAATCGCCAGTGGAAGGATTTAGACACGACAGTAGGGTAAAAAGGTCGACTTCAACTGCCTTGGTAGCCACCAGATTTCGCAAAATTTTATATGTACATTGTTCCTATTAGACACCCTTAAAACGCTATCAAATGTTGCTATAATACTTGTCAGCCATATTTAATCGCCAGTTGCAACTCCGCCACTGCCTTGTTTGGGGGTAGTGCCAGTCCCAAGCCTGGATAAAGGAGGAGGGCGACGGCAATGGCCTTTGATGCCATAAGCTGTCGTTAAACTGAGGAACTACAATCGCCAGTTGCAAGCGTATAGGTAGTGAGAACTGTACAACTATTTTCCTAATCGACGTCAACGGCCTGTGATGCCATAAGATGTCGTTAAACATTGGAAACTACTAATAATCGCCAGTGGACACATTTAGATCACGACTGTCGGGTAAAGTCGACTTCAACTGCCTTGGCAGTCACACGATTTCGCAAAACATTAGAACCGCATTGTTCATATTAGACACCCTTTAAACGCTATCAACTGTTGCTATATATTTTATTTATCAGCTGCGTTTAATCGCTATTTACAGTCATGTAAAAAGTGAGAACTGTACAAATCTTTTCCCAGTCGACGTCAACGGCCTTTGATGCCACAAGTCAGGAGTATAAATGAGTTTCCTTATTAAACATTGGAAACTAATACAAATCTTTAATTCACAACCAAGAGAAGAGAAAAAGGGAATCCCGAGATGCCGTCGTAGATATAAAGCGACATCAGTTTCTTAGCCTCAGCATATCAAGGCGGACGACTAGCCCTCTGATCTTCTCACCAACCATGTGTACTTGTTTTATAGCTGAGTTCGCTAGGGGCGCAAGTGGAGCAGGTATCTTTTTGCTCTGGTTGAGATTTGAAGCCTCAACCTCTGGGTTGATTGTCCAGTACGCTAATCATTGCCACCCGCCGTCGTACGCCGAGGCTGAGAAAATGAAGTCGCCAACACTTTCTACACTTGGCTGCCTCTGATGGTTGCCTTTAGGCGCTTCTCATTCATCTTTTATTCCTCCTCTTTCTTTTCCTGCTCGTCCTTATCATTCGTCTCTTCCTTCAACCCTTTCCCCTACTCCTCCTCGTCCTCTTCGTCCTCCTCGTCCTCCTCGTCGTCCTTCTCCTCGTCATCCTCCTCCTCTTCCTCCTCCTCCTCTTCCTCCTCCTCCTTGTTCTCATCCTCCTTATGCTCCTCTTCCTCCTCCTCCTTGTTCTCCTCCTCCTTATGCTCCTCCTCCTCCTTCTCCTCCTTCTCCTCCTCCTCCTTCTCCACTCTCTTCTTCTTAAGTCGGGAGTACAAATGAGCTTCATTGAACGTGAACTACACACGTTTCTGATTACATACACTGCAGAGAGGTAGAAGTGTCATAGATATAATTGGAGGTGAGGCTGACTTACCTCCATCCAAGGTAGAAGAGTTGCAGCCAGAGGAGTGTCAGAGAGAAGCAGAGGATGGCGTGAGGAAGACCAAAGAAGAGCCAGACAGAAAAGCTGATCGGAGGAGGCAAACCATGGCTCTCATACAATCTGTAACAACACCCGGTAAGTTTACCGTGAAACACTTACAAAACTTTAACTACACTCCACAATTTACGAAGTAAACCTATGCGTAGCCCAACTAAAAAAATGCAGAATGTAACTATACCCGTTTTCCTAAAGAATATAAAAAAACCGTGCTCCAACACTATAGGGCTTACAAAATTAACTTTCGGCCAAGAAACAAAAACTATTTGACATAAACATTAAAAATGCCTTTAACAAAATCCTGAATTTACTTGCCATGAAACTACAACATAAATTGCCATACAAACCTATACACAACTTGACTAAACACCCAGAAAATGTAATAAATAACTGCATAAATTAGAAACTCTAACATCCTCCGCCACTGCCTTATTTGGGGTAGTGCCAGTCCCAAGCCTGGATAAAGGAGGAGGGCGACGGCAACGGCCTTTGTTGCTATAAGCTGTCGTTAAACATTGAAACTACTACTACTATTCGGTTTGTTGCAATTGTGAAATACTGTTAAAATGTATGATAAGTCATAGTCGACGTCAACGGACCTGGCTGTCGTAAGATGTCGTTAACACCGAATTATATATAGTCAGTGCCGTCATTAGACACCTTTAAAATGCTCTTGATCACCGCTATACATTCGCCAGCTGCGTTTTTAAACTTCGCCACTGCATTGTTTGGGGGTAGTGCCAGTCCCAAGCCTGGATAAAGTAGGGCGACGGCAACGGCCCTTGATGCCATAAGCTGTCGTTAAACATTGGAATTACTAATCGATTGTTAAGCAATCCTTTTAACCCATAATTTTACTCGATATTACCTGGTAGGACTTTTTAAGGTTGTTGCAGGCGCCTTTGAGGCTGTTGTTAATTGCGCGCGTTATAAAAGTCTGTTAATAATAATAATAATAATAATAATAATAATAATAATAATAATAATTATTATTATTATTATTATTATTATTATAACAATAACAACAACAATAACAATAATAATAATAATAATAATAATAAAAAGACCTTTTACTCCATAAGATGTCGTTAAACTGTGGGAACTTAACTTAATCGATGGCAGTGTATGTAAAACGAGATAAAGTAAGGTCTGCATCACTAGTCCCGCAGATACTTACCTTATTGTGGCTTGGCTTTGGTGCGCCATCGGTTGATGCCTTGTGCATTGGACACCGTCGCATTAGAAGCTGCTTATTATTATTGTTGTTGTTGTTGTAAGATGGTGATAAACTATGGAAACTACTGATCGGTAGATAGGGGTCAATGAAAACACATACAATAGCAGATCAAATATAATCGTAATCGAAATTTCAAAAATTCTTCAGCGCCCAAAAAAGCTACAGTAAGTCACTGGAATCATTCAATTCACAGGCGCTGAGTCAAAAAAAAACCAAAAGCAGACGATCAGATGTCTACGGCGGCTGGTGTCGAGAATTCGAGCAGCAAGACAGATAAGGAGAAAAGGGATCAGGATGGACTCGTATAATTTGTTGAATAGGAACTTTTTAAGCTTTGAGCGAATGGCCTGCACAGAGATTGCGAGGAATTAAGAGCAGATGAGCTGGTGGACTAGCTTGAGCTGTGATCGATTAGGCCTATATTATAAAGTTATTGCCAAATTTTAGGGTTGCAGAAGTGTTAGGGCGGATGGGAGAGGGTTGAGCGGGGTCACTGTGTTGGAAATAACTGACAAAGCCTGGCTGGTTGAGATGACTGGAGCAGTTTGTAGGTTAGCATTTTAATAATAACTTAGCTCTGAAAGACTTTGATGTTATGTAAAATCGTATAAAATTAGTTTACTTAATTGCCTTAGGATCTACACTTTTTGAAGTGTTATAAATATTGTCAAATTATTTTCCAAAGAGAAATAAAAATCTAACGTCTCTGCAATGCGCAACTTATTTTCAAGTATTTCCCAAACTGGCAGCCATAAGCTGTCGTTAACGCAATATAATGCAATGCTTTCATTGGACACCTTTAAAACGCTTTAAAATGAACTTATATACGGAAATATCGCTGATTGGGCCGGTGTCCGCTTGTACAGTACTAGGATGAAGTAGGGTCGATGTTAACGGCAATGAAAGCCACAAGGTAATGCAATATTCTTTTTGGACACCCTTAAAACTGCTTTTCAATTATGACAAATATTCGTCAACCCCCCCCCCATTTATCGCTACTGAAGTCCGCCACTGCCTTATTCGAGTAGTACCAGACCCAAGCGTGGATAAAGGAGTAGGGTGACGTCAACGGTTTTTGATGCCATAAGATGTCGTTAAACATTGTAACTACTACTATAATGCAATGCTCTCCTTGGACACCTTTAAAACGCTTTTAAATGGCTCTATATGTAGGTCATTGCGTGAGTGAATGCCAATATCAGATGGTAATGCTTGTGTAATAGGATGACGTGGGGTCGATGGGCCATGCAAACCACAAAATGTCAGTAAAAATGGTAATGCAGTTCTAGTTGGACACCCTTAAAACCACTTTCCAATGATGACAAGTACTCGTCAACCCCCCCCCCCCCCCCGTTTATCCCAAATGATCTTGGCCGCTACCGTATTCGAGTAGTGCCAGTCCCAAACCTGGATAAAGGAGGAGGGCGACGTCAACGGCCTTTGATGCCATAAGATGTCGTTAAACATTGGAACTACTATCCCTATTTAACTCCGCCACTGCTGTGTTCGAGTAATGCCAGTCCCAAGTCTGGATAGAGGAGGAGCCGGCAATGGACGAATCTCGCGGGGCCAGTGCATCGCAGGGCTTGCCGTTTACTTCCTAGCTTACGCTGATACCAATTTATACTGTTTGGTGACAGAGGCACAGTGTGCGCAAACAACTTGCCCAGGGTCGTTACACGGAGTTGAACCCGCAACCGCATCATCATTGGCCAAACGCGTTACCGATAGATCACCGTGCCGCGCTATCAGATAATGACGCTATATAAATCGACTAGCCTACTAGACCTTATTAATTAATATTAATAATACGTAATTATTTTGTGGTTAATAAATTACTGATCTTACGCGTTTAGGTATTTCTGAAAGACGAGATTAGGTGGAGTTCCGGTGAGGGTGGCCGTCCCACCAACCGTGGCCGAGTATGCCACAGCCAAGTTCAGCATCTTCCCAAAGTCACTGAGGCGTTTCTGAAGCTTGTCCTCCGACTCGACAATCACAGTAGCACTGTCCACTTTAGCGTTCTCTGCATCGGTCCCCGGAGTCTTAGCCACTTTGCTGGAGTTTCCGACTGACGTATTAGAATCAGTTGTTTCTGTCTGGTCGTTGCTGCCTAAATCCACGGTAACGGTACTGTAACGACGATAACGTAAACCGGTAAACGTAATATTCGTGTGATTCGCCTATCTCGCGCAAAGAATTTACATGCTAGTTCGGCAAAGAGTGCCTCCCGTGAAGCCATTTCTCCTTTTCCCTGTTTCTGTTCCGTTCCCTATCTCTGTCTGTCTCTCTGTCCCAGCCCGTCTCCCCTTCCATTCCCTCCCACTCGATTCATCTTCTCTCCTTCTGTCTCCCCTTCTTCCTCTTATCACTCTCCTCTCCAACCCCAAACACCACCCCCATAGCTGCCACCCTGTCTCTGCGTTTGACTTTTGGATCTTGACCTGGAACCGAACTCTTTTGCCTATCGATTTTGTTTTGACTGAGCGCCTGTGGCTTTAGTTGTCCCTCTCCCTCTCGAGTCTCTGCCCCTCTTCTTTTTTCTCCATCTACATCTTCCTTCCCCTTCCTCTCTTTCTCGCATCTCGATCCATATCCTCCGATTTCCCCTCATTCTACCCTACCGTCACTGCATCTGGCCTTCCCAACCCACCCCAGGGATCTTCTTCTCCTCTCCCCAATCCCAAACCACGGCGGGGGATTCCGTTAGAACGAAGACCGCAACAGTTTGGTACCAGAAAAGAGGGAACCAGTGTCTTTCGTTCCGCCAAAGTAAAGGTCTCCACGACAACGACGTTGATTATGACGACACTGAGGATAATTGTAACAATGATAACGACGACGTCTATGAATCTAAGCAACATTCGATTCGGTTAACTTACTTCTCGTGACCAAAATAAGTTTCCTCGACCTGGCAGTCTCCGTCGCCACAGTGATTATCGTCATGGTGACCGTTGCTATGACTATTGAGATCGCCATTCCGGCCCTCGTCATCGTTTCTACGGATTTTAGAGTCCTCTTCAAATGGAAAATAAACAATCTACTGGAATATGTATCAACTGATAACAGTAGAAAGTGAACATTTAAGAACATTTACGGGTCCTTTCAACTACACACTAGAAACCTTCATTAGGGCGAGACAAACGCTTACTCTACTTACCTGCTTATTCACTCACTTAATTTCTCAATCACGGTCTCACGGACCGGACTTACAGCCTGACTTACTTAGTCTCTCACACACGAGTTCCTGCTTGCTTGTTTACTTACTTACTTACTCGCTTTCTCGTCTACTTACTTACTTACTTCTTCTTCCTCCTCCTCCTCCTCCTCCTCCTCATGGTCTTCCTCTTCCTCTTCCACTTCCTCTTCTTCTCCCTCTCCCTCTCCCTCTCCCTCTCCCTCTTCCTCTTCTTCTTCTTCTTCTTCTTCTTCTTCTTCTTCTTCTTCTTCTTCTTCTTCTTCTTCTTCTTCTTCTTCTTCTTCTTCTTCTTCTTCTTTCTTCTGGCTGGAATTAATCCCTTATAGGAGAAGGGTCAGCCACATGAATCCTTCTTTTCCATTTGTTTCTGTCTCCAGTATCTTCTTTCTTCAGTTTGAGAAGCTTTAAGCCTTGTTGAATCATGTCTCCCCATCTCTTCTTTTGTCATCCCCGACTGCGGCATCCATAAACCTCTACTCTCATAATTCTTTTAATGCAGCTTTCCTTCTCTCTCCTCATCACATCGCCTTCTTACTCACTTACTTAATTACATACATACTTCCGTTGCAATTGCAGGGTCATTTTTCTGTAGGTCTTACCTGCTGAAAAGGAGGCGGAGTTGGGATGGTGTGACTGCTGGATGCGAAGTCCTTCTGCGATCTGATCGACTACAGCGCGGGCTATTGGCAGCATCATGGCTGCTGAGGCTGTGTTGCTGATCCACATCGATAGGAACCACGTCGGTAGCATCATCCCCAGGAGAATCCTTCACAGATCCAAGCACCGCAGAATCAGCAGCTGGACCCGTAATTTAGTAGGCAGATATAGCCATCGCTTCTGTTAAATACTAAAAGGCGCTATATTAAGTGTCTGAATACACGCATGCATCATTCTTTGAGTGATAGTCGTATTTATCGTCGTTGTTGTCAAGAATACATTTACATTACGATGCCATTACGTTGATTGATAATATGTGGCCGTTGTCTTCGTCGTCGTCGTCATCGTCATCATCGTCTTCATCATCATCGTCATCATCATCATCGTCATCATCATCATCATTACTACTACTACTACTACTACTACTACTACTACTACTACTACTACTACTACTACTACTAATACTACTACTACCACTACTACCATTGCTATTATTGTTACTACTACTACTACTACATCTGATACTACTACTACTACTATTACCATCATTATCATCATCATCAGCATCATCATCATCATTGTCACCATCATCGTCGTCGTCATGAACAACAACTCAACAAGGCCAGTAAAGTCAAAATCATCGAAGCTGAGATGAGTAGACTGGAGTAGAACTGTGTACGGACTGACCAGGTGGGTTTGGTTCCAATGAGGAGCAGGACTCGCAGAGCCAGTCTGCGATGGAACTGAGACTGTTCCACTGCCAGGGCTGTTATAATTCCACCGACCAGCATCAGACTGATGTCCTGTCTCCGAAACAAACACCCCAACCAGAAATCAAGGAGTCAACTTTGAAAACGCAGATACTTAATTTATTTTCTCTTCGCCGTCTACAGTGTCTTCTTTTACTTACTCACTTACTTACTCACTTACTTACTTGCTGATTTACTTACTTACTGACTTACTTATGTAAAAATCTGTGCGCTTAGAACTCGATTTGCGTATGGCTGCATAAATACGACTCGATTAAAATTTGTATGACTCGATTTAAATTATTGCGACTCAGTTTAAATAATTACGACTCAATTTACCGTTATGTAGTTCTGTGCAACAGCTTTTGCGCCCATAATTCCAATCACCGGAAATAGTACGACCGGAAGTAGGCCGGTAACAGGAAGCGGAAGTGCGTCTGATACCCAGTAGATGATCATCAGTAGCACCACGTAGCTACAGTCGGCTGCCTACGCAAAAATCGGGTTAATCGACAGTATACACTGCCTTTGCAGTGAATCAATCAATTAATCAATTGATCAATCAATTGATCAGTGAGCTAGTCAATCAGGCACTTAGTCAATCAATAAGTCAAGTGCCCTTGATTGTAATTTTCTGCAAAGCAATCAGGGCTATATAAATATTCGTTCAATAATAATACTAATAATAATAATAATAATAACAATAAAAATAATAATAAAAATAATAATAATAATAAATAATAGTTATTATTACTACTACTACTACTACTACTATCACCACTATTGCTACTACTACTACTACTATTATTTTTATTATTATGCAATAGTATATCTAAGCTTGTTCGCTGATTTTGCGGAGGATGAGGCCGATTTTCCAGATCAAGCCAACCCATTAACATCTCCAGTCGTAACTTTGTTTCAGTGAGGCACCATATCTACCTTTGATTACGGGAAAACAGTGCTACTGCAATTTTCCATAACAGCCGATATTCGTGACTTACCGGCGATCGAATACAGAGAAGAAGAGGAAGCAGCAACACTGGAGTCAGAAGAACAACGAATGGTCGGTAATTAACGAGAAGATCTCCAAGATATTCTTTCAGTCGCGAAGTCGACATTCTGGATTTGAATTCTCTATAGTCTTTGATCCACAAACAGTAATTTTAAATTCTACAGCTCTCGAAGAAAACTAAATCGCCGGAACCAGCTAATTCAGTAAAAACAAATCAGCAGGGCAGGTAAAGCCCGATTCGAGTCCCAATCAAGATCCAAGGGTCGAACAGGTAACCAGTACGACAACACAAAACAAGTAAGTAGTTCTTAAGAAACTTCAAAAGAGCCGTTTTAAGTATACTAGCGTTGTGTAGAACTCTCGGCTGAAGTTGGCTAATCCGACAAGACCCCACGCGAGTGAATCCTGTCAAACGCACAGCTGTAACCAGCTCAGTAACTATAGTGTACAGTCTTTACAATCACTACAAGAAATGCTCAATCACAGGCGGGCTATTAGACAAGTAGGCATGACCTTCCAGTTGTATTTAGAACTTGAAAAATTACAAGCCGTGAGACTCATTTTGGAACGGTTCAGTCCCGATTTGTTCCTTCAATTTCACAAACAGGTAGCCTTATGGTTGTGCTGCTCGTGTAGAGTAAAGCTCTTAGCTTGGCTTTTCGATAGGTTCTGCTCAGACTACTTCAATATGCTCGAATGACTGAGTGTTCTCTCTTTAGTACCACCGCACCATCCACCCAACCATAGCCTGTACTGGAATCTTATACTACATTTCGTCCTTAACCTCAGAATCTCCGAATCCTTGTCCGATTTGACCGTGTCTTAAAGATTATTAAAATCTGCTTCGTGACATTAGTCTTTAATCTAATCGTAAAAGATTATACGTGCAAAGATCTGGGGTTTATACAGAATTAACCTATCAGTGGCGGATTTAGCTATAGGCACGGGGGCGGTTCGCTCTACCCCCGACGCCCTCAGACCAGCCAGACCCGTGCATGGTGGACTGCCAGAATGTGACGCCCCTCTGAAAATGCTCTCTCAATGCACACAATCCAGGATCCGCCACTGTGACCTATGCCCTGAGGTGTAAGACAATGCAATCGTGAAACGCAATCAGTTACAAGGCCGATGCTGTCACGGAACCCTTTTGTTTTTTAATCTACCCAAGGCTGCCCAATCGATTGTATTTCTTCTCCATAAAATTATCTGCGCTAATAAGAAGAAGTTAAGTCTCGTATACCGCAATTAGATGTGTTCTCTTCGCCATTGTTTCTAATTTCGGCGGCAGTTTTCATTTGCATCTAGAGTGCTTACTTTGCGTGCGGATTGCAAGACGTCATAAAAATCGTTGGCTTTGTGCCAGGTGATCTAGTGGTTAGCATGCTGGAGATGAGGAGTTCAAAACCTCTTGAAGATGAATTCACGATAGCTCTTCCGCTAGTTTTCTTCCGCTAGTGTTCTTCCGCTAGTACCAGGAGCGAACTCATTTATAAAATCAGGACACTGGTCGTACATTGTCGATGGTTAAGTGGCGAGTGAGAGGACTGGACACTCGCCCTCATAAGCCGAGGCTAAGAAAATGAAGTCGCTAATACTTCATACCCATGGCAGCCTCTTGGAGTTACCTTAAGGGTGTGCGCTTCTTTTTCGTCTGGTTTTGCTCATTTTGTCTGTCTGTCTGTATGTATGTATGTATGTATGTGTGTCTGTGAATGTATGTGTTTTATCGAGTCAGTGATAGTTTGTGTGTATGTGTGTATGTCTGTCTGTCTGTCTCCATCCCTCTGTTAATTAGCCTGCGCTGTGTCTTTTTTCTGCCTTTTTAAGGTTACATCCATGTCGAAATGTCTGCGATTAGATACCACCTACTGTAGGTACGCCACAGCCTAAAAGCGAACAATGATCGATCTGCATATATATATACATCTATCAATATGTAAATATAATATTATGCTGATTATATATATGTAAATAAGTATATATATCGACTATATGTGTATATGTATATAATATATGTATATATGTATATCTAGAATATATGTATGTATAGAATATATGTATGTATAACATATGTATACATGTACATATGATTAGCCTTTACACGAAGACTAGTTCTTCCGAATGTCCTAGATGAGTTTCTCATTTGTCTCAGCAGCAGAGGACAGCCATCAGTACCAGTATGATTAGCACCAGCAGCAGCAGCAGCATTCATTTTGTCAGCATCTCATTCCTTCTCTCCTCATTCGAGCGTGGTTCCCCGCAAGCTCTGCCTTTTTGCCTTAAATAACGGACTTCTGGACTGTCCTGTAATTCGAACTGATATGGGTCCCGGAATTGGAGATCCATGCATCGCTGCCGCTCGCATACAGTCAAGCAATTATAAGTAATCATTAATATTGCACGAAAAATCAAAGCCAACAAAAGCATATTTGTTCATTCGTTCGTTCGTTACATTCATTTATTCATTCACTCATTGAGAGCATTTATATAACGCCCCTCAATTACAATCAATTACAATCAGCGGATATCTATCTCCCTGCCTGTTGAACTATCTGCAGATAAGGTAGGTCTATGTCTGTCTGCGTCTGTCTGTCTGTATGTCTGTCTGTATATTTGTCTGTCGTCTACCCAAATTGGCCCCTACTGGGTGAGTGCAGATGGAAATGTCGTACCTTGATTCGCTGAGCGGCGTGAGTGTGAAAGTCGGCATCGATATGATATCCAGCCTACATTCTGACCGGAAGACATCGATAGGAAAATAATGACGTAATGTTATTGTTGGTGACCATGACTATCGCTAAACAAAGCCTCGGAACTACTCGATGGACCGGAAGTAGAACTGTAGGCCCAGTTTCACTCCAGCGCCACCTATGCAGGACGACATTCCCTTTCGGCTGCAATGCTATAGGAAATTCGGTCATTTGTACACGAAAAACTATATTCTGGTTTGCAAGTCGTAATAAGTAAAGTATCCCATGCTCCACAAGTGAGACATAGGGGGCGCTCATTTTTTCGTCAGGCCCTAAAGCCGGCAATGGAAGAATCCCAGGGTCGTGGACACGGAACCAGCGCATCGCAAAGACTTGTCGTTTACTTCCCAGCTTATGCCGGAAAATGGAGTTGGTTAACATTAACTTATTGTGTATCTCATTTTACAGTGGTTACTACTACTGGAACTAATCGGGCATCTCATGTAAAATGTTTTGCAAACAACTCAAGGTCTGCACCAAGCACATTTGCACATGACTTGCAAGAATGAAACAAAGTAAACAACACAAGGTCACTACAGATGTTTAAATGTCGCAAAAGAAATAATTAGATGAAAGTGTAATTGTGCTGATTAGTCAGCAAGTTTTGAGTACCCTTTGCATAGGAAATTTTTATGAATCACCAGGTTATTGGTTTGTGTTTGCACGCGCTGATCACGTGCTTACGGTTACCGCGCGTCAGACGCGTGGTGGTGTAGTGTGATTGGCTAGGAAGGCTTGCTGGCAGTCAGGGCTGACGTTACCAGCGATTCTTACCGATGTGCATTTTAGCGGGTAAGTGCACAGTTCGAAGCCCGATCGTTGACAACTTTGAAAAGTTATCAACATAGGCCTATCATTATGGTTCCTATTAGCATTGTTCCAATTCCGGATAATTGGTTTTGGCAATATTTTCTTTCTTTTTCTCTTTCTGTCTTTCTGTCTCTATCTTTCTCTGTCTGTCTGTCTGTCTGTCTGTCTGTCTGTCTGTCTGTCTGTCTGTCTGTCTGTCTGTCTCATGTCAAAGTCATTAACTTAGCCGTATTCACACTGTTTTGAGCTTCTCCCTGTATGCGTTCCACTTTGGACACGAGGTCGTGATACTTCACATGTCTTCCAGTCTGAGCCTTCCTTCGCTGTCGATAAATTCTTTTTGGAAGATTCACGCAGACATTGGTACATGTAGAATAGTGAAGAAGAGTTTAGCAATGATAGGACCCTGCCTGCCTGCCTGCCTGCCTGCCTGCCTGCCTGCCTGCCTGCCTGCCTGCCTGCCTGCCTGCCTGCCTGCCTGCCTGCCTGCCTGCCTGCCTGCCTGCCTGCCTGCCTGCCTGCCTGCCTGCCTGCCTGCCTGCCTGCCTGCCTGCCTGCCTGCCTGCCTGCCTGCCTGCCTGCCTGCCTGCCTGCCTGCCTGCCTGCCTGCCAACAATAAATGATAAATGAATGATGTAGAAAATCAGAATCAAACGCTGATACTAGAGTTATACAGTAAACAGAACATTTTAACTGTTAGTAGGTAATAGTTGGGATCTCAAAGTCTCATAAAACCAAAACATTTTTGGCTTCTTGAAAGGCTACAGGAAGACTATTCCAGGTCAGATGGGTTCAAGCACAAGAGATTAGATGTCAGCCAGAAGGAGATTTGGGTTACCGCAAGAAAAAAATGATCCATGGAGTAAATGAAACAGTTTGGAGGGAAAGACATGTAGAAATCTCGAGTTTACGATTACAATAATCGAACACAGCATACGAGAGAAGCAGATAGGGAGACAAAGAAAAACATAAACATGACAAGGGTTTTAAGTGGTTCAGAAGAAAGAAAATGCCCCATCCCACTTCCAAATGCTCTTCCATCTTCTTCAATAGCTGACTCACTCTGTTCTTTTTTCTGATAAATTAATACCATCTGTTTTTCTCATCAATCTCATAGCCATAGCTGCCCCACCCCTCTGGAATAAACTCCCGCCATAATTACGACACTTATTTGATCCATCATACGAACTCATCAACAGTTCACCTCTTTCAGATTCTGCGCTCGTCTTTCACTCAAGACTTAAAACATTTCTTTTTTTAAAAATCTTACACTGATTCTTCCTCTTCCCCTTATCTCTCTTCTCGCTTCAATTTCAAACATCATCCACCGTATCCGTCCAACTGTTTGACTGCCTGACCCCTGGATTTTGACTTGCAACTGAACCCTTTTGCTATCGATTTGTTTTGACTGAGCGCCTGTGAATAAGCTGGTTACCGCGACTTAGCTTTCGTTGGGTGCTGTAGAAATCTCGAGATTACGATTACGATTACCTTCCTCAACATGGACTCTGCCTCCACCCGTTAATACTAATTCTCCTGTCCCTTAGGTGTGACAGCTTCAATTTCAAAAGCGAAACAACGACAACGCGGGAGCAAAGGGGCAGAATATGAAACGCCAAAAATTAATAATTGTCTACTCTCTTACTTACGCGGAGGATCTACGCACAAAGATCCCGACCTAGATTACTCTAACGAGGTCGAAGATCACGTGGGTAGCTTGACGAGCGTCAGCGCTTAGGCAGCGATGTTTCGCCGCCAATAAATGCACGTATCAGCTAACGAGTTGCTTAAGCGCTTGTTTCAGTGGGCACGCGATTAATATGTGTTTGGGTTGAAGTGATAATAATTGCTTCCGTGTGTGTTTTCGGCGATGTTGCGTTACTGTTAGACGACTCATAGAAATCATTTGTCATTTGTGAAATGTGCCGAGGAATTTATGATGGATATACAGGCTAGAAACCGATGGTAAAAGTCAAAAGAGCTGTCAGAAGTTGTTCTTTATCGACGTCGATGAAGCGGACCATGTTGCATGCTGGTTGGCTAACGAAATCACCCCCGGAGAGGAAGACCCAAGGTGCATGGAGGTTCTTCAAGTCGGTAAGGAACACATATGGAAACTTTTTCAGAGGATCGAACTCCGTCCGACATGGTCCAGGCGCTGTGGTTTCAGCGATGTCGTTATTTTCATATATATACGCGATAATTGAGGTGACTTTGCCTGTCCAGCAAACCCATTTTGACTTGAAAGGGATGAGTACGTGGTCAAACTGGACGCCAGAATGACCCAGTAATTAAAGCAGTTTACGCCAGTGCTAAGATGGACATAAAAATGAGTTAGCTGTGAAGTGCTTTAGTTGAGGTTATGGGTGGTTGCCCTGATGAGCAGCTGTGGGCTCTGTTTGGGCCCAACAAACATGGCTGTCATTAAGGAGACATTGTCATTAGGAGACAGTAAAGGCCATTAGGAGGAGTGGGGATCATCTGTGGAGGATATGGTACATCCCCTAAAGCGTTATCAAATTAAATATTCTCCAGATTAATGACAGCGTATATATTTGCGTTGGATGTTAAACAGACATATATGTGTAAATAAAAATTAGTTATATTGTTATGGGTGTAAACTTGTTAGTGTTAGGTATATGGATCCCGGTTCTGTGTTTCATTCAGTCTGAGGAGTTTTATTTGCCGTTTGTTATGACATTCAGAGGTTCTCAGTTTGTGTGGGATAAGTGGAGGCGGGTCAAGACTTGTTCAAACTCCGGTTGGCACAGCCAAACAGAACGGTCCAGCTGTAGTGTAGTACATGTACCTTGACAAGGATGTTTGTTATCTTATGTTTAACTTATCCCTCCTTCCTCAACTAAGCTTCTTAAGTTTAAAATGAAAGTGAAGGCAGACATGTTGTGTTTGCTTAAAGCTTGAGCTTATCTTGACATGGTTCTGAGACGAGGAAAGAAGGAATACGATCTTTGCTCTGAGTGAAGATCATGGGCCTTGAGAAAGATCGATATGACAAATCGATATGACAAAGATTGTATGATAATCTGTCAGTACACAAAAACTTGTTGTATAACGATGTATTTGGGCGTCATCATAAATCATAATTGTAAACTCGAGATTTCTAAAGGTAAGTCATGGGAACCAGCTTATTCACAGGTGCTCAGTCTAAACAAATTGATAGGCAGGCAGAACCGCCTTTTAATGAGGTTGTGTTATACAAAACTGAAAACATTACTCTTCCAAAAATATTATCCTGATTCTTCCTGTTCTTATATCTCTCTCTTCCCCCTCCAATCTGAAACACTGTCCACCATAGCAGCCTGACTTGGCTTTCGACGGGTGCTGTAGAAAAATACGATAACAAGTTTATTTTCTATAGGTGAATTAATTTTGGGATCTATGTCCCTGACCATGCTATACCAGAATTCGTGTAATAATGAAGTGCATTACAAGGAGTTTCTGATGTCATAGGATAAAATTCCACTGCTCAATGACAGACAGCTTTGCTCAATTTTCCACAATCAGGTCCTTATGTAGCAGGGGTTGGCTGTGTCACAATTGGCTGTGTTACCTAGTTCCTTGTGTCACATGGATATTTGGTAATAGCCAAGCTATTATAAGGATGGATATCCATGGCACTGAATACCAGATAATTGTCGCTAATTATCAAGAACTGCCTGTTCCCCTTTCTGGCGTACTAAAGTGCATCGTGCCCGAAAAATACAGTACCTTTAATTTGAACCACTTTTCACCAGTGTTCTCTCTTCTTGCAACAGGCTGACTTTGTGTATGACGCGTAGTGTATCGGTGACACGTTTGGTCAGTGATCATGTGGTTGCAGGTTCAACTCTGTGTAGTTATCCTGGGCAAGTTGTTTGCACACACTGTGCCTCTGTCACCAAGCAGTGTAATTTGGTACTGGCATAAGCTGGGAAGTAAACGGCAAGACCTGCAATGCACTGGCTCTGTGTCCAGGACATTGGGATTAATCCTTTGCCGGCTCCAGGGCCTAAGAAAAGGAAATGAATGCCTCTCCTATGTCTCACTTGTGGAATATGGGATTCTTTACTTTTACTTTACCAGCAGACTTTGTCAAGTTTTCTTCATATCCGCATCTCAGACGCCTTGAGGTTCTCCACTTTGCCTTTCCGATAGTCCATATCGCAGATCCATTCAGTGCTAAACACTATATGAGGCCTTTCACCATCCTCTACTTTAAATCCGGATTGAGATTTCCTCTCTGAAGCTCTCCTTTATTGTAAAATTCTTCCTTGCCCACTGCTATTCTGCTTTTGATCGTTGCTTGGAACCAGCGCCCAAAAGGAGTTTTTTGAGCCAATTGCCACCATTATCATTTGCTCATCCAGCTCTAACGATGAGAGGACTTGATGCCATGCTGAGAAATTGAAGGTGCTTTTTAAATAGCAAATTACTTACAAACCTACGTAGAATGTCAGACATGGGTTAGTGCTCTTGATCGATCGATCGATTGAGTGATTGATGGAGCAATTGATTGAACAGTTAATTGAACAGTTGATTGAATGATTGGTTGAAATCTTAAATATGATGAACTGTAATGTGCATTTGGAATTTTGGTGATCGGTAAAGTGTCGGTGTTTGAAAAGTGTCAGTGTTTGAACTGTCCTTTGTAAACAGTGAAACTGGGGAGGTGGAATGTATTCTGATGTTGTGGATACTTGTGTACCAGTCAGATATTGCTGTTTTCTGGATGTGAATAATTGAAGTAATTGTGCACTAGTTGGATGTTAACGCCATCTGGTGGATTGGTTCATCATCATCATCTGATAACTATGCTTCCTGTCTGGGTTTAGCATCGCTTCTAGAAACTGCCATAATCGAACACAGTGGAATTAGCTATTATTTCGCTCACTCTCACTGTCTGTGTGTCTGTCTGTGTGTCTGTCCCTATGTCTGTCTGTGTGTCTGTCTGTATGTCTGTCTGTGTGTCTGTCTCTCCTTTGTGTCTGTCTGTCTGTATATCTGTCTTTCTTTCTCTGTCTTGCTGTCTCTGTCTCTCTCTCTCTGTCTTTGTCGGTCTGTCTCTCCTTTGTGTCTGTCTATTTGTCCATATCTCTGTCTGTCTGTGTCTGTCTGTCTCTCTATCTCTCTCTTTTTCTCTATAGATGCTTTTATCAACTACAAATTACTTCATATAATGTCATCAATAGAACATCACTATAGATATATATATATATATATATATATATATATATATATATATATATATATATACAGATGTGAATTAATTTTAAATATGTATATATACGAATGCATATATATGTATTATATATGCATGAATATATGTGTAAATACATAATTATTCATATACATATGTGTGTAAGTAATGAGTTAAAGTCAAATGGGTCATGAACACTGGATGTTAAACTGTGCAATTATTACTATACCTTGCAATTATTGTGGCAGTCATTATCGTCATCATCATTATTGACATCATCATAACATCATACCATTGTTTTGTCATCATATTATCATCTTGTTATCATCATATTACAATTCCATCATCATTGTTTGTCGTCACTGTTATATTCGTCATCATAACATCATCCTAACATCATGATATTGTCATTATAGTGTCATCATCATCGTCATCATTATCATCATCGTCATCACGACCACCATCGTCATCATTATCATCATCATCACCACCACCATCATCGTCATCATCATCATCATCACCACCACCATCATCGTCATCATTATCATCATCGTCATCATCACCACCATCATCGTCATCATTATCATCATCATCATCATCATCACCACCATCACCGTCATCATTATCATCATCATCATGACCACCACCATCATCGTCATCATCATCATCATCACCACCACCATCATCGTCATCATTATCATCATCACCACCACCATCATCGTCATCATTATCATCATCGTCATCATCACCACCATCATCGTCATCATTATCATCATCATCATCATCATCATCACCACCATCACCGTCATCATTATCATCATCATCATGACCACCACCATCATCGTCATCATTATCATCGTCATCATCACCACCATCATCGTCATCATTATCATCATCATCACCACCATCACCGTCATCATTATCATCATCATCATGACCACCACCATCATCGTCATCATTATCATCATCATCATCATCGCCACCATCATCGTCATCATTATCATCATCATCTTCACCACCACCATCATCGTCATCATTGTTGTCATCTTCATTGTAATTGCCATCAGCATCATCACCTCATTACCAGATCATAGATTTTATGCTTTATAATATTCTGTATTCATCCTCGTGTGCATCAGAACATTTATGTAGTGTCTTTTAAGAGCCTTTCCAAGGTTCTTTTGAAGAACCTGTCTAAGGCTTTAAGACCCAACCACTGGCCTTTGACATCGTTATCATCACTGCCACAATCTGATGCGGACTTCTTGTGGCCCAGGGTGTGTCGCAAATATGCCTAAGTCTGAGAAAAACTTCCAGTTAAGGGGTTGGCGCCCTTAGTTTGAATGTTTATTTCTGAAGTGTCAGTGACATTTGCCCACCCACCCCATGCTCCTCCCCACCCCTGTTCGTGACCCAGCCGAATGTTGAGTCCTCCAAGGGCTGGGAGGAGGCGGCTGGGAAGGGTTAAGGAAGATAGGGAGGGTGCTTGCAGTTGCTGGCTGTATTGAAACCATTCCTCTCTGAAAAAGGGATTGCAGCTTGACGCTGTTTTAACAACACTGGCTGGCACGGTAAAGTTAAGCAGTGCTCAGCTCACTAAGTAAAATTTCTGTTGGTTCTTGTTTTTCTTGTTCTTGGACTGCTTCTCTATCTTCTTCTTCGTCTTCTTCGTCTTCTTCTTGACCTCCATTTCTTTCTCTTTCTTCTTGTTCTCCTTTTTCTTCTGCTTATCCCTCATCTTATTCTGCTTCTACTCCTGCTTCGTCTCCTTGTAACTGTAATCGTAAGCTTGAGATTTCTAGAGCACCCAACGAAAGCTATGTCACGGGAACTGGCTTATTCACAGGTGCTCAGTCAAAGCCAAATCGATAGGCAGGAAATATTCGGTTCCAGGTTAGGATCCAATGGTGAGCGATGCAGACAGTCAGACGGTTACGGTGGATGGTTTTTGGAATTGGAGTGGAAAGAGAATTAGAGATGCTACTAACTCTCCTTCTCCTTCTGCTTCTTCTTCTCTTTCTCCTCCACATTTGTCACATGGTGTTGGTTTTGTGGGGATGCCACATGACTGAATATATGAAACTGGGGCGTAGATACATTTGCTGGTCATTATCTGTTACTCATAGGCCAATTAATTCGTAACTGTATACGGTGATGCATGTCTGCAAACTGATCAGTAAACCGATGAAATCCTATAGCAGCTTGGATTGTCATTAGGTCTTGTGGTGTTAGCTGCTTAATTGTCAGTTTTAACCAAAAGTGATTTACTGAGGTTCAGTTTCTCAGCCTGAAGCAGATATGTTTCTTAACTTTGTGAATATATTATGCAAATTCTTACTAATGGAATTCTAACAGGACTTGACAATTAGTTGTTGCGTACTTTTATGCGTCGTGGAAGTTGATGTGACTTCCTAGGAAGAACGTTATTCAGCTGTTCTTCTTGCTTTGTTCTTTGTCTTAATTCTTTGTTCTCCAATCAGAAGTAGCAACTTGACAATGAACTTCAATAGTCACTCAAGTCCAACTGACTAAGGTACTTTGTTAAAGTACCACTCTTGTTTATATGCCTCTATAGGAACTCCACATACATACACATGTACATGCATTCATACATACATGCATACTTACTTACATATATACACATACAGACAAGTATGGTCATACATACATGCACACATACATAATTGTGTACATACACTGTGTCCGGAAAAATTCCAAGGCTTTACGGTAAATATGAAAATAATTAGTAAACATTAATCGATTTTTAAAATTCCAAAAACAGTTTAATCCTGAAATATATAATTACCAACAAAATTCTTTGTAATTTATTAACGTTTAAAATTACGTCACAGTGACGTATTTGAATTTTATATTTTGTAAAGAAAGTTGCTAGAAAAATGGCGTTCAGCGAGGAAGACAAAATTGTTATAAAATTTTTACGCCAAAACAACAATTATAGTGCAAATAATATTTCAGGATTAAACTGTTTTTGGAATTTTAAAAATCGATTAATGTTTACTAATTATTTTCATATTTACCGTAAAGCCTTGGAATTTTTCCGGACACAGTGTATATGCACACATATTTATATAAAAGTAAAGTATTCCATATCCCACAAGTGTGATTTAGAGGATGTGCTCATTTCCTTTTCTCTCAGCCCTGGAGCGGCAGTGGACGAATTCCAAGGCCCTGGACACGAGGCCATTGCATCGCAGGTCTTGCCATTTACTTCCCAGGTTATGCGAGTTCCCAATTCTACTGCTTGGTGACAGAGGCACGGTGTGCGCAAACAACTTGTCCAGGGTTGTTACACGGATTCGAACCCACAACTGCATGATCACTGACCAAGTTCTTTACCGATAGACCACCGTGCTGCACACATACATATATACATGCACATGAATACATACATACATACATACATACATACATACATACATACATGCACTGATGAATACATACAGTTATGTCCTCCTACAGAAGTGAATGTATGGATCGTGTAACAGAGAATATCCATTTTGTCTGTCGTAACAGGAATTCAATATTTCCGCTTGTGAGTGTTTATGTGAAGCTATCGGTTGTTGTTCCATCTAAACTGCGTCTGTTTGTGCGTGCACGATTTTTGAACAGATATAAAAACAGACTCATTCGCAATGAATCAGTGAATTCCCTCCCCCACAGTTTGATGGCTCTCCCACATTTCATAAACAACCAAGTGGCAGACAGCCATGTAACAGATGTTTCAGTTTGTGACATATCATGTTACATAATGTATTTCTAATGCCTCATTCTGTCTTCCACCTATCTTATGCTACTTTGATTGATACCTCATGCCAGTTCTCATGCTTTCTCATGCTACTTTGATTGATACCTCATGCCTGTTCTCTTGCTCTCTCATGCTACTTCTCTTGATAGATACCTCATGCCAGTTCTCATGCTCTCATGCTACTTCACTTGATAGGTACCTCATGCTACTTTGATAGATACCTCATGCCTGTTCTCATGCTCTCTCATGCTACTTCTCTTGATAGATACCTCATGCCAGTTCCCATGCTATCTCATGCTACTGCGCTTGATAGATACCTCATGCCATTCAATTTCAAGCATACTAATATATCTCATGCCAATATATCATACATGAGATATCTCATATATATATATATAATTGATATATTTTCCTCGTGCCACGTACAATATCAATCTATGCAGAGTCTCATTTTAACTCTTGACATGTCCAGTAGGGATCATTCCTCATCTGGCTCATCTGATCTTATCTGGAGACTTCAAGCAGTGTCCTTGTCAAAGGGCGCAAGGCATCAGTCAGTGGTCGATTCTAAGAGAACCGAATTCTAAGTTAGCATGATCCTTTAGACTGAACCAGGCAAGATCCATGAGGCTCTTGAGACCTGAAGACAGACTGCCGACGATATGCAATCTGTGAAAAAATGGGACTTCACCCGTAATCTAAACGACATCACGGAACCGGTAGAGTGGACGGAAGAGGAAGAACAGTCCTCTAAGGAAGCTTTGAGAGGCAGCCGTAGGTCTGAAGTGTTAGCAACTTCAGTTTTCTCAGCTTCGGCATATGAGGGAGTGGCCAATCCTTTCCCTCGCCGGCTCATCTTCCCCTGCCAGTGTACGGTCAGTGTACTCATTGTAGCTGAGTTGACCCGGGTGGCTAGTGGAGCCGAAACTTGAAACAAATATCGAAACAGATATCTGCCCGGGCAGGGATTTGAACCTCTGACCTTTAGATTGACATTTCGGTCTAGAGTCTGGCGGTTATTGTGTGACTAGACTATGAGTGGACAGAAACGGGTAGCAAATTCCAGAGTCTTGGGCCGTATGTCGTGATGCGTTGCACCTTGCCTACTCAGGTGATTGAGTGCTGAGTCACAGGTTGGGGACCTTGAACAAGTCCCTATTACACAATAGACTATTGTAAGGAGATATGTGTTGAACTATTGTGTTTGTTTTTAGCCAGAGCAAACCCTATCTCATCTAATCAAGTGCCTATAAAATGAATACACTGACCCTGCAAAATCAGTTTGTGCATACACAGATCCTTACATACCTCCTTCTCTGACAGTTGGCCTGCGAAGGTTAGCTGATTAGTCATCTGACCTGATATGCCAAGGCTAAGAAAATGAAGTCGCTATCATGCATCATCAGCTTCAGTTAAACAGCTGTTGAAGGGTGCTGTGGAAATCTATTCTACATAACTGCCGAGATGAAGGCATATGCCAAGGCTAAGAAATTGATGTTGCTAGCATGCATCATCAGTTTCAGTGAAACAGCTGTTGAAGGGTGCTGTGGAAATCTATTCTAGATAACTGCCGAGATGAAGCATGTATGCCAAGGCTAAGAAAATGAAGTTGCTAGCATGCGTCATCAGTTCATTTTCGGCAAAGGGCTGTCTGGAACTCTGTTCCTGACTACTGCAGAGACGAAGAACTCAGTGACCTCCTTCGCGGAGGCTACCCACAGCTTAGCCCTAAAAATGTGTCGGAAACCCTTTTAGATCCTGTTTACCTTCCAGCTGCCCCTTACACCCCAAAGTGGGGCAGAAATGGGGGGCTGCCTATTGTTTACGACCAGCACTGAACGGGGCTCTCTGGGTGCGAATGGAGTTCTTTAAGTGCTTCTGTTCTGCTGTTCTGCCTGAAACGATTACTCACCCCATGAATAGCCTTTGCCCAGCGGTTTAGAAGTCGCCTGTCACGGACCTAAGAGATCTTGCGCGGACTTAGCTTACGTGGTGAGTGGGACGCGGTGGTGTGGAATGGTTGGTGCCTCGTCACCGGCGGGTCGCAGGTTCGAATCTGCCTCAGGCCACTGCGTAGCGCCTTGGACAAGTTGCTTGCCCACAACGGGAAACCACCTCAGTCATCTCATCCCCGGGTGGCTTAAAGCCAGTGGAGCTGACTTCGGGCAGAGAACTCATCAGCAACTAAGCAAAGAGTCAATTAAGTGAGTAGTTGAGTGATTGAACAAGTGAGAGATTGAGTGAGTGAGTTAGTAGGTCAGTTAGTCAGTAAGTATATTCTGCCAGAGCAAATCAAATCGATTCTTACTATAAAGTTATAACTTGATTATTTGCTGCCACCTTGCGGAACATTTCACCAGCCTACAAATAGCTTCTTTGCCACATATTTTTACTTCCATACTTACTTACTTATTTAATTAATTACTTCCTTATTTACTTCCTTGCTTGCTTACTTACTCACCCTGGAAACTTCTTAATTATCTACTTATTAATTATGTAGTGCCATTATTGTAAAAGTTAATTAATCAATTACTTCCTTATTTACTTCCTTGCTTGCTTGCCTACTCACCCTGGAAACTTCTGTACTACCATTAATTATCTACATATTAATTATGTAGTGCCTTATCATAACGCACATAGCATTGGTCAACAGTTTTGCTTTCCAAGCCATCCATTTGAAATCCCTGATGCCCGAAATAAGAAGACATTTTGCGTGGGATAAACAATCTCAAATGTAAACGATTAGACAAAGATCCAGAGTTTTCAAGATAACTAAGCAAGTAAATAATGTAATGTAACCAGCAAGGAGAGGTTGTCCAGTTGCTCTTGTCATGTTTGTGTTTCAGCCAAAAGATCCATTATATGTGAAGACCATATCTCTGAAGACCAGTTGTAATAGAGACACGTAATTAACAAGGTTTTACCTTACCCTACTTTAGCTTGAGTTTGGACAATGAATACAAGAGACAATGGAATGGAGAACAAAAACATTTAATTGAAGTAATTAGAAGGAGTGTTAATATACAATGAAAATGATGAACTACATGAATGAAGCATTTTCATTGTCTGTTCTTATATTTATTATTATTGCTGTTGTTGTTATTATTGTGTATTCTGAGTGTTTAGCATATTTTGTATTTACTTAACATAGCAACAACTACAGTTTGAAAGTTAATTTTGTATTTAATTAATATAGCAACAACTACGGTTTAAAAGTTAATCGTAATCAGAGTGCCAAGTTGTGTCAGACCCAGTTATTTGCAGGCGCTCAGTCAATTCAAAATTGGTCGGTCAGGTTCAGCTCTTCTTAGAGACCTAAAGGTCAGGTGCGGTCAGGTTCAGCTCTTCATAGAGACCTAAAGGTCAGGTGGGTAGACAGACAGACATACGGCTTCTAGTTGTCAAAATAGTCCTGTGGCCTAAGGTACTAGGCTTAGGGCCCACAGCTTCTCTGACAACCAGTTTCGTGGGCTCATATTGGACCCATATTATTGGGGCACCAGTGTCCAAAGCGGGCCTGCTTTAGACCTCTGAACATGGCTGTCTGGGAATTGCCTGTGCCAGATCTAGTCATGAGACAGTCAACCATCTTCAGTGTCAGACTACACTTTCAGTGTGGAAAGTCCAGGGAGTGTAGTCAGTGTCGTGTAGACATGTGGTTTGTGCTGCCTCAGACTACATATTCAGTGTAGTCTGAGATAGAACAGAATGTAGTCTGAGATAGAGCAGAGTTTTCTGTAAGGATTCCTTAATCAGTTTTATTGGGATATATATGTAGACAAGTAGAACCAAATGTTCAGAGTGGACTGATCTTTTGGATATTGATCATTTGGATATTGATCTTTTGGATATTGATCTTTTGGATATTGATCTTTTGGATATTGATCTTTTGGATATTGATCATTTGGATATTGGTCTTTTGGATATTGACCTGATTGTGACTTGGTTTTGGTGCACGATCAGTTGATGCCTTGTGCATTAGACACCAGCGTGATCGAAGTTACTGATTAATACTGATAATAATAATTAATCATTCAGAGTGGGCATCACGTAAGCGTTTAAGACGATGTGTGAATAGTTCTATTGCAACTGCATGAAAAAGCATTGAACGCATGACTAAACGGCTCTGGTAGTTCTACATGAACCACTGTGTCATGAATGAAGCTCATGACTGTTTTGAATACTATTTGGTCCTGGTGATTTACCTGTGCACAGGTCAAAGGTCAGCCACCTGTGAACAGCTCACAGGTAAGTCATTTATACAGTTTTGTATGGTGTGCTATGCAGAGGCATGATAACTCAATTTTATTATGCACTTTCAGAAATTTATAGTGTATTAAATGACTTCCTATGATCAATTAACACCTGACTTGTTTAAAATATGGCATTAGATTAGATTAGATTAGATAAGACTCATCCCACGAAGATATATTCCTGGGTTTGAAGGACATCTAATATAATCTTATAACTTCTATGGTTCATAATAATAATAAAGCACTAGGCACGTGTCGATGACACTCCAAACAGATCGACTAGGGTCGGTCCGACAACACAGAAAGACCACCTACTGAGTATAAGCATGCCGACACAAAGACATGTTGAGTCACGAACGGAAGTACACTAACTGACTTGGCAGTGTGAACAGCTTGTGGAAGTGTATTCCAGAACTTTGACCCAGCTATAGAAACAGCCCTGAGACCAAGAGCAGTCTCGCAAACGCCTGAAATCCTTGTTTGTTCAAGTCGGGAGCGCCACTGTTTCCTAAGTGGCGCTTTATAAATGTTCGTTTGCAATTACAATTACGAAGAGCAGTATTCACTCGAGCCATAGAGAAAGAAAGACAGTAAGAGGACTGATGTGTAATTGTAATTGTATTTGTAATTGTAATTTGAGATTTATAAAGCGCCTCTTAGAGGATAAACTCAACAGAGATGTTTCCGACCCGAAGGAGTAAAATCACTGTTAACGGTACAGTCTTCAGGCGCCTGCGGAACACTGAGAGGGGGAGAGAAAGGAGCTCAAGTCGCAATTCTCGAGGGAGACGATTCCAGCAAGTGGGACCAACGTAGGCGAAGCTTCTGGACTGGGCAGAAGCAGTGCGCATTCGAGGGACAAACAGGAGATCCAGAGTGGCCGAGCAAAGGGTGCTACGGCCTGGCAACGAGGAGACCAAAGTGCAGAAGTCAATGAGGTAAAGGGGAGGAGCCAACAACACAGTTGCGCATGAGGGAGAGTAGTGATAGGTCTGAGAGGTGTGCACAGTTCGAAGTTGAAGACACCACAATGACAATTGTGGATCAACAATCAGACAATAATAATCAGATAAGACACATCTAAGTCAATCAAACAACCATAAAAAGAAAGAAAAAGGAGAGCAATATTATGGGTCCACAAGTCAACAATGTGCTTAATTAGAGTTACTGTAATATGGGTGAACTTGAGGTGAAGTACACACAAGTGCTACCTGGCTCGTTATTCCCTCTCGGACATGCATGGCCCGGTCACTGGCTTCAAATTTATGGACTAAAAGTGTTTCATGCAAACCGCATACTTAAATACACACGCACATACATGCATGTATGGATGTATGTATGTATGTATTTATATATGTATGTGTGCATGCATGTACATGTATGTATGTATGTATGTATGTGTACATGTATGTATTTATATGTTTGTGTACATGCATGTATGTATTTATGTATGTATGTATGTTCATACATACACATGTACATGTATACACATACACACATACATCATATATTTATTTAATTATTTTAAAGCACTTTAAATGCGTGCAGTGTGAGTATACCTGAATATGATGCATGGGTAAACACATAAACACACATTACATACATACCTGCATTAATAAATGCAAACACACATACTTACATACATACATGCACACATACACACACAAAGAAACACATACTTACATATTTGTGCGTCCACAAACACATGCTTGCATATCTACATGCATAAACGCAAAAACACATATGTAAATGCATACATGCACACATACACACAAACACACATACTTACATATGTGCTCATACATACTTGCATACATGCTGTGCAGATATTCCATCCACTCGCTCTCAAAGGTACTGTAGGGTGACTTGGTGGCAGTTTTACTTTCACCTGAGAGTCTGAGGTTCAAATCCCGTTGCATCACTGAATAACAGGGACTTTGAGCAAATCCTTCACTCACAATTGCTCAGCATCAGATAGTGGTGCTTAATAAATGCAACAATAATAATAATAATAATAACAGTAACAATAATAATAATAAACGGCCTTTACTGGGACACTGTAGTATGGTCTTAGTAGTAGTTGAAGGCGATTTTGCTCATGGATGTAAAGCTGTCTGGTGTCAAAGCACATTTGTTGATTGTTGTGTCCCACTTGACAGTAGTGGCTGTGGTTAGCAGACATTGTTTTTAAAAGTACACAATGAAAATCACATGAAAAGTCTACTAATGAAAGTAATACGGGCATCTCTGGTGTAATTGTGTTGACTTCAAAACATGATGGTAGGATGCTTTAACTGGGTGAATATGTGGATCTGTTGACTCATGCAAAGTTAAGCTTCTGAACGTGTCCATGGGGGTCTACATAACTAGAATCTCTCTCTAGGGGACCATGACCTGGCTGGGTTGATGATAGATGAGGCAGAGATAATACACTGATGATGGAGCTTGATGTGAAACTCTCGGGGGGGGGGAGCGGCGGGGTTGATAAGAGATAAGATGGAGATAAGAGCCGGAATGATGTTGAGACTGATAATTAATCTAATCACTCTCATGCTAGGCTGTCAGATTAGGTCAAGGTTCAAATCCCCAGGGCAGTAAGGTATTTGAGATTTATGCTCCACTTGTATGTTCTAGTGAACTTGGCTGTAAAATGAGTACACTGCTTTTGGGAGTTGCTTGAAAGGCGCTATATTAATGTTTGTTGCATTACATTACTGACTATACTCTGTTGGTGGGAAGATTAAACAGGGGAGAACTGGCCATCCATCCTTGTATGCCGAGGCTGAGAAAAGTGAAGTCGCTATCACTTCATGTCCATGGCAGCCTCTTGGGCTTAGCTTAAGGAACTGCCCTTCTTCTGTTTCTTCTTACTCACTAGAGTATACTTCTGGAATAGAAATTTAAGAGATTTTCTGCTTCAGAAGGGTTTTAAACACCACTATGACCTTAACGACACTTCTAACATCATTGCGGTTTGTGCAGAGAGCGCCACTGTGAGTTTATCTTGAAGGGGCACTATACAAATTTTAAATTACAATTACAGTTACCGCTGACCTCTAGGTTAACAGTCCAGGGTGCTAACCACTAGAGTGACTGGACCATTGTGCTCACCCTTCCCCCTCCAAGAGTTGGAAACAGAACCCAAAGGGTCGTCCAAATCCTTTGAATCATTTAGATTATTTCATTATCGAAATTCCACACTGATTTGAATTCCACTTATGTCCAGATTTCCCACACTCTGCAACCCTGGTGACTGTGATTGGGGCCCGCTAAAGTCATAAAATTACCCCTTGCAGCAGGGGTAGTTAGGTTAGTCTGGGTTGGGTATTTTCTCTAATGGGTTTATCGTCGGACTTGTGAGCGAGTCGGTATTAAGATTTGTATTGACTTTGAGGAGTCTGGATGTAACGGAAGGCATATATGATGCCTGTGAATTTACCAAATTATACAGAAAAAGTGAAACACTGTTGACTTTTTTATGACGTTGTTGACTTTTTTATGACGTTGTTGACTTTTCTATGACGTTGTTGACTTTTTTATGACGAATTGATGGCAGAAAATGAAAACAGAAATCTTCAACAATGCTGTTAGAAATTTGGCGTGTATTTATTTATGGCTGTTTATTGTAGGGATAAGTAGGTGGCTCTTCTAGATGCTGTATCATTTCATATGAGAAAAACAACAACAGTGTTATTATTGTTATTATAATGATGATGTTGGTGACAATTTTGTATTTATTTATTTATTCATTTTTTATTTATTATTCATTTCTTTATTGAAAGCACTTGTTACATGTGCACTCAATGAATCTGAATCCGAGGCACGGATGAATGGTGGTGGTGGTGGTGGTGTCGTCAGAGGCGGTGGTGAATGGATGATGGTGATGAATGAATGAATGAATGAATGAATGATTGATTGATTGGTTGATGATGATGATGATGATGATGATCCTCTGTGGTGTTGATTTTACATGTTGTTTGGGGTGTAACACTTACAGATAATAACAAACAGCTGTACCATTGGAGTTGATCTATAGCTTCCGCACATAGCTCCTGTTGCAATTCAATAAACAAAGTTGGTGGCAGGCTGCAGGAAACATCTATCTTCTAAATATTATGCCAATATGGAAGTCGTTTCCCTTTGCATCCGCAACTGCCTGAACCCAGATGTGGATCAATGAGGGCCTGGTGAAGGACGTGCTTGTGAAATGGGGGCATGGTCGAAATGTTTGCCTCCCTCGAGGAATCTTTACTTAGAAAAAGGCATGCATGGAAAATGTGCCTCGTAAAATGCGTGCTTGAAAAAGAAAAAGGCTTGTGTGGAAAAAGTTTCTCTGTAAAGGTGTGCGTGGGAAAAAGTTCTTCCAAAATAATCTATGCTTGGGAGAGGTGAACTTGAAAAAGCTTTACCTGAAGAATGTAACTTTGGAAAAGTTGTGCAAAGAAAAAGCTTTTCCTGGAATAATATGTGCTTGAGAAAAATTTGTACATGGAAAAAATTTTGCATGGGGTAGTGTATGCTCGGTGAAAAGTTCTACATGGAAAACGGATTCAGCAGAATAATTCATTCTTGGAAATTGTTGCCTGGAAACAAAGATGTGTAGATGGCAACTCTGAGTATTTTTGGTATATTATTATTAATCATTATTATAAATTATTATTATTATTATTATTATTATTGCTCTTATTGTTATTATTGTTATTATTATTATTTTATCCAAAGTATTTTATCCGGGGTGGTTAACTTCAGGGCTGAACTGTTGCCCTGGCATAAACTCAATACTAATCGCAGTCTGGTGTTGATTTTAGCAATGGCGAAGGCGATACTTTGTTCTCTCTCCAAAGAAAGCGTCGAATACACTTCCGGGCTCCTGCCCAGCCGAGCTGGAGTACTTCGAGACGGAGAAGATGGGGCGATTCAAGGGTCGAATCAACCTGGACAACTGCGAAAAGGTGGTCATCCATATGGAGTCTGAGTACTACAAGCATGTGTTTGTTATCAAGACAACTGACCGAGGCCACAACCGGACGTACTACCTCGCTGCCGATAATGAAATGGACATGGAACGCTGGGTGGAACAGCTGCGATCTGTTCTTGGTCTTCAGGATGAAGGTGAGCTTCGGACTGTTCGAGGGAATGGACGTTTTCTGTCATGATGTGACTGAGCTCAGCATACATTCTGTGTACTTTACCTGACATCTTAATTCTTTTGGTCATACAGTAATGTAACAGCCCCATAACATAGCAAGTAAGTTATGTGAAACCTTTTAGAGGTACTTGGAAATGTGCTGTTATGTGCGTACATGTGTAACAGTAATACAGGTCGTAATCTATGTGTGTAATACATGTTGTAATGTATGTACTGGTATGTGTAATACATGTTGTAATGTATATATGTGTAATACATGTTGTAATGTATGTATGTGTAATGTTGTAATGTATATATGTGTAATACATGTTGTAATGTACGTATGTGTAATACATGTTGTAATGTACGTATGTGTAATACATGTTGTAATGTATATATGTGTAATACATGTTGTAATGTACGTATGTGTAATACATGTTGTAATGTACATATGTGTAATACATGTTGTAATGTATGTATGCGTAACACATGTTGTAATGTACGTATGTGATTACGATTTCTCATTCAAGGCACATGATATAACACATTTTAAGGACCTCACAATGTGCTTTGTACCTGGTAATAGTGCATAATGAGAAGATTGGTTATGAAAAACTCAGGTCTGCAAGGTTTAGGGGGCCTGCGTCAATTGCGATGCTCCCTGAATCCACCACTGATTTAAATGTTTAGATGCATTGCATCAAATTACATTACTTTTCTAGCTTTACAGTTGCTAGGTCTAAATTTTGGAACTCTCCCCCACATTTGTTAGTTCTGTTTTTTTAATGTCAATTCAGTCTCAACTTAAGACTCTCCTTTTTCAGCTGGTTTAGCACTATATGCTGCCTCTCTGTCTCAGTGAACTGTCTTTCTGATCTAATTTTTAAGACTTCTATAGCGCCGTGATAATAGTGCCCAAGGCATTAGTCAATGTTTGCTTGAAGTCAGATTGCGATCCAAAATCGTACTCCACTGAAGAAGCCAAGTCGCTCCTTCGCATCGCAGTGACTTCCTTGACGAATACTAAAACTTACCTGGACTTTGTGGTGTACCATTGGTTGATGCCTTGTGTGTTAGACAGCAGCACCACAAAAGTTGCAAATTATTATCATCTGGTAAATGTTATCCTGTAGATCAAGTGCCGTTTGCAGTGCCAACCATCAGACCCATTATTCCACCGACGAATTTTCCACAAGATCTAATGCACAACCCACCCACAACTCCTTCCGTCGACTCCATCATAAGTCCGCTGTCGGGCGTTTCAAATCTTTTCGCGTCTCCGCCCCTGCACGAAGACTACCTCCCCATCGACCAGTGCAACAGCGGCCTTCCTGCCCTTACCCCTCGAGTGGCTCCACACTCGGTTCGAGTCGTCACCATCAGGACACCAGCTCCTGTCAGTCCAAGCTCACTTGCTTCTTCGCATCACAGTTGTTCCTCTGACAAATACTACAATTTGCTCGGAAACGATTCGTTAACCAGCGATGACGTTTACAATTATCCCAAGCCGTACAACAGAGATTCAGACGTCTACAAAGTCCCATCATTGGGGGAGAACTTCGGTCAACCTCGTCACTCAGACATCTACAAGGTTCCGCCGACCCGAAATGGCTCGGGTCACAACTTTTCGTACGACCGATCATCGTGCGAGGGAAGTCGCGACTCAAACTACGATTATCCGCCTCCGACTGGAACTTTGTTCGACAGAGACTCGAATTATGACTATCCGCCAGGAGCCGTTCTGCTACAGTCAGACAAGGATGACGATTCCGTCCGACCAATCTGGGAATGTGAGTCGAGGAGCACCATGGAGGTCGCAGGCGACACATATGACATAATGCCTCCACGGTCGAATTCGCATCAACTTCTGAATGGCGCAAGCTTTTCGAGTCCGCCACCGCGACCACCAGCCACCCTTGACGACGTCTACGACATGCCAGGACGATCTGCAAGCCAGGTGGCGCCACCTAAGGGTCACAAGATGCCGCCAAACGTGCACAGGTATATCAACGCAGCACCGACCCCAGTGGCCAGAGGTCAGATGAGGTCGCTGACACGAGGGTCAGCGGACGAACCTCTGTACCTGCCGATGGAAAGTGGCGATGCAGCGAAAGATGTCTACATGCCGATGAACCAGATGGATAAACTGGGCAACCAGCCGAATAGTCTACCGAGGAAGAACACTGGAACTCTGCCACCGCCACCTGCCCCGCATGCCTTTGGCTTTCGGAGTGGAGAAATTGCGCCCAAGGCACCGATGACCCTTCCAAGATCGTCAGGTAAGTGGGCAAATAACAGAAGCATTGTTCTTATGTTGCTGTGTTCGGTAAATGTCAAGTATCAGAGACACTTTTGTAATTGTAATTGTAATTTGAGATTTATAAAGCGCCTCTTAGAGGATAAACTCAACAGGGGCACTCCCAACCCGAAAAAGTAGTCACTGTTAAACGGTATAGTCTTCAGGTGCATGCAGAACACTGAGAGGGGAAGAGAGAGGAGCTCAAGTCGCAGTTCTCGAGGGAGACGATTCCAGCAAGTGGGACCAACGTAGGCAATGCTTCTGGACTTTTTAATATCGGTGTATTCAGTGTAAATTCCGAAGGACCCCATCACTGCGAAGTACAATGGGCCCCAATCACGATTTAACCTCTTGCTTACATCACATGAGGCCAGAGTCTGGGTGGGCCCCTAGGAGAGGTTACACCGAGGTGTTTAAAACTATAAAAGTGCCTCAGTCAGGAAATTTGATGAGGGTAATGTTTGGCAACTTTCTGACAGCGTTTTCCCAAAATTTGTTTTCTCTTTTCTGCTAAGAATTTTGCTTAATCTGCAGAAAATTGCTTGTTCAGCTAAGAATTCTGTGTAGTCTGCTACGCATTCTGTTTGATCGTTTAAGAATTCAAGTTTATTTGCTAAGAAATTAATTTAATCTGCTAAAGAATTTGAGAAATTAGTTGTTTTTAATTTACTCCAGTTGAGTTTCATTTGTGCTGTTAGCATTTCTTTAGCTCTAAACTGAAGTCTTCATAATCTGGTTTTGTATATCGTTCCAGAGAGGGGAGGCGAACAGACTAATCAGGCGATCGGTGATCAGCGCCATCTAGTGGATTCTTTCCGAGGAACGCAGAGAACTCGCAGCTTCAAGCGCAACATTCTTGCACCAAGGCATGTGTCCATTCACCTTTTGATTTAACTAGCACATCCCGGGCAGAGCATCAGCACACTAATTTAGTTAAATGTCGCTTCTGGGCTAAATCCTCTGTTGCTTCCCATTTGCTACAACTTTTTTATTATCATATTATTGGCGAGATTAAACAGGCGTTTAAGGCAGCTTTTCTTAGTGTTTTAAATGGACCACAGACCACACACACATTCATCTGAGTTCATTAGATAGATAGATAGATAGATAGATAGATAGATAGATAGATAGATAGATAGATATAGATAGATAGATAGATAGATAGATAGATAGATAGATAGATAGATAGATAGATAGATAGATAGATAGATAGATAGATAGATAGATAGATAGATAGATAGATAGATAGATAGATAGATAGATAGATAGATAGATAGATATATGATAGATAGATATATGATAGATAGATAGATGCATAGATGATTGGTTAAATGGACCACAGACCATACACACATTCATCTGAGTTCATTAGATAGATAGATAGATAGATAGATAGATAGATAGATAGATAGATAGATAGATAGATAGATAGATAGATAGATAGATAGATAGATAGATAGATAGATAGATAGATAGATAGATAGATGATAGGTAGATGATAGATATATGATAGATAGATAGATGATAGATGTTGGATAGATAGATAGATAGATAGATAGATAGATATATATATAGATAGATGGATAGATGATAGGTAGATGATAGATATATGATAGATAGATAGATGATAGATGTTGGATAGGTAGATAGATAGGTAGATAGGTAGATAGATAGGTAGATTGATAGATAGATGGATAGATAAATAGATAGATAGATAGATAGATGCATAGATGATTGGTGTTGGATTGGCAGAGCTGCTGAGGTGTTTCCTGCTTTTGTGCTATATAAAATCCTTTACAGATAACATTATGATAATGTACATCGTGTTTGGTTACACGTTGCTCAGAACACAACACATTTCCTTGAAGTTTGGGATCAACTCGACCCAAATATTTGGTTAAACTGACTGGGTTTTTACATCCAACCAAGATTACTGTTGCCTGCAGTTGCCAGAAACTGCTAGGAATTTCCTTCCTGTTTGTCATAGGCCACAGTCCCTCATGGTGTCAGTGCCCTTGTGTTTTATGCTAATTTGTGTGATAATTGTTTCATTGAACTCCACTGGAGGTCATGTGTGTATTTCCTGAAAAATAGGTATGTATATAAGTAACTACAGACTGACAGTGCAAGAGATTTTGTGAGGTGAAACTGCTGTCATCAGTTCTGGAATGTGTTGCTTGTGCAGAGCGACCCACTCATTTGGTTGCAACAGTAGGATATCTGTATTATGGTTTCATCAAAACTAACCAGGAAAGCCCAACACCAGTGGCAGATTGCCAGTGTGTTTGTGTTTCAGCTTAGTGTAAGTAAGTAACTAAATAATCTGTGTAGGCATGAGACAAATGCCCACACTTTCCAAAAAAACAATGCGTACAAAAATAGTAGTAAAAAGGAACATATATATATATATATAACTTATAATTAGAAACTTCTAATGTGCCGTTGTCTAATGCGCAAGGCCTTAACTGATGTTGCATCAAAGCCAAGCCATAATCAGGTCAGTATCCAGAAGGTCAGTCCACGAGACAGAGAGGCAGCCTATGGTGGATAAACAATTTGAAAAAGGTGAGTTTTAAGTTGAGAACGAAATGACAGAAGCGACTGAGCAGAACGAACAGACACAGGGAGAGAGTTCCAGAATTTAGGTCCAGCAACCGAAAAAACATTCTGCTCAGTCGCTTCTGTTTACCCAGAACAGTTCAGAGCACAATGACACTAAAGGAACAGTCAACTGTTGCAGTATGATGGTTTAAAAGTCAGCTTTAATATACAGTTTTCTTTACACTGCCTTGCATTTCATGACAATCTGTGTTTACTATGTTACAGCAACAGCAACAATGTGTCTTTGCCACTTAAGAAGAGCGGAGCAGAAGATTCGAGTTCTGACGAAGACGAGGATGAAGAGAGTGAGGCTAGCAGTCCAGTACAAGAATATATAAACCTCCAGGTTGGATGACTTACTCTTTTGCTATTACATACCCCAAGAAGAAGAAGAAGAGCTATTGTTTGAGTTAACCCCAAGGGCTAGACATAGGTATGAAGGGTTAAAGTAAGGTATCCAATATCCCACAAGTGAGACGTAGGCAAGGCGCTATCTCCTTTCTTGTAATTGAGATGGCAGTTGACGAATTCCAAGGTCCTGGACATGGGTCCAGTGCATCGCGGGACTTAGCATTTACTTCCCAGCTTATGCTGGCACAAATTATACTGTTTGTGACAGAGGCACAGTGTGCGCACACAGCTTGCCCAGGATCATTACGCAGAGTCACACCCACAGCTGCATGATCATTGATCAAACACGTTACCAGTAGATCACTGTGTTGTACAAAAAGTGCTAGCAACTTCATTTTCTTGGCTTCAGCATATAAGGACGGATGGCCAGTACTTTTCATCGCCCTTTGATATCCCCTAACAGAGTACGGTAGGTGTATTCGTGTTTAGCTGAGTTTGCAATGAAGCACAAATGGAGCAGAAATCTTGAAACATCTTCCAGCCCTAGCGGGAATTCGTACATCCCACCGTAGGGTCGTTGACATCGACTTTAATATACCTTATAGTTCATGCACCAGACGACTGATTATTAGTGGTAGGGATGACATAAAATTTCACCATTAGGGTATTCGTTATCATTGAATACAATTTCTGCTGTTGAGGTTGTTACATTCAGTGCTGTTTTGCTATTGTGGGGTCTGGTTGAGAGTATCTGTAGCCAGTTATGTGGTCTCGAGACTGCGGTCTTGGTCTCGAATGTGGCAGTCTTGGTCTTAAAACTCCAATCATGGACTTGGGTCTTGTTCTGTTGGCCTTGGTCTTGAGCATGTGGTATTGATAGCGACTCGTGAGATTATTCGTGGTCTGGTATTTCCGATCATTAGGTCGACTCCAGCTATAGTCTGTAGCTGCATATACAATTATGATCTCTGCGAATCAGAAGCCTCCAAGGCACTGTACGGTGTATCAGCTAATCTTTGCTAAGGTCATTTTAATATAATCTAGTCTCAGATATATATATATATATATAATTATATATATATTTAATAGTACCTTTTTTGATGAGAAACAAATCAGAGGTCTCCCAGTCTGGTGACACAAAACCACAAATTTCAAGCGCTTACGGAGCAGAGGTATTTTCAGTTAGAAACTTCTGTAGCAGTGTTGTCTAAAGCACAAGGCATCAAACGATGGTGCATCAAAGATAGAGACTCAGAAGTGATGTCATGTGACGTCAGCATCTTTTGTCTGAATCTGAGCACATCGTGTGAAGCTGCTGTTTGCAGTTACCTATGAAGTCGTTTAGCACATAAGGAAGTTGGTAGTTGGCTGTTTTCTTGTGTAGTTTCTGTGCTTCTGACAAAGTTTTATGACCTGTGGTGGCAACGATGGTGGTGATGGTGATGGCGGCAGTCATGGTAATGGTGGTCATGGTGGTTGTTATGGTGTTCATGGTAATGGTGGTCATGGTGGTTGTTATGGTGGTCATGGTAATGGTGGTCATGGTGGTTGTTATGGTGGTCATGGTGGTGGTGGTCATGGTGGTTGTTATGGTGGTCATGGTAATGGTGATCATGGCGGTTGTTATGGTGGTCATGGTAATGGTGGTCATGGTGGTTGTTATGGTGGTCATGGTGGTGGTGGTCATGGTGGTGGTCATGATGGTTGTGGTGGTGGTCATGGTGGTTGTGGTGGTGGTGGTCATGGTGGTTGTGGTCGTGGTGGTCATGGTCATGGAGGTGGTCATTGTAATTGTGGTGGTCATGGTAACAGCAGTGTGAATGTTTGCGATGATGAACGTGATGAAGAGAATGCAAAACAGAATTCCTGATCTGTTTATTTTATCCACAGAATGTTGGTGGTTCCGATTTGGAGTCGCCTGCCGTCTCGCCACCTTCAAAACCGGCCGTCCAGTATCTCGACCTTGACCTTGAAGGCACACCAACCACAGCTCCTTCATCCACCATCCCGGCCTCCTCCACTGAAACCCAGAACAAGGTCGAGTACAACGAGATCGATATGGAAAAGACGAAAGCGTTGTTCGATGCAAAGCTGATGCTGGAGAAGGAGAGGAAGGGAAGTGAGAAATCGGACTTGTAAAGTGGAATCTGTCGGTCGCATTTCCTGCCATTCTGTTGGACTTCGTGTCACCCAGATTCGTTGGCTGTTGGCCAGTGCTTCCAGAGTTAGAGTTCCGTGCCTTGTGTGAGATTGGCAACCGGTTGTCTGGCCGTGCAACGTGGAAGGAATGGGTTACAGTTGTCTGATGTTGTTGTCCAGTGTTGCTTCTAGGTGCCTCAATGCTCAATTGTGCCTTTGTCAAAGATGTGATTAATTATTGATGTTGATTTTTTCTGGTATTTTCTGGTATTTTGATTATTATTATTGTGTTTATTGTTATTATTTTTTTAGAATATTTTTTCCCGAGGTACATATGATCCCTCAGGATTAAAACGTATTGGAGAAGAGGTGATATTTCAAAGGCGATGAGTAGAAAAAGATGTGTAGATGGCAACCCTGTGTAATTTCGATATTATTAATGTTATTATTATTTTTTTAATATTATTATTTTTATTATTATTATTATTGTTATTACTATTATTATTATTACTATTATTATTACTGTTATTAGTATTATTTTTACTACTACTACTATTACTGTATCTTTTGTAGTGTAAGCAGCAGTTGATTTTAGAAGCCAAGATGGTTGAATGTGCTCAGGAACAAAATAGTGACATTACAATACGTGATTGTAATTATCAATCTATTTATTGTCATCAGTTTTTCCGGCATTACCTGTAGGGGAGAATTGATGGTTGAAAGCAACAAGGAGACAGATATATGGGCAGAAGTGAGAATAGGGAAAATGCAACACTATGGGGATATTAGGGGGCAGATCCTACACAGTGGGGATAGTCTGAATTACTTTGGGGAAAAGATTCCCACAATGAGGGATTGTCTGAACTAGTTTGGGGAAGATTCCCACAATGGGGGATTATCTTAACTATTTTGGGGGAAGATCCCCACAATGGGAATAGTCAGAACCAGTGAGGGGTAGATCGCCTTCCCGAGCTACAAATCTCTTTCTGATTAGCCCTATTGTAATTTTAATGGTCTGGAAGAACTAAGATCAACTGTACTTCAAATGCAACAGTGTATGTGTGTATATACATACATATATATGTATGTATTTATGTAGCTAAATACTTAGTATAGCTCCTTTTGAGTACCTCACAAATCGCTTCCTGCACTAGCCTAAATGGTGTTAAAGTTATTAAGGACAAATGTTATAACTATTTAATGGCAACGACACTCAACCGAGGGCATGGCCTGCACAATGACACTCAACTGAGGGCATGGCCTGCACAATGACACTCAACTGAGGGCATGGCCTGGCCTGCACATTAGTTTCAGATTTCGTGAGACCACTGCATTGTTTTATGACAACAATTTAACAGTGACGAAACTCGAATAAGTATACATGGGTGCACATTTTCGTAAAATTTTACAAGGCTGCTGTGTAAAACTGCAAACCTTGTTAATGGCTCATTCGTTATATTTTGTGAATAGCTCTGTATCGGCCGCTCTGTAGGGCCTGTTGCAATCGCTCAACTTTCTTAATGATTTTGTAGTGCTCGATATATTTTCTACAAATCAGTTTTCTAAGCAGTTTTATTGATGCTGTATATTTAGTGGAGTGTTGTGTTTTGAGTGCTTTGTTTAAGTAATTGCACCCCATCGAAGTAAATGAGAGTCCAGACGCTTTGCTTTCTTGTGTACTTGTTTTCGGCATTCACCTCCAACCGCTGCATACGTAATGCATGAGTGTGCGTATATTTGCCTAACTTTTTAGAGGGTTTATCAAACCCACGTATGTGTGTGTGTATGGGTGTGTGTGGGTGTAGGTGTATGTGGGTATGAGTATGTGTTTGTGTATGTGTGGGTATGTGTAGGTGGGTGTGGATGTGTGTATGTCTAGGTGTGTGTGTATGTGTAGGTGTGTGTGTGGGGTGGGTGGGTGGAGTATGTGTGGAGGGTATATGTGTGTGTATGGATGGGTGTGTGTCTGTGTATGTGTGTCAGAGAAGAGACAACAGAACATGTGTAATTGTTCATCTGCTAAGTTCAGAGAAAGTAGATGATTATCAAACTTACACTTAAGTTACATTGCTTTTTGGTAACTTTACGTTCTGGCCGCATTACTTTTTCATTAGATAACATTTTGATGTGTTTAAATTTTGGAACAATTTACATTGTGCTTAATTTACGTTTTCATTACATTGTATTGGGTTACACATTTTGGTTACATTACATTTCAGTTGCTTCATACATCGTTTACATTTAAATTTTACACTGTGTTATGTAGAACCTAAAACGTAATGTCACGAAAACGTTAAAGTTTTGGCGCATTACATTTAGTATGTATTACATTGTTACATTGCATTTCTGCTTCCCTGATTTCTGGGTACATTACATTTCTGGCGCATTAAGTTTTGGTTACATTGTTAGGATGGTTACATTGTATTTTTGATACATTGTAGCAGGTTGTCTACATTACATTTTGATTCCTTCATCGCTTGCGTATTTGAGTAGATTCCAGTTGTACCTGGATCAACTATGTTGCATAATGGAAACTAGGAAAGCTCCTGGAAACTAGGAAAGCTCATTTCCATTTCCATTGGCCTCAGATGACAAGGGACAAAATTAGAGTCCCAGATGTGGGCCACGAAAGTTGTTTTCCATTTGCTTCCAGGATCATGGTGGTGCTAAGTTTTACCATTGGCAGCAGAGGAAATCGAGCTGTTACAGCTTGCCCAAGTTATTGATTCAGGCTTTGGTTGGCAGGCCTGAACTTGATTATGGATATTGATATACATTACATCTTTTATGATTACATTAAGTAATTTTGCTATTTAAATGCAAACTTTGTTCTGTTATCAGTAATGTCACTGTGTAAGGGAGTTAAGACCATTGGATTCTGGTTAGATCTTGTACATTTTTACCTAAAACTAGAGTTGAGGACCCAGATGTTGTTTAGGTTCTGTGTATGTTTGCTATAGAAGAGCAGTAATGTAATGTAATGTAATGACAGTCCCTTAAGCTAATCCTGAGATGCATCCATGGGTATAAAGTGTTTGCAACTTCATCTTTCTTAGCCTTGGCAGATGATGGCAGGTGGCCATCCATCTTCCTGGCCACCTTATCTTCCCACTGACAGTGTACAGTCATTGTACTCATTTGTTGCTGAGTTCGCTAGGTGGTGAAAGTGGAACAGAAATCTCAAAACTTCTTTTTGCCCTGGCTGAGATTTGAATCCTCAACTCTCGGTTGACAGTTGAGCACGCCAACCACTAGAACATTTGCGGTAGAGTTAAAGGCACAAGATTCTATCTATATATCTGTATCTACGCTAAATATTCAACCCATCGGAATTCGATCCGGCTTCTACAACGGATTATGATTTTTTATTGTGATTTTGACTTGAAGCGACCATCAACTGATGCCTTAACATTATGATAACGGCGCTATAGAGGTCATTAGATTAGATTAGAATTTAGAGTTTTGTCCAAAAGATTCCACTGCGTCCATGCCGGTAATTAGTTTGAATTGCAGGGCTACTAGAGTTGTGTTTTTCAGAGATATTTTCCTACGTAGGGCTGTTACCTATGCTTCTTTTAGAATGATTTTGTAAAGATGTGTATAAAGATTAGTAGATCTAATTGTCTTATTATCAGTCGTTGAAGACTTGTGCCAATGATAATTGATTTTCAGTGATATTGTTCTCTTGTTGCAGTCAATTGCTATTTCCTTGTTTAATATTCATGTTGCTGTTTAATATGGATGTCGCTAAGTAATATTAATGTCACTGTTAATTATTAATTATGCCACTGTTTAATGTTAAAATGTGTTTAATATTGCCAACCTTGCTTAATATTAATGTGACTGTTCAGCAGTAATGTTACTGTTTAATATTAGTATTCATTAAATTTTTTATGATTACAGTATGTAAATTTGTTATTGAAAAATACTAACTTTTTTCTATTATCAGTAATGTCAATGTTTAACAGGAGTTTCACTGTTTCACTATTTAGCATTAATGACATTTGTTAATATTAATGTAATTTTTAATTGATGAAAAATAATGATGACTTTACTGTCCTGCAGTTGACAACTGAGATTCCTAATCTTATTTGAATAGAATTTTAAAATTTTTTCTTTGAACCTTTGTGTGTGCATGTGTGTGTGTGCGTGTGTGTGTGCGTGCGCGCTTGTGTGTTGTTTGTGTGTTAGCACAATGAACCGAAAAAAGCTTTGTACACTTCGTGTTATCACTGACTTCTACAAGCTGAGTGCCAACTGTTATCACAGCAGTTGAGCTGAGCTATGAATAAAAAGAGTAAGAGTACTGTGTCAGGTTCTGTGGATTGTTTCTCACAGGTTTTTTGAAAATCGGTCATGTTGAGATTTTAATCATCCGCTTTGCTTAAGCAGCTTATAAGTTGAATGTTACGATCAAGAGCTGCTCAGACTATAAGTAAGTAAAAACTTGCCATTCTGCCAGAAAATGAACAATCTCTTCATAAGGGTTACACAGCTTTATGACGAGTTCGGAAATTGGCATACAGAACCGCAATTCGAACACTGGACTCGTGTGTGTGAGGGCAAATGCACTTTGCATTATGGAACTGTGCACAATATCGGAATAGTAGGCCTAATAGTGTACCTGCAGTCATCGTTTACTTAGGGTGTTGTATCAAGGATCATTGGCTTAGTATTATCAGAGTTTAATAACCTCTTTGGCTGTCAGGACCGTTCGCGTCCACCTTACCGCGCAATGTATGCGAAAGAGTCATCGATTGTTAGTAGTTTTCAATGTTTAATAACATCAAAGGCCGTTGTCGATTGGAAAAAGTTGTACAGTTTTCACTGTTGAGTTTAACTGACGAAATTACACTTACCGGTTACGTAGTTCCTCAGTTTAACGACAGCTTATGGCATCAAAGGTCGTTGCCATCGCCCTCTTCTTTTATCCAGGCCTGGGACTGGCACTACCCCCAAACAAGGCAGTGGCGGAGTGTGCCGTGTGGTGAAGAAATTTTATTATAGCCGCGTTCAAGAGCAATTTAAAGGTGTCTAATGACAGCATTGCAATATCCGGTGTTAACGATATTTTATTACGTCAAGGGTCGCTAACGTCGGCCTTTCCTTATCTGGACAATCACAACTAGCGTCGCTAAATAAACATTATCAAATCAATCTAATCGATAGATCAGTCATATCGAGGTGATTGGCGTCGTAACAAACAGTACACAGGCCACAGTTGCGTGGGGAAGGGCATTTTCAGAGGGGCGCCACATTCTACAAAGACGCGATCGCCCAACAGAATTCGGGGGACAGTCTCCGGTTTCCGTTCTCTGCAGAGCACCCGAATTAGATAACGTGGCATGAGGCGGCACATGGAGTCATGTGAACATGCGCGGATGGGTCACGTGGCCTGAATGGTTTTGAACCATGCTGTGCTGTGGTTCTGCTGCCGACTTACGCATTGCTGATTCCATTTTTGCTACCGATTTTTTATTCCTAGGCGCCTTTGGCACCAGGGTGGTGCCTGGTCTACCTTTCCCAGGGGTTTTCCTCAGCGATCTCAGGGAAATTTTCGGCATTTTACCTTTCTTCTCCACTCTTTTTACGTCCCTGCCATCCTTTTTCTTGCGGACGACCTGGAACTCTGCCATCATCATCTACCGTTATGCTACGGGCATCGTCATTATCAGGGACAAAATACGAATTGTCATTATTAGTTCCAGTGTTTAACATTCCTCTTTACAGATAATACCCAAGTTCGTCAGTGGCAGAGTTACGAACATATTACGTCACGTAAAAGCATTTTAAAGGTGTCTAAAAAGAGCAGTGTATTATCCACTGTTTAACGACATCTTTTGGGTACTAGGTCAGTTGACGTCGACTTTAATATATATATACCTTACAGCATTTAAAACTGCAGTTCATGATGCTTAACTACTCTGTGTCATAATAAAGATGATTAGCCTCGCCTTTATCCTTTATCCAGGCTTCGGAATTGTACCACCCGCCGCACACAGCAGTGGAGGTCAGACCAGAGACTGAAAGCAGTTGAAGACCACGCGATGTCAGTGGAAAGAGTTTTAAAGGTGTGTAAAGTGAGCATTATATTATCAAGACATCTTGCGGTTGCAGTGACCTTTAGCAGCAACCTCACCTCACCTTCGAATTTTTGTTCCACCATGTAACTGTGGTATGGTTTAACTAAGCCCTGCCCGATTATAATCACCCGGCAATTTGCGCTTAAATTCTTCCAATCGCTTTGACACCTCTCTAAATCTGATTTCAGAAGACGTCTCCTCCTAGATAGGCCCTAACGAAAACAGCAACAGCCTTGGACGAAACAGCTTTAAACTGCAAGCAGGATAAATTGCCTTAAGTAGCGCCTTAGAAATCTCGAGTTTAATATTACGATTTGTAAAATACGGCGTAATGCGATTTTGTGACTGAAATGTAAATGTATATTTTCAAAATATCTCAGCGCCACATAAAAACCCGTTTAACTTAACTGTATATCATGTCTTTAAATTAGTCAATGCTTAACAACATGAAGAAATAAGCATAATAAATGACGTCACCCGATCGTTTTATGACGTAGCCTACGACTATTAACCGTATGATTGTCAGCCCATACTTAAACATATAAACCTAATTTTGAAGTTGTCTCCAGTTAAACTTTCTGACTGGATCAGTTGCAGAAGTTGTAATTTTTTGGATCCTTGCTGTTTGAGTTTATCCAGATAAGCAGTGGGCCTATATTTGATTAAAGTCAAATTTGGAACTGTAACTGCTTTAGGGGTCAGTAAAGCGAGGACTTTGAAACTCTCGTCTACACGTAAGTTATCGTTTGGAAGATCACAAAATAGGGTTTCGCTTTGATTCGTTGTTTTTCAATTACTCAGCGCATGTGAGGAGAGCCTTTCAGAACATCACGATCGATATGTGAGCCTAGTTTATGCATTACCTCAGCCCTCGCACTCAATCTGTATATTTAAATGGACATTATTCAGCTAGTGCCTCCTTGACTTGTGGCGTTCCGCAGGGTTCTGTACTTGGTCCTCTTTTGTTTACATTATACACCACACCTCTAGGTACTCTGCTAAACAATCATTCACTGGGATATCATTTCTATGCTGATGACACCCAAATCTACATCTCATTTGACAGTTTGACTTGTCACTCGTCTGTGCAGCTGTTGTCTGATGCCTTTGAAGAGCTGCAGTCTTGGATGGCAGCAAATAAACTTCTCCTTAACCCCTCGAAAACTGAATTTCTACTGCTTGGCACTCCTCAGCAACTTAAGAAATTCGAATGGCTTAAATCTGTAAAACTGGGTGCTTCACTCATTGAGATGACTGATACTGCTCGTGACTTGGGTGTTGTTTTCGATTCAATCATGTCCCTCACAAACTATGTAAATGGTATTTGTAAGTCATCATATATGTATATTCGAGACATACGCAGAATTAGGCATTATGTCCCCATGTCTTCCAGAATATCCTTAGCTAACGCATTGATCTCCAGTCGTCTTGACTATTGTAACTGCATTCTTGTTGGTATCACTAAATCAAGCATGCAGAAACTCCAAAGAGTTTAGAACTCCTTGGCTAGAGCCATAACAAATACTTCAAAATATGAGCATATTACCCCTGTGCTTAAATCTTTGCATTGGCTTCCTGTTCAGCAAAGGATTTGTTTCAAATTGGGACTTACAGTTTATAAAACATTGAACTACGGCTAACCACAATACAGTACTTAAAATCAGTCCTTATTCCCAAGACTTACCATTATTCAGCAAGGTCATCTGATTGTCTTTCTCTGATCATACTTTGGGCTAGAACTGTTCTGGGTAAACGGGCTTTTTCGGTTGCTGGATCTAAATTTTGGAATTCCCTCCCTGTGTCTGTTCGTTCTGCTCAGTCGCTCCTGTCATTTCGTTCTCAACTTAAAACTTACCTGTTTCAAATTGCTTATCCACCGTAGGCTGCCTCTCTGCCGTGCGGACTGACCTTCTGGATATCGACGTGATTGTGGCTTGGTTTTGGTGTGCCATCGGTTGATGCCTTGTGCATTAGACACTGGCGCATTAGAAGTTGCTAATTATTATTATTATTATTATTATTATTATTATTATTATTATTATTATTATTACGATAATCGTAACCTCGAGATGTCTACAACGCCCAACGAAAGCTAAATCGCGGAAACCAGTTTATTCACAGGCGCTCAGTCAAAACAAAATCGATAGGTAAGAAGGGTTCGGTTCCAGGTCAAGATCCAAGAGTCAGGAAGGCAGGTAGTCAGATGGCTATGGGTGACGGTGTTTGGAATTGAACCGGTAAATGAGATAAGGGGAAGAGAAAGAATGCGTTATTAAAGTTTCACTTTAAGTATAGCAGATTAAATCATGATCAAATTAAGTCAAATAGAATCAGATCATATCAAATTTCTCTTTACACTGTATTACTTTTTTGCGAGCTTTAGGAGATCGCCTATAGACCTAACATTAGCCAATTTGCATATTTACAGCAGGAGTATTTAGCCGATAGCCAGTCATCTGTGACCATACCTCGATACCTCGTCTGGCACCACTCAACCGTGGCCATGACCGACTCCAAAGTTGCTGAGTCAGACAGAAGTCGTCGCAGCTGCGAACAGGTGCTGATATCCAGTTCAATCGAGTCTAATACTATCGTCAAGTTTTTAAAAGCAGGCCTAATCCGCTCTACGCATTGTCATCAGCTTCTTCTAATCAGTAACTCCATATATATAAATATATACAAATATAGATATATATATTTGTGTGTAGGTGTGTGTACATATATATTATTTGTATTTATTATATATGTATAATACTGTATATACAGCTTCCAGTCGACCTTAAACAGACCTTTGCATAAATCGAATCGACGTTTAAATATATACAAACACACTCCCATTGTTTCTATTTGTTGTATTTACGATGTGTGGGGTAGGCCCTATGTGGAACGTAAATCGAGAGGCCAGGTCAGAAAAATCTTTCGATATTGCGGCTCCAATTGCGCCCCCTAGCCAACTCACCTAAAATGAGTTCACTGACCGTACTCACTGCAGTAAATCGCTTCTGGCTTCTTGTTGGTATCACAAAGTCAAACACGCAGAAACTCCAAAGAGTTCAGAACTCCTTGACTGGAGCCATAACAAATACTTCAAAATATGAGCATATTACCCTTGTGCTTAAATCGTTGCATTGCTTTCCTGTTCGGCAAAGGATTTGTTTTAAATTGGGACTTTCAGTTTAAAAAACATTGAACTCTGGCCAACCACAATACTTGAAATCGGTCCTTATTCCCCAGTCTTATCATTATTCTGTAAGGTCATCTGTTTGTCTTTCTCTGGTCATACCTTGGACTAGAACTGTTCTCGGTGAAGGGGCTTTTGCGGTTGCTGAACCTAAGTTTTGGAACTCCCTGTGTCTGTTCGTTCTGCTCAGTAGCTTCTGTCATTGCGTTCTCAACTTAAAACTTGCCTTTTTCAAAATTGCATATCCACCGTAGGCTGTCTCTCAGTCTTGTGGACTGACCTTACTGGATGTTGACCTGATTACGGCTTGGATTTGGTGCGCCATCGGTTGATGCCTTGCGCATTAGACATCGGAACTTTAGGAGTTACTTAGGGCCTATTATAATTATTACACTTGTTCCAAAAGATTTCAGTGAATGTTCAACGAGAAAATGCCATCTGCCTCCCGGAACATTGCCATGATGCTCTGAGCCCTCTGGAGACATCGCCTTCGTCATTATTTAAATAACTTATTAAAACTGCATTTATATTATATTAATAATATTAATGTTTTACTTATTATACTTATTATACTTATTCTTATACTTATAATAAAAATAATAATAATAATAATTATTATTATTATATTTATTGTGCTGGCATAAGACACCTTTAACACGCTCTTAAACGCCGCTATATAAACCCTCAATTACGTTGAAGCGATACGTTGATTTAAGCGAACCAAGTCGGTCGAATGGTGGGTCTTCGAAAGATCAAACGTTGGATTAAAGTCGTATTTGAATCATTTTGTCACTTAGGAATTTTAGCAAAGATTTCAACCGAGAAACAATGGCACGTTAGAAGTTACTGATTACAATTCATTGGAAAGATCAGGCAGCGAGGGAGAGGGCTGGCCAACCGGCGTCATATGCCCAGCCTAAGAAAAATGAAGTTGCTAGCATTTCATACACATGACTGCCTCCCAGGGCTTGTAGCCTAAGGGGGTGCTCTTATTTCCTCTTCTTCTGTCTGCTGTCATATTGTACTTGCATTTACCGTGCCATTGACGTCATGCATACAAATATAAATGTAAATATAAATCCACCCGGTTTTATACAGCGACCGTATGACCTTGACTCTGCTCATTTTGCAATGAATTGATCGGGTGAGATCCACATAGGCCTACGTCTATAGGGCCTACCTCTGTATGTATGCATGCATGTATTTGTGTACATTTGTTTGCATATTATGCCTACATGATGCTTGCATACATACATACAAAATACATCCCTCCTTCCAAACGTATGTACGTACATACATACATATGCAAGGCATACTTGTGCATGCGCGCGTGTGTGTATGCTTGTGTGTGAGTATATATTTATATATGTGTGTGTGTGTGGGCGTGTTTGTGTGTGCGTGTGTGTAGGTAGGTAGGTAATGTAAGGTAAGGAAAGGTAAGGTAAGATGTAGTATGCAGTAAAGTTGATCATATATTCAAACTGGCAACATTTCAACAATCTAGGCTATACTTAGGTAACTAGGTAACCAATCAAGGCAACTTCATCAAGGTAACTCTGACCTAATCAAGGTAACTATGACCTAATCAAGGTAACTATAGGTAATCGCTCAATGAAATCAGACGATCGCAAGCAGAATATGTGTAAATGTCATGTATTTGTACGGTAGCGCAAATGGATCCAGATTTTTTGTTTCTTTTCTTTAACTTAGTTTTTTTCTAAATTGTCAGGATTATTATTCGCATTACTGCTTCAAAAACAACACATTGTTTGTTTATTTATTTATTTATTGCATTTATTACGCGCTCAAGTTTAGAAAATCTTAATTTGAGACACGTGACACGGAGTCCTCTGAACCCACCCTCTCCCCTCCTCTCCTGGTCTCCTGGCAACCGGACTTTGTTCTTGACATGACATCGTTGGACAACCCACGGACTTGACGCAGCGCTCGTGAATAAGCTGGTGCCCTACGCTTAGCTTTTAAGTAGCGCCTTAGAAATTTTGAGTATTAAGATTACGCTTAAAGCGCCCTGGGATTTACTCCAGCGTTTAAACTTACGCTTAAAGCGCCCTGGGATTTACTCCAGCGTTTAAACTTACGCTTAAAGCGTCCTGGGATTCACTCCAGCGTTTAAACTTACGCTTAAAGCGTCCTGGGATTTACTCCAGCGTTTAAACTTACGCTTAAAGCGCCCTGGGATTTACTCCAGCGTTTAAACTTACGCTTAAAGCGCCCTGGGATTTACTCCAGCGTTTAAACTTACGCTTAAAGCGCCCTGGGATTTACTCCAGCGTTTAAACTTACGCTTAAAGCGCCCTGGGATTTACTCCAGCGTTTAAACTTACGCTTAAAGCGTCCTGGGATTCACTCCAGCGTTTAAACTTACGCTTAAAGCGTCCTGGGATTTACTCCAGCGTTAAAAGCTGGATTAAATCCCAGGGCGCTACCGCATGGACCACGTGATTGTACAGCGTAAGCCATCTATCGAAAAAACGCGGTGGAAAATACTTGGTTCGTGTTTTTTTCCAGAATCTTGCAGATCCGAAAGAAAACGACGAACTGAATGACGTGATGGGTAGGAAATTATATTCCATCAACATACGTCTGTAGTTGGGTTACGGTTGACTGACTTGGGGAAACTGAGGTCCAAAACCGCTATAGAAACATTTGCATACGTACTTACAGTATTATTCAAAGATACTTGCACACGTACATACAAATATACATACAAATATACATACAAATTTACATACAAATACATATCAATCTATATATATATATACATATGCATACATACATGCATGCAAACATGCATACATACTTTGGACACATTGGCTTACATGCAAGCATACAAACAGATACGTACAAAATGCATACAACCATACAGGCTTACAAGCATACATGCATGTATACTTGCATACATACATAAATACATTCACGCATATATGCTTACATACATACATGCATACTTACATTCATACATAAATGCATACATATGTTGGAACTTTGAGTTTTATTTGTGACTGCAGATATAAAAGAGGAAGACTCGCTTGGATTGAGGAATGCTGATCAGGAGGACTGGCGGAGAGACGAGGAGGAGGAGGAAGAAGAGGAAAAGGAGGAGGAATGGTGTTGTGCCAACACAAAGAATGAGGAGAAAAAGATTTCAGCTGGAGAGAAGAAAGAGAGAAAAGTAGGCAAGTATAACGAAGCGGAACAAGAGCGAGAGGAGGAAGAAAAAGCGGAGGAAAGGGAGGACGTGCGTCAGAGAGGACAAAAGGAGGATGCAGATGCAGATGAGGATAGGGAAGTGGAGAGTGGAGCGGATGAGGACGTTGATAAAGAGGAGGATACTGATAATAATGACAAGAGTACAGACGATAGCGATGACTCTGATAACGATCGGGATAGCGATAAGACTGAAAATGACAACGGTAATCATAAGAATAACGACCATAAAGGTAACGATAATGAGGATAGCAAAGGTAAGAGTTTTACAGATGGGGAGAAGGAAGATGACGAGAAGAGGGAAAACAAAGGAAAGGGTTTTGAAAGAGGTTATTGTAGTGGCACAGATAAGTTCAGGAAAACGACGCAGAGTTCAGATTTCAGTTCAGACAAAGGGTTACGTTCTGGAACTAGAGTGAAAGACAATGTCTTTGACAGTTGTGATGCAACGTCGTCTGCTAGATCGAGAAACGATAGTCCAGTGGCTGATATTCAGAGACAGACCCTGTGCACCGAAGTCCTCGGTGTTTCGAGAGGAAGAAGCGAAGCAGGACTGGACAGAGATGAGCGAAGACACCAGAAGACTGATTCTGAAGATGAAGATGGAAGCGACACTGAGGATGATAAAGATATTGAAGATGCTGCAAAAGATGCCAAGGACAATGAGGACACTGAGGAGGAGGATGACGATAGTGAGGATGCTGAGGGTGCTGCAGAGGATAATGAGGAGGATGGCGATGGCAGCGGTGATGACCGGGTATTGGTCGAAAGAGGCGGAAAGTTCAGCTTCCTGTCCGTCAGAGAACTGACTTCGCAGGAAAAGAAGCTTTATGGACTCGTTTCGAGTGATTCTGGCCCTGCATTGGCTTCCACGCCAAAACTGCAACCGACGACTCGTCGCTCGGACAAAAGACCGACACGTCTGCCGTTGCTGGGAGCAAAACGAGGCGGGGAACCAGTGGGCGCAACCAGGTCAAACGGACCGGGGGCAAAAACTAGGGGAACTGCAAGCGATAGCACAGTAACAAAGACAAGGGGCAAGAAAGCGGAGAAAATCGGCGACAGTATTTCCGCTACCACCACTACCGTCAGAACAGTTCAAAGACGTAGATCCGAGAAGACTTCCAGCTGTCCCACAGTGTCCTTGACGGACCGACGAAAGTCTGGGTGGACCTCGATGGCTGCTGGACCGTCGAAACCCCAGACAGACAGTAAAACCAGATCGCAGGACCTGAAGGCTCGATGGACAAGGTCGGCGAGCGGTGATGCTCAACCAGGCGTCGAACCCGGGACCCTGTATCGGTCGCCGTACGCCTTTTCACCGGACAGAAGGCGAGAGTTGGGCAGGAGACTGAGGGATCGGATGGAGAATGAGAAGAAGGTGGAGCAGGCCAAGCGCCAGGAGGAGGAGTGTAGGAGGAAGGAGGCTGAGCAGGCGTTCAACGTCTGGATGGAGAGCAAGAGAAGGCAGACGCAGCGCACAGACGGCCAGGATTCGAATCCGAAACTGAGCAAGAAACTAATCGAGGCGACCGTAAGTTTTTTGGCACTTTTAATTTAGTTTGTTTAAATTAGGCCTAGCCATTAAATTTATTTATGAAAAATTTTCATTGATCCTTACTCATGTATTCATTTATTCAATTATTTCATCATCTCTAGATTTATTTTTTAAATTTAAGTTTATCTTTTCAGTTTATCTGTATATAGTACGCTCGTGTGCTAAGCATCCGTGAACGATGTAAAATCAATCCGAAAAGAATAAAATACGTCATAGCGGTTCCAAATAATTGTAGTAGTAGTTCCTCAGTTTAACGACAGCTTATGGCATCAAAGGCCGTTGCCGTCGCCCTCCTCCTTTATCCAGGCTTGGGACTGGCACTACCCCCAAACAAGGCAGTGGCGGAGTTTCCAAATAATTAAATAAATGTTTCATATATATATATATATAAATGTTTCTTATATATATATATATGTACTTAAATGATAACGGCCATGGCAGCCACAAAATCCTACTAAGCACTGACTCTACACAACTTTTCAGAAACACCTCTATAGCACTTTTGTCGGAGCAACACAGTCGTCAGTTTTGCTTCATCGGGGTAAAACTGCGCCACTGCCGTATTTGGGTAATGCCAATCCCACGCTTGAATAAAGGAGGAGGGAGATGTCAACGGCCTTTGATGCCATAATATGTCGTTAAACAATGGAACTATATCGTTGGATCGCCGACCCACTAGATGGCGTTCAACACAAGATACTAATATAACTCAATGCGAAATACGACTCTAATAAGACACCTTTATAACGCTTTTTGTCGGGGCAATAATAGTCGTCAATTTCGTTATACGCCTACTGTTGAATGACACCTTGTCTTGTCAATGGTCTTGGGAGCCGCCAGGTGGCGTTGAATACTAGATGCTACTTTAACTCCAAGGGAAAGTACTGCTCTTTAACAGATGTTTTAAAACGCTTTGCATGGGGCAATAATAAGTGTCGTCAATTCAAAAATTACAGCAAAAACTGTACAATCGGCGATTAAGTGAAAAAAATTAGGAACTTCATTGTAAAGTCGATGTCAACGGATTGGCAGTCGCAAGCAATCGTTCAACGCTGAATAGGACTAGTAGTAGCTGCTAAGTAGCCCAAAGCCGCATAAAAATCGCTGGATATAAGTTTTGAATATTACGTTGGTGATCAAAAAATGCTCATGATTGGCCGCTTCTTTAAGGAAGTCAAAACTGTAAAGCTGTCTCAGGATCCGACACTGCCTCTTCCGCGGTCCCCGGATGGGCAACGTCCTGAGGATGGCCTTGACTCAGAAAGAACAGGGTTCATTCTTTGACCAGCAATAGTCGTTCCCTTTCTGCGTGAGGACTTTACTGCGGACTTTTTCGTCACCACCATTCTACATCTCGTAACTCTCCCGTTACCGCCAATCATCTAAGACACCAGTCGTTCTCTTGGTTTCTGGCAGATTTGGCGAATTTAGCTATGGACGGGAGGGGAGGGTGGTTCACCCCCGCGCCTCGTAGTTATATGTCGGCCCCCCTCAGACCAGACCATTGCATGGTGGGCTGCCAGAATGTGGCCCCCTCTGGAAATTCCCTTGACCCCCAAGCGAGTATTTAAGTAGCCTTTATCTGCATCGGACAATTACACATGCGTTAAATGTAAATGTAAATGTAAATGTAAAATGTAAAATGTAAATGTAAAATGTAAAATGTAAATGTAAAATATAAATGTAAAATGTAAATGTAAAATGTAAATGTAAATGTAAAATGAAAATGTAAAATGTAAATGTGTAATGTAAATGTAAAATGTAAATGTAAAATGTAAATGTAAAATGTAAATGTAAAATGTAAATGTAAAAGTAAAATGCATTTTGTACAAGTTTACTTGATAGAGATCGACTAAACAGATTACAATACAGGGCAAATACAACCTGCATTGTATGTGCTATTGTTGCTTAGCAACTGGATGCTGCGGAGGCTGCGTTCAACGAATGGCTGCGGCTGAAGAAGAGGCAGCGGATGGAAGAGATGCGACGCAGAGAGGAGGAGAGGCAGAGGTACCTCTTAGCTCTGGAGAATGCAGTTGCCGACAGAGAGAAGGCTGAAAAGGCTTACAAAAGGTAGGCCCTTCTAATACTGGGGTAAAAGGCCTACAGAAGGTAGGCCCTAATAATAATGGGGTAAAAGGCTTACAAAAGATAATGATGGTGTAAAAGGCCTACAAAAGGTAGGACCTTCTAAAAATGGGTAAAAGGCCTACAAAAGGTAGGCCTGTCTAATAATGGGATTAAAGGCCTGCAAAAGGTAGGCCCTTCTAAAAATGGAGTAAAAGGCCTACAAAAGGTAGGCCCTAATTATGGGATAAAAGGCATACAAAATGTAGGCCCTTTTAATAATTGGGTCAAAGACCTACAAAAGATAGGCCCTTTTAATAATTGGGTCAAAGGCCTACAAAAGGTAGGCCCTTCTAATAATTGGGTAAAAGGCCTACAAAAGGTAGGACCTTTTAATAATAGGGTAAAAGGCCTACAAAAGGTAGGACCTTCTAATAATTGGGTCAAAGGCCTACAAAAGGTAGGCCCTTTTAATAATTGGGTAAAAGGCCTACAAAACGTAGGACCTTCTAATAATGGGGTAAATGGCGCTCTATGCAAACAGGTGTAAACTTTAACACCAAACAGAAGGCTGAAAAGGCCTACAAAAGGCAGGCCCTAAAATGGGGTAAAAGGCCTGCAAAAAGTAATAATGGGGTAAATAGCATTCTGTGCAGACTCGTGTAAACTTTAACACCAGATAGAAGGCTGAAAAGGCCTATAAAAGGTAACTAAAACTGTATTTAAACTTTATTTATAGGCTTGGAATTGATTTGGTATTCATAGGTAGAGTACGGGTTCGAACCTCCCCTGAGACGGTTACTGTGTAGGGACGTTGAGCAAGTACTTCACTCGCAACTGCTTAGCGCCATCGATTGATGCTTAGTCATTCGATAGTGGCGCATAATAAATGCAGAAATAATAATAATAATAATAATAATAATATAAGTAGCAGTAGTAACAGTAGTAGTAGTGGTAGTAGCAGTAGAGTTTCTTCTTTTTGGAACCTCACAGCAACTGAGCAAATTTAATTCTTTGAATTCCTTCCTTCTAGGCATCTCTGTCATACAACGCAACAGTTGATCCCGCAATTTGGGTATCGTATTTGACTCCAATCTGTCATTCAGTGAAAATATTAATTCCATATGTAGGTCTGCCCACTATGACATTCGTGATATACGTAGGATTAGGCGCCACATTCCCTTCTCTGCCTTGGTTTGTTTGGCTAATGCTCTAGTCTCCAGCCGTCTTGACTACTGCAAGTCGCTTCTTACTGGCATTTCTAAAGCTAATGTGATGAAGCTTCAAAGATGAAGCTTCAAAGAGTTCAAAATACATTAGCAAGAGCTATCACTAAAACTCCAAATATGATCACATCTCACCAATCCTGATATCGTTGCATTGGTTGCCCGTAGAAAAGCGCATACTGTTCAAGACTGGACTAATTGTATACAAGACTCTACATTTCAGTCAACCTCACTATCTTCACTCTGTACTGGCTCCCAAGACTTATCTCCACTCGACCAGGTCTTCTAGCTCTCTAAAACTGACTATTCCGTGGACAAGAACAGCTCTTGGCAGGCGTGCCTTTTCTGTCGCTGGCCCTAGACTCTGGAACTCTCTTCCTGCAAATATTCGCTTAGCAAAGTCTGTTTCTGCCTTCAGATCTCGACTGAAAACTCATCTTTTCCTGAACTCATTTCCTCCGTAGGCTGTCTCTGTGACTTCTGGACTCCTTTCGCTTTTCGACCCAGACTCACCATGAAATTTGATTCGGACAATGATTTTGTTTAGCAGCGACCATCGACTGATGTCTTGAGCATTGTTACAATGGCGCTATAGAAGTTTTTAGATTAGATTAGATTAGCAGCAGCAGCGGCAGCAGCAGCAGTAGTAGTATCTGTCGATTTGTCTCATTTTTATAGCGCATTTGCGAACCTTTTAAACGAGCTGAAACATAGCTATCCGACAGATCTACAACTTGTGACTTAGGACGAGCTGAGACTGTCTCCCTGAGCAATCTGTGTCTAAGCAGTAAATGTAAACGTACAGTAAATGTACGCGTTTTTCTATATCGACTGTGTGGCCTCGACCCTGCTTATTTTTAATCAGTTAATCGAGTGAGATCCTTCACCACCGCTGCCCGTTTGAACGGGCGCCACACTTTTGTATTAGTTTCCAGTGTTTACCGACATCTTGTGGCTGCCAGGGCCGTTAACGTCGACCTTTCTCCCGGAAGAGTGTCTTATAACTAGTGACTGAACGAAATTGAAGTATATATAGCGCCGGAAAAAGCGATTTAAAGGTGGCTAAGTACAAGCTAATATGTAAAATGTAAATGTACCAGTTTTTCTGTAGCGACCGTATGGCCTGAACCCTGTTCATTTCTCAACGAATTAATCGAGTAAGATCCTTCACCACTGCTGCCTGTTTGAATGGTCACCATGCCACTGAAGGTCCCCACGTGCGGAGCAGTGCATATATGCAACGACAGATTGTTCCAGGAACATATGCCAGTTAAAAGCAATACGTGATCCTAGGCCTATGCAGATAAGAGATACCAGACAGAAGGCTGAAAAGGCCTACATATCGTAGTTGTCATCGTAATTGTAATACTAGTTCATCATCATTATAATCATTATTAAGTTGTCGTTGTCTTCGTTTTCGTCATCATCATAGTCATCTTCATCCGTTTGATCGTCGTCGCCATCATCATCATCATCGTCGTCGTCGTTGTCGTTCTCCTCCTCGTCCTACTCCTTCTGCTCCCCCTCCTCCTGCTCCTCATCATCATCATCATCACCAACACTACTGTTATCATCATCATCATCATCATCAACAACATCATCGTTTTTATCGTTTTTATCGTTATCACAATAGTCGTCATAATCATCTTCATAATTGTCGTTGCATTTGTCATCATTGTGCATTTTCATCATCGGTTTGTAAACAATATTTTTTTGCTTCCTCTTCTTAGATGGGTCAAGAAGAAGCAGAAGACAGTGTTGTTAAAGAAGAGGAGGATGGGAGCTGCTGCGGCAGGTTCCACATCCAGTCGGCATCACGTCACGGCCAGAGGCCAGAGGATGCTAGCTGCAGCGACAGTGCGGAGGGAGGCATTGCAGCGGCCTTCCCGATGCCTGCTTCGTAAGACGTCATCCAGTGCCAGCGAGTTTCCATCGCAACAGTTGTCCCTAGCAACCGCTGCCAACTACTTCCGTCTCTTATACGGCATGTAATGCTCTCCAACATGTTCTCGCGGTTCTTAAGGTTCTCCATACCGAGTCGTTCTACGTTCTTAAGACACGATGAATCCTTGTTCTTCGCCGGAGAAGAACGAGGCGAAACTGAGAAATCGTCGTTGAATAAAGAAATCAAAGAATTAGAGTTGACTTTGTTTTGAGCAAACATTGATTTCAAAGATGAGTTGTTTGGAGCTGATTTCTTACACAAAATGCTCAGTTTTTAAAATTCTGTTGTTCTCAGTTTTCGGATTAAAATAAAAATGATTTATTTTCTTATTGCATTTGGATGAGTGTTTATTGTTGCTGCCTGTTGTTGCACTCATTGCATAAGTTAGTCATTTAGTTATTCAGACACTTGATATAGCGCCCTTAGGTACCCAACAAAAGAGCCACCCACGCTGGCCTAACTGATGTTAAAGTCACTAAGAATAAAACGTTTGTCACTAAGCAAAGAATGCTCAGATAACTAGAAGAACCACCACTTGTGAGCACCCGCATACACGAAGAGCCCAACCGACGGAGTTCCATCCACAGTTAGCAATCGACATAATGTTCAGAGTTACTGAACCAAGTCTCATCGAAGATGACGAACGACGATGGGCTATGATGTCCGCTATAAACGATAACCCCACCGACCGGCAGTCCCTCGTAGATGGTGGAAGAAATCTCCCGGGCAAGATGGCATTCGTCGCCGGTCGCAGAACGGCGACACTGCCTGTCATACTTGGGAGAATTCCGGCCTGTCGTGCTTGGGAGAATTCCGGCCTGTCACGCTTGGGGGAATTCCGGCCTGTCATGCTTGGGTGAATTCCGAACTACCACATCACTTTTTATTGCACATTATTGCATTTAACTGCAATCAGTGGCGTTAATTCAACTCGGGATCCTCGCAGATTACTCAAATGATCTCTTTGTGCCCTGTTCGTACTTTATAAGGCTCTGAGCGGGATCCCTCTTTTTCAGATTCGTACCCGGCCCACAGTTGTTAATCTGCTGATTGCAATACCATGCAAAACTTTAAAATGCTATACTGTGCTATGCTATGCTGTGCTGTGCTATGCTCTGCTATACTATACTATACTATACTATACTATACTATACTATACTATACTATACTATACTATGAACCTACAATAAAACAAGAAGCGAATAGGTTTACCCACCTTAGACTGTACAGTATCTCTCTCTCAGCTGATTGTCATGGGACTTGATCTGATTTGCGGCTTAAGTTGTTGTGTCACAGGCTGGTGTCAACTGTTTTAGACCCCGGCGCCAAAGAAGTTGTGATTTTCAGAAACTTGACAGAATTGCAACATCCACGACGCAAAATGGAGGCTTCGTCGTGGCCGGTCCCTTATTATGTAAGAGGCTACCATGCAACCCGCAACATTAGCTTCTGCTACTTTCTCTGCCCCTACTTTGCCAACGATTAAAGACCATTCTATTTGAATGTGGCCTTGTGTTCCCAGATCGAGAGTACCTATGAGGAATCTTCTTTAAAATGCGCTAAATAAATTTGCAAAGTACTTATCAAGTAAAGGCGATTATGGCTAAGATTACTACTGAGTCTCTGGCTATATCTCATAATCGTTTCATAATTATGCGTAACGTCATCCTCTTGTCTTCTCTGTGACGCAACATTACGTCACGGTTATATTTAAATATCTTGAAGTCTTCAGGCCGAAGATTATAATCACAAACGCTTTTCTTCGAGCGTTCTTGGTTTTTCAAGTCGTTTTTCTTAGAGTTGTGCATTTCCTAAGTTTTTTGAGAAAATGTTTTCGTGCTTTGTTTTCTGCGGAATTTTTGCCTGCATCATAACTGGTAAGCTAATCACTATCTTCCCCAATTGTTCCTCTGTCTCCTTCCTCTTTCTGGTATTCCGGCAACTGTTCTTGTTCTTCATATTGTAACTCTGGACAACCCCTCCGACTTTGACGCAGCGATCGTGATTGAGCTGTTGATCGGCTCTTAGCTTTAGAGTTTAGACATTTTCGAGTTTACGGTTACGATTACGATCGAGTTGAAGATATAACCCCTGTGCTTAAATCTTTACATTGGCTTCGTGTTCAGCAAAGGATTTGTTTCAAATTAGGACTTACTGTACAGTTTATAAAACATTGAACTATGGCCAACCACAATACTTCAAATCAATCCTTATTCCCAAGACTTACCATTATTCTGCAAGGTCATCTGATTGTCTTTCTCTGGTCATACCTTAGGCTAGAACTGATCTGGGTAAACGAGCATTTTCGGTTGCTGGACCAAAATTTTGGAATTCCCTCCCTGTGTCTGTTCGTTCTGCTCAGTCGCTCCTGTCATTTCGTTCTCAACTTAAAACTTACCTGTTTAAAATTGCTTATCCACCGTAGGCTGCCTCTCTGTCGTGCGGACTGACCTTCTGGATATCGACCTGATTGTGGCTTGGTTTTGGTGTGCCATCGGTTGATGCCTTGTGCATTAGACACTGGCGCATTAGAAGTTGCTAATTATTATTATTATTATTATTTATTATTATTATTATGTTTAAAGAAAACTTTCAAACTTCTATAGCGGTAGTTTCCTCCATACAAGTCGAGCGTCTAACCAATCGGCTACCGTGCCCACAGCGCCATGCATACCGTACTTTTTAGCACTGTTTCTGTCTGAAGCAATTTTACAGAATTTGATTTTTATGCCTTTGGCGAAATAAAGTGCTTATTAATAACAGGTTGTTGGTCTGTTGTACAGTGGCGCTACAGAAGTTTAGGTTTTGTTGTTTTTAGAAAGCTGTTCGGTTCGTTTGTATCTCCATGTCCGTCACAAGAAAGACTTCGAAGATGACAGTAGGCAGATGTTCATGCTAACCTAATCTGAATTAGTATATTCTAACCTCTAGTCTAGCCTAACCTAACCCAAGTTTAATCTGGTCTAGTCTAGACTAGTCTAACCTAACCTAACCTGATCTAAGTCTAGTCTAGCCTAACGTAAGTCTGGTGTAGTCTAGACTAGTCTAGCCTAACCTAATGTAAGCCTAGTCTAGTCTAACCTAAGTCTAGTCTAGTCTATTCTAGTCTAGCCTGACATAACCTAATTCCAGTTTAATCCAGTCTAGTCTAGCCTAACCTGACATAACCTAAGTCCAGTTTAACCTAGTCTCGTCTAATCGATTTCTTCTCCAGCTCTGTTGTCATAAGACACAAGGACATCAGTTGATGGTTGTTTGCTCACTCACCCGATCGCCCACCGGTCAGCGATCCATCTACTCTGGTATGTATGTATGTATGTATGTATGTATGTATGTATGTATGTATATATATATGTATGTGTGTATGTATGTGTGTATGTATGTATGTATGTATATATATATATGTATGTGTGTATGTATGTATGTATGTATGTATGTATTGTATGTATGTATGTATGTATGTATGTATGTATTGTATGTATGTATGCATGTATGTGTGTATGTATGTATGTGTGTATGTATGTATGTATGTATGTATGTATGTATATATATGTATGTGTGTATGTATGTGTGTATGTGTGTATGTATCTATGTATGTATGTATGTATGTATGTATGTATGCATGTATGTGTGTATGTATGTATGTGTGTATGTATGTATGAATGTATGTATGTATCTGGATATTGATATAGCGCCCCTTTTAGAACCTCATAAACGTGCTAAAAGTCTGAAAGGAGTAGCAGGCTTTCAGTGTTACAGAATACCCGAGTTACATTACGTCTTGTTACAGACACCGAGCGGCAGGAGGTCATCGACACAGGTGAATATGAGCTGCGCCGTCGTCGCAGGTCCTTGGACGAGCCGCAGTTCCACCCAGTCAGCGCCGACGAAGAAGAGGCTGAGGCAGAGGAGAGGCCGAGCGTCGTCCAGTTCCGTCAGGTGGTCAGAGATGCAGGACTGGTCGGGGGCTGGTCGGTGGAGGACGGAGAGGACCTCGTGGTGGAAGAGGCGGAAGAGGGGCAGCAGAGGAAGAGACACGTGTCGAAAGATGGTCGGCAGAAAGTGGAGAAGGCGCGGTCGGCTCAGAACGGACGCGCGTGGGGGCTGACGCAGCTGGCAGCCAGCGCCATTTTCGGAAAAGGAAGAAAGGGTCTCATTGACCCACAGGTTACTAATCTTAATCTAATCTAATCTGACTTAATCTAATATGATCTGACCAATTCTCATCTGTTCAAATCTGAGCAAATCTAATCCAATACAGTGGAGGCTCTAGGATTTCTTGCAGGGGGGGGGGGCGAGAGCATTTCTATAGGGCGCCGCAGTCTGGCAGTCCACCACACACAGTCTCGTCTGAGGGGCGCCGGCATATATCCAAGAGGGGCGAGGGAGCGAACCGCCCCCTGGCCTATAGCTAAATCCGCAACTGATCCAATCTAAATCATTGTGCAGATTTGTAAATGAGCTAATCTGATATCTTCATTTGTATCCCTGTCTACCAAGCGCTAAGGCAGTATCCGACTGATTTATGATAAAATGATTTATAACTACTGCATGATAATGAGGAGAGAATACTGAAGTAATTCAGAGATGAACTGGATATTCACAACAGCCAAACAACAATATCATTGTTCTCGTTTGGCTGTTGAAATTGTCTATTGACACGGACTGGCTGATCCTTACAACAGCCCGAACATGATTAGCATTTACTAGTTTATTAATAACTTGCAATACTAACTAACAGTCATTGCAGTTTTGTACTGATACTTGTCTACAAGTAACCTACTGCAGGGGAGTATCTTATACACTGCATTATTTCGGTTCTTTCAATCACAGATGGGTGTTTGGGGCTGTAGTCAGAATTATGGTTATACTGTCGTGGTTTTCCGTAGGGCCCACAGTTTAATCTAAAGACTAAAGGAGACTTGGCAAGTTAAATGCGATTGGAAAAGACTGCGATTTTGATGCAGTTACTTAATTTTAACTTCCAGAAAATGTTAATGAAACGCTGTTCAAAACAACGTTTTTGTTGTTGTCTGCTTTGAGGAAAGCAAACAATGACTCCAGTCAAACAATCACATTCGTTAATTATTAATTATTAGGTCCAAAGCAAAGCTGGGATATTTTATAATACTAAACAGAGTCAAAAGCACTAGATTTTGATAGTTACTGTAGGAATTTGCCATTGTTTCAACAGCGATAGTCTGTGAATTTTTGCCGGGGTTTCTGCCAGTTTTGTCGCTTTGTAAGCGGTTTTTTCCACCGTCCCGGCAGAATCCTTTTTGACAGGGCGAATTGCTATCCCAGTATAAGATCCGCATCTAAGTAGATATAAGATCTGCATCTAAGTAGATATAAGATCCGCATCTAAGTACACTCTTCTTATCTCTTCTTATCTTCACAGGGTGCGTACGCAAGATGGGCTTCTCGGTATGGTTTGTACGTATTTCTACCTATCATGACCATGATCACACTTGTCCACATCGTCCTGTGGTACATCTGGTACCTGAGGAAGACGAAAGAGCAATCTTTATCCGACCAGAGAAGAAATACTCCGCTAACGACGCTGCTCAAATGGTCAGACAACAAGTAGATGGCGTTCGACGCTCTTCGAAAGACATGAGCCGGTCGCACGCACAATATTATCTTAATATGAGATGTTCAGATTTAGAATACTGTCTTGATAGGAGCTGTTCATATACACAGTGCTGTCATTAAATGAGCTGTTCAACTGCGCAATCTAGAGGATGTTATCAATTGACTGCCTACATTTAGTGCCCTAGTAATTATTAATAATGATAATGATGATGATGATGATGATGATGATGATGATGATGATGATGATGATGATGATGATGATGATGATGATGATGATGATGATCGTAATCGTAATCCCAAGATTTCTACAGCGCCCAACGAAAGCCGCGCCGCGGGGACCAGCTTATTCACAAGCGCTCAGTCAAAACAAAATCGATAGGCAAAAGGGTTCGATTCCGGGTCAAGATCCATGATGATGATGATGATGATGATGATGATGATGATGATGATGATGATGATAATAATAATAATAATAATAATAATAATAATAATAATAATACATTAAGGACAATGTTAATAGTAGGCCTTTAAGCAAAACATTAGCAGACTGGCCATTCCATAACAGTCTTTGCCAGCAGGCCCAGGAATATTTGATGGGACCCATATGGGCTCTATATGGATCCTATATGAGAATACATGCAGGCTGGCAGGAAATGCTGTCCTGATTGTTATTAAAACTCCTGACTTTAATCATCTCTAAGCTCAAAACAATGAATTCTCTTGCCTCACATTTCAGCAATACACAGTAATCGTAAATCGTGCTCATAAATTCGAGATTTCTATGGCGCCAAAGAAACTAAGTCGCAGGAACCACCTATTTCACATTCACTTTTAAAAACAAAACGAAGAGGCAGGTGGGCCTATAGGGTCAGGGTGGGTTCCGGATCAAGGACCAAGATAGATAAGGGCAGTGCTTTTTCAGACGGAACGCTCCGGAACGGTGTTCCGGCACCTTTTTTCGGCTAATAAAAAATAATTTAGTTTTTAATAAAAGAATTCTGTTAAAAAGTTATTATGTAATATAATGTAACTTATTTTAATTCAATTTCAGTGTTTACAACTTTACACGGTTTTCAGTGTTAATTGGTTGATAAAAAAATTTTAGCACAAAATTCCATAATTGTTCAGTTGCGGAACCTTTTTTCTAGAAAAAAGCACTGGATAAGGGGAAGAAGAGGAATCAGGGTAGGATGTGTTAGAGTTCCTTTAATTCTAAGTGAAAGACCGGCGCAGGAATTGCAAGGGGTGAAGAAGTGTTGGCGAATTCGTAGTAGGCCTATAGTGAGATAATTGTCGTAATTCTGGTAGAAGCTTATTTCAAAGAGGTGGAACAGCTATGGCTATGATGCGAATTCCAAATTTTAAGGATGAGGTGAGGGGGAAGAGTTAGAGCGGAAAAGAAACGGTTTGAATAGAGTGGTTGCGCTGTAGACCTAAGTAACTGACCAAGGTATGAACTTTTGGAGGTGTGAAGTGTGTTGTTGGTAAGTGATAGGACTTTGTATATAATTATTGCTGCACTTAATGAGGAAAGCGCTGTTTAACGTACAATAAACAATTACTAGCCTAAGTCATTAACACGCTAATTTGTTGGTGTTGTTAGTTGAAGAAATGTCTGACGTGGCTCAACTGGTAGGACCTGTCTCTGGAAACCCATGTGAATTACGTAGCGCTCGTACAGAAATTGGTGTCCTGCGCTTAGCTTTTGATTAGTGCTTTATAAATTTAGAGTAGGGGCCACAAGAATACGATTACGACATTCGTAATCGCAGCCGTAATCTCGAAAATTCTACAGAGTAAGTCATGGGAACCAGTTTGTTTACAGCACTCAGTGAAAACACAATCGGTAAGCGTGTAAAATTTAGGTCGAGTTACTAAATCCGGTTTGTTTATTTAATGGCGTTCTTTTCCATGCAGTGAGCTTGCATAGTTGTCATTCTGTTTAATTTCTGATAAGCCCTGTGTGACCGTGCCTCCAGAGAACAAGGATGTGCGATAGCCCAGTATTTAGCATGCAGCACCGTCAACCGAGGGGTCGCGCCAGACATAGGGACATTTCAAAATTTGCATACCATTTGCGTTTCCTAGTGAACACATCTATAAAATGAATTCACTGAATCGGAAGATCAGGTCGATGATTGGCCACTCGCCCTTGTATGCCAAGGGTTAGAAAATTGCAGCCTCTCGGCGTTAGTTTTAGGGACTGGTCTTTTTTTCTCAAACACTGCATGTGAAGGCAATCGCAAGGTGCGCTAATAATCACATAAGTAAAGAATCGGCCCATAATATGTAATCCGAACTTTGCGGCTTCCGGCCTGTTGACTAAAGACGAAGGCTTGCTTGCCGTTCATTTTTATATTTAAAACTAAAAAATCGGAAACGATCGCTAAATCCTGTACTTTTTTGTATCGAATTTTGTTTGAATCAAAAGTGGGCGTTAGGCAGGTAAGTCTACTTCGGAAGCTGGGTTTGGAAGGATACTACTAATGTTGGGCAGGAGGAGAGCGTAGGGGATTCCCTTTCACTGCAGTTTCCGGCCAGCTGGTCTTACAGCAGTTTTTTGCGTCTGATGTATTAAAATATCTAATATTTAAACTGATGTTTAAATGTTTTAAGCTAATGTTTAAGTAGTATTTGAATAACAAAGGAGGATGGTGGTAATTTATTAAGACGACAGTATCGGTCTTCATTATAAAGAAATTATCGATTTTAATTTTCCAAGGATCAGTTAGTTGGTCCTTGACGCGCAGAATTGTAATATGTGCTTAGTGTTTTTGCTGTTTTGTCAAGTGTTTTAGTTCGTATTGCACGAAATTATTGGCTTTATTTTAAATCAGTCGACAGTTCAGAAATTTTTAAATCTGCTATAACAGGGATAACTTATCACATAAAGCAATGATGAAACGTTAATGTCGTTGCAGACAGGGTTATGTTAGTAATTATTCTGTGCATATATCATTCAACAATTTTAGGGAGAAGTTGTTTTGAAGTCATTTGAAGCTTTGTGCAGGCTAAATTATTCTTAGTCTCAAACTGTGCACAAACATTGAGTGTTTGGTGTCTGGACTTGGCCTACATTATTTAATCCCAGTTTGCCGTGAAAAAGTATATTTTATTTTATGTCGTATTTTTATTGATTATTTATAAATTTGCAAAGTAAGTTTTTACATGTTATTTAAACTGAGCAAATTCATTAGTAATAAAGAATAAAATGATTTTCAATGAGCAAAACATTAGTTCTGCTAAGTCAAGAAGGATATGCTATTTGTCTTATATGTTAACGGACTGGTCCAGCAACATGCTTTCTGACTGACTTCATTAAAACAATTGCTGAGTGAGTGATTACGCATGTAATAATGCATGAATTTATGTGGACTTCTGTATACAGCTTCCAAGAACTCATTCAGTGTATGATAGGTGCATTTTAGTGTGTATTTTAAAGAAGATTAGTTACCATAAAGTGGTAAAGAGATTTTGGTTCCCACAGCTTAATGACATCTTATGGCATCAAAGGCCGTTGACGTTTCACTCCTCCTTTATCCAGAGATAGCGTGGTATAGAGATGAAAGAGATAAGAGATAGAAATACAAAAGTGGTAAAGTTGGTCTTGGTTTTTCAAGGTTGCTACCGTTTGATCTGCCATTACAATGGCCGTCAATGTCCACAGCACAAGTGGCGACAATCTGAGTCGGCATGAAGCTTTGGCGTGGGTCAACGATGTTTTACAGGCTAACTTCACTAAAATAGAGGAGCTGTGTTCAGGTTGGTGCAATAACAGTTCAGAATATCACAAATACCCTACATTATTTATTAACGGACTTTGGAAATGAGTGAAATATGCGTATTAACTAGAAGTTGTGCTGGATTTTTGCATGGGTTGTGAGATATAATTGTAAGATAAAATCAACCGATGAATGATTGTTTCACTGCTGTGCAACTGGTTGGCTGACTGATTAAATTAATTAATGATTTAATGAATAAGTTTTAATTTAATGAATGAATGAATGATAAACTCTATTCACTCATTCACTTGCTTGTGTAATCATTCATTCCTTACACTCTTGTTCAGCATGATGCACTTTCACCGTATTGTTGTATTTTCTGTTGTAGGTGCTGCATATTGCCAGTTCATGGATGTACTCTTTCCAGGTGTGTAAATTATTAGAATTATTTAGTTACTGTTTAATATTTTTATAAAAGGTATTTAATTACTGTTTTTATTGTTTTATCGAACAATCTTTAACACCTATGCCTTTACGTGACATTTTGGGTGACTGGTGGAGCTTGGTAAATGGAGTGTTTAATTTTGTGCTTTCACTAAACCTTTAACGGTAATGAAGAAGTAAAGAATAAATCCATGACTACCAGCAAATCAATAATTCCTGTGCCATTGACATGTGGCAGTTTTGTATAAAAATTGATAAGGAAAAATAAATTTTGTAATATCAATATCTCCTTCATTTGTGAGTTATTTAAAGGTGCTATACAAGTTTAGTGATACATACATAATAAAAAAATTAGTTGTGGTGTTTTTTTTCGAGCCTGAAACCTTCAGTCCAGTTTATGAGAAAAACATATTTGGGTTGCAGTTTTTTTCAGCTGCCTCTTCTGAGGATAGGGTAATATCTACGTTTCAAAAACCTGTAGAAAAAAACTTTCTTATACTGCAGCCTATCAGTCTTCAGCGTAAAACTTGAGAAATACATGTCGAACCAGAGACTGTGGTAATATTTAAAAAATGATTAGATTCATACCCATGGCTGCCTCAAGACTAGCTTGAAGGACTGCTGTTCTCTTCATTGTATTCATCATCGGCAGAACATAGATTGTTGTTATTTCCATTTTTGTAACGTTAAGAGGTCCTGCTGTTGGATCAATGTGGTCTCAATCAAATGATCCTTTCACCTTGGGATCATGTTTCTGAGAAGTGTAAGTGTTACTTACCTCTACCTTTGGGGTTTAAAGGTTTTATTATTATTACTATTATTTTTCATTTATTACACGCACAAGGTCAATAGGTCTGAATCTGAGGCACAAGTGAGTGAAGGACTTGCTCAGGACTTACACAGTAACCGTTTAAGGGGAGGCTCGAACCCATACTCTCGGGTTACAAGCCAAGCGCTCTATCCCATCGGCCATCATGCCCCCCGGGTTTGGTTTGCTGTTGCAAGCCGAACGCTCTGTCCAATCAGCCACTGTGCCCCACCAGGTTTGGGTTGCTAATACCGTTTCTGTTTTGATGTTAGTTTGTATTTGTTGAACTCAGGAACCGTCAATCTAAAAAAGGTGAAGTTCAACACAAACCTCGAACATGAGTACATCAATAACTTCAAACTCGTCCAGGGCGCCTTCCAGAAAATGCAGGTTGACAAGGTCAGACAGATTGACATCACTTTCTCTTGTGTCTCTATGTTTATATACTTTATTTCGGCATTTGTGTAGTGATTTTTGTAGTTCCCTGTCAGAACCTCTAAAAGGCACTGTATAAATATCTTGTTATTTACTTTACGTTACTGAACCTTTCTTTATGTTTAACCACCATTGTCTGACTTCTGCTTTTCCATGATTTATGACTTTTAGCTACAATTTCACTTAAAGCGACCATCAATGTGTATCAGCTTGTGTGGTTGTTGATCAAACTATAGACATTGTCTAATCTAACACTCAACTACTAAGTCTGCTACATGTAGATTTAAAGTCGACATGGCTACAACTATGAAAATATTCAAAGTTTCTCTTAGAACTCAAAGAACTGTTCTCAAAGAACTGTCTTATAATGAGGTCATATTATAATGAAGTCATATTATAATGAGGTCACATTATAATGAGGTCTTGTTATAATGAGGTCTTGTTTTAATAAAGTCATTTTCTGAAGATGACCTAAGTTTGGAATCCATGTCCTTGACTTCATTATATCAGAATTCATGTATTAAAGAAGCATGTTATCAGGAGTTTCTGATGTAGTTGCTAATAATAATCTCAGAGACACAGCAGGTTGTTAGATGTTGTTCAACTGAATGGTTTGGAGTAGATATCTTGAAAGAACACTAAATACGCCCTTTATAACATAATGGGTATCATTTGTTTTCCTGTGTGACAGGTAATTCCGGTTGAGAAATTGGCCAAGGGTCGTTTCCAGGACAATTTCGAGTTTGTACAGTGGTTTAAAAAGTTCTTTGATGCCAACTACGACATGCATGAATATGATCCATACACGGCCCGGGGTGGAGAGCCGCTTGGTGGCTCCTCGGTCAACTTGGCTGCTCCTAAAAGACCGGCACAAAAAACATTACCTGTAAAGACAGTGGTTCACTCACCTAAGCCAGCAGCTGCACCTGCTAGAACAGGTAAGATGATTGCTTACGTTTAGTTTTATTTCGTTTGTTTGTTTATTGCACTTATTATTTGTCCAAATTCAGTCTAAGGTGCAAGACAAGTATGGACGAGAAACTTGTCATGGGTTATTACACAGGGTCCACTGAGCAGGGTGGAACCCACAATCGTTGGATTACAGACGCGGTACGCTACCAAGTAGACCACCGTGGTCTATTTTTTCGTTTGAGCTGATAAGGTGATTTGTTTAAAGTTGATATCGTTTTACATTTATTTTTTTCTGATGAGTAGTGGTGTGAGGGTACAGCAGCCGACTCATTGATAGGTGTCACAAGTACCCTTGAAATGGTTGGCAACGTAAACATGTCCTTCAGCATTGGCAGAGACTTTGAACTGGATACTCAAGCCAATGTTTGTACACCTGTAACTTCAATTGCACCATTGACACCTTGGAGAGTAGTTTTGGCTTTGATATCGTAACGTTTTACGTTCCTTTTAAATTTATTTTGTAGTCGGTGACATTATAGTCCTGAAAGTAATTGTCACTATAGTTCATACTCTGTGTAGTTCATTTTCAAAAGGTGTATTCTGATTTTTTTTTGTTTTTCACTGAGTAATAATAGTTCTAGTTCCTGTTTGCAATTTTCACAAATAATATTTTCATACACCATTCTTATTCAGTTTTTTCTAACTAAAGACATTTGTGAAAGGTGCATTTTTGCAAACATTGTGTGAAACACTACATTCAGAATCGACTAATATTCAGAAATTAACAAATAACATTAATTTTTTATTAAGAAATGGTGCCCAATATCATGCATTGGGGACAGTACCATGCATTGGGGTAAATGAAATTTTGGGGTCAGTTTCAGTAGCAGGTTTATACTTAGAATTTATACATTTTACAAGTCCCGAAGTGACAGGCCATCTGCCAATCAAATAAACTGCATGTCTATATCAACGATGTTTAAAGCAGTGCATTTGTTAGGATCACTTGTTCCCAAATGTCATGTAAAACTTTAAAGACACTGATTAGTAGTTACTCTTGAAGCAGCGTTATGTACAAATTTCTGATTACAGTTAGGGTCGGTATATATATGTACAGGATTCAGCTTAAAATAGCGATGATAAATTGTGCCAAGAATTGTAGACTGTCTTACAAGTTGGTGTGTCTGATATCAAAGGTTAAAAAGTAAGCTTCATTGAGTGAGAAATTATAATTTTCTTGCAGCCAAGTGGACAGTTCGCTTGGAGTGCTAAATAAAACTAGCGTTGATTGGCTAAGATATGATTTTTTGTGGTTGGTTTTGCCAGCTCCTCGTGCTGCGCCACCTGCACACAAAGCACCACCTCAGACTGGCGCCAGCAGAGGTCTTTCCGCGCGAACAGTGCCGGCTGTTCATGGAGGCGACAACCAGGCAAGATTAGATGAAGCCACAGTTCAGGTTCAGAGTTATCCAATTGTTATACTGCCAAACTAAAATCATGTAAGAAGAATGAGAAGGGCACTCGTTAAGATAACCTCATTAAAACTTAAAAGAAATTATAACTTTCTGTTAAACTTGTGAAAAAAGAATAAGAAGAGCAGTTCTTTAAAATAACCTTGCAAGGCAGCCTTGTAATGTAATGTAATGTAACAAACACTTATATAGCGCTCTTCAAGTACCTCTCAAAAGCATGAAGTATCTGCCACGTCATTTTCTTGGCTTTGGCTTATGGGTATAGTGTATTAGAATGGGTGGCCAGTCAATGCTTTCTGTCGGATCCTTCCATTGACACTTTACAGTCAGTGTACTTGTTTCGTGGCCAAGAGGGCGCTATTAGAACAGAAGTCAAGTTATTCCTTTTGCAGGAATTTTATTCTACAGCCTTGGATTTGATAGTTCAGCCAAATCACCCCTCTGGAATAAACTGCCGCCAGAATTACAACAATTATCTTATCCATCTTACGAACTCGCCATCACCTCACCCCTTCCAATCTCTCCGCAGGTCTTCCACTCAGAACTCAAAACACTCCTGTTTTGCAGATCCTATCGTGATTCCTTTTTTCCCCTTATCTATCTTACAGATCCGATTGTAAACACCACCCACCTTAGCTGCTGTCTGACTCCTTGCCTGCTTGACTCTTGAATCTTGATGTGGAACCGAACCCTTTTGCCTGTTAATTTTGTTTTGACTGAGCACCTGTGAATAAGTTGGTTCCCGTGACTTAGCTTTCACTGTGCACTGTAGAAATCTTGAGATTATGATACGATTACTAGATGATCTTTATTATTATTATTAAACTGGTATTTGTTGCATGTTATTAAACTGGTATTTGTTGCATGTTATTAAACTGGTATTTGTTGCATGCACAGTTAAAGAAAGGCATCTGTAGAGCTTGCAGTTACCTCCATAATTTTAGTTTGTGGTGTCCGTGCGTTAACATACGGAAGAGAAAATAAAAATTTTTGAATAATAATGATGATAATAATTATATCAATCATTTTATACTCCTATCTTCATATTTTAGTTCCTGAGGGATCATTTCTACTTTAGGTAAAAATAATTGTAGTATTGTAGTAGTTGTAATGTTAAACAAGCAGGTTTTAAGCGATTCTTGTAAAGCAGACGATAAAAGTGTGATGTTCTTGTTCTTGGCCAGCAGAGCTGCGGTGAATTGCATAACATTTTGTTTCCTCTTATTGCACAGCTGCAGGAAATGAAACTGACAGTGGATGCGCTGGAAAAGGAGCGTGACTTCTACTTTGGAAAGCTGCGGGACATCGAGGTTTTGTGCCAGGAGCACGAGAACGATGGTTTACCCATGCTAACACAGATCATGGATATACTTTACGCAACAGAAGTGAGTAATTCAAATGGAATTGGATATTTACTGGTTCAATGTACAGTAAAATATAATACCTAAACTTAAATTGACGTACTTTGTGTTAATGATCAGATTTATAATGTTTTAGTTGTTAGGTGCTAGAGGTTAAGCTGGTATATCTGGTGAAGCTTCTTAAAGTGTTCTGTCATTAGATTACTATAGTTGTGTTTGTGCCTCAGCCAAATGATCCTTTCGCCTCAGGATAATGCTCCTGAGGAGTTTCTACAGAGGCATTTAAACAGTTGTGCTATCCTTATTACCTTGTACCTTTAAGAGGTAAAGGTGCCTTTATTTGCATTTAAATAAATAATAAGACATTTACACAGTTGTGCTATCCTTATTACCTTGTATCTTTAAAAGGTAAAGGTGCCCTTAGTTGCATCTAACAGTAAAAACCATTAAAATTATCATTACAGTTATGACAGAAGTGAAAGCTGTTACAATCAATAATCAGCATGAGCACACATGGCTCTGAGAAAAAATGTGATTTTGCTGTATCTTAATGTATGTCTTGTTTTTTGGCAGGAGGGCTTTGCTCCCCCTGAAGACAATGGCGTCGAAGGCGGAAGCCAGAATGAGGAGGAATACTAAACTTGGGCAGTGTCATTCAATTATTAACGGTTTAGCGTAAGAAAGTGCCAACAGCGATGTGTGAGACATCACCAACATAAAATGCAGTTGGTGACAAAGTCTTTGATACAACACTGGTGCCCTGATGTTCTGGTCTCTTGTTTTAAAATGTTAATGTTGAAGTTCTACTGTTTTAATTAAATTAATTATTTTATTTAGAGGTGGCCTGAAATTTTGCGACACGTTATTATCTGCACTGTTTGTTTAACGGACTTTTTTAAATGGCCATCTTTATAAAATGAGGAAGTCAGCCCTCACGAAGGCACAGAAGGAATGACAAGAGGACGTTGGAAATAGATAGCAAAGTACTATGTTTGAGAATTGCTTCAGTTGTATTTGTGTTGCATTGCACTTGCCATCTGAACATATTGTATAGTAAAAATTTGGCAATTTGTATAATTCACGCTCGATACTTTTAGTACTTCATGATCTTAGAACTAAGGACTTTGAGTGCGACACTGTACAGTGCAAATTGTTTAGCACGAAATGTAGGAGACTGGTGTGAACAAGTCTTACCAAATTTCGTCTTAGCCATATTTGATTTCCAGTTTTCGAATTTTTGAAGTATGCGGGTTCTGTAGTGGCATGTTAACAAATGCTTCTTACTAATTGCTTAAATGGCATACATGCATTCAAACAGACTACTCAAGAATGTTGAGATTCATTTAATTCTTTCCTACATGTAATAATTTTAGAATATAATAAAAGATAAACTTGTAAAAATTTTAAACATACTACTTTAATAATCAGAGTTAATAAAAGTTCACAGCCTACTCTGGTAACATTGTCATGCTTTGAAAGATGAGTCATTCAAAGACTAATATTATCTTGGAGCCCAGAATCAGTTGATGTAAATGTAACGGTGCGTGGTTTTTGATAGCAACCCTATGAGTGAATTTTTCAATGAATTTATTGGGTGAGATCCTTCACCACTGCTGCCATTTAAAGGTCCCCATGTGGTGTTGACACAGCAGGCAGTAAATATCTGCGACAGTCAACACTGTATGTATAAATAATTAATTCTGCATCTTGTATTCTGCTCTACACAAGTATTTCCCATGACACCATGAGCAGGCAAGGTATAGACCAAGATGTCCGGCACTGTAATGAATATCTCAACCGCCACAAGCGCATTGGTTGCAAGCGCGACTTAAAACATGGTACAACCATTTCGCACCGGACGAGTAGAGCCAGATGTTGAAACTAAATCAACATTTTGTATTGCATTTTATTCTTTGAGGCTGGTGTATTTTTCATGTTTTCAGTTTTGTGCTAAAGGGAATAATTTTCATTAAGAACCACTGAAGCTGCAACGGGCTAATCATCCTTTTTGTGTTAACCAATATTTCGTGTTAAACGTTTTTGTGCTAATTGCTTTCCACTGTACTTCCTTTTCTAGTACCTTTGCGACATTTAACATTTTCAGATTTATTAATTTAGAAAATGTCTTTAGCATTTTAGTGTCCGTTACTTTTACCGGTAGTACTGAATATACTTGACACTTTTCTTGTAGAACTGAAAGTACTTAGCACTTTAGTACTAAATACACTTATCGTATTTATCATTTGTACTAAAAGCGCTTTGAAAGTTGTGCTAAATACTTGTTTCTTAGTTTGTTTACAGCTTTGTAATTAATGTATGTTTTGGTTTATTTGTGTTTTCCTTGACCAAGATAAGCTTGTATGAGTGGTTCACCTTGTAGGAATCAGAAATTTGTGGCAACAGAATTATCTTGATGCTTCCAGGAAATTTGAGAACTTGCCCCACATGTTCCATTTGTCTTTGCATGGGACAAATGTGTTGTGTTCGAAAGTTAAACTGTTTTATCCGCAAAGATGACCGAAGCCTGGGCTTGTAAGGGCATTTTATTTTGGAATAATATGTCAATTCTACTTCTGGTGCCAACTGATGTATTTTATATAGAGATAATATTAAAAATAGTTTTTGCGTTAATGTTGCGCCGCCCTTTGCGGATATTCATACTCGTTTTGGCAAATGGGTGAATGTTGATCCACATCTGCTTTAGTGCTTTGTTAGTTTTTGTTGAACTCCCTAGTTTAAGACTTGCTAAATGTTCTGTCGTGCGTGCTTGTGCGTTTAATTCCCTGTAGTAAAACTGGTCATTTTAATTTAATTCGGTTGTGTGGAAATTTTATGCAATCGTTTCTCTGCCTGCAGCCCGATAAGGTTAACATGCTTTCTTTTCATTAGGAGCTTTCAGCCGGCTATTCAATGGCAATTTGAATGCAGGAAATGAAGGTTCATTTGTTTATGATACTATTCAGGATAAACAAGGCAGATGTAAAGTACAGTGTAACCTAACTGGGGATTTAAATGGCCCCACTTAAATGGTTCTTCCAAGTAGCCATTTGTGGTTTTTTTGGAGGGTATTGTGGCGTTGGCAAATTGTGAATAGTCTCTAATTTAAGAACTTGAAATGCTTCGATACCGACTTTATTTGCACAAAGTAAAGTTTAACTTTCATTTCAATATTCTGTGGCATATAGTTCTTTCCTCTGCAGTAATCGAACAGTTCAAAAAAATTTGCCTTAAATTGTCAGTTGTACGTGGTAAGCCAAAACTTGTGAGTGGAGCCGAGGTTTAAAAAGCCTGGTGGAAATGGGCGTTTTCTTGTATCTTGTGAGCATACCTATAAGATCTGCTTAATAAAATTGTCTTTGCTACTGCTGTTGCTAGTATGTGTTTCATGAATTTGGTGTTTGTATCCATTACATCCGTGTAACAATCCGCAATTGAAGTATGTGACATATGTTATGTGTTCAGGCACTATATATGCAGCACATCTTAGTTCCTCTTAGAAGTGCTGCGCAGATGGTTGACTGATCTAAGCATTGTAACTGTAAACTCAAAATTTCTAAAGCACTACTTAAAAGCTAAGCGCAGGCATCAGCTTATTCACGAGCGATGCGTCAGGTCAGTGTTTTTGTCCAAAGATGCGATGTGAAGAACCAAGCCCAGTTGCCAGAAGACCAGAGAGAGAAGGGGATAGGAGCTATTAGGGTGGGTTGTGTTTAAGCTGAGAGAAATGGGAAGGCAGAGATTTGATGGATCAAGGCAGGATTTCTTGAAAAGGTGAGACTTCAGTTTTGAATGGAATAGCACATGATCTTTAAATTTTGTAACGAATTTTCCGTGTATTCTTTACTTTTGAATTCCTTGAAGTCTCACTTTCTGTAAATGGATTCAGTTGGATATTCAATTTAAAGTTTCTGTTCAATATGCAGTTGTCTTACAGGCCTGCAGTTCTCTCAATCCACATTTCAAATGAACTCTGAGCTAGCCAGCTACTCCATTCTGTCCGATCGTGGTCGTGCCTCTACTATCCTCTGTCGCTAATCATCTGAAGTTCTTTTATAGATATATCCAAATTTTAAGGACGAAGTAATGGAAGCGCTGAGAAGCCTCAGGATGGTAGCTGAGCTGACTGAGCAGAGTGGTTGGACTGCGAATTGACGACGGTAGGAACGTTGGAAATTTTGAACCATTTATAGCTAAGTGATAGGATATTGGAATAGGTCTAAATTCCAGCCAGAATTATAATTTTCTCACCAATCCTACGAACTAAGACGGGTGATCAGATATGGTGAGGCGAGTTTCTTATTAGTCGAAAATACCAAAGTTGCGGACAGGAGACTCAGAAGGCAGGATAAGGGTTCCTGCCCTTAGCTTTTAAGCTTATATGTAGCGCTAAAGAAAATTAGCTTCTACGATTACGGCCTTGTGCCTTTTCAGTCCCAAGATATCGTTCAAGTCTTTCAACAAACCTCGGACTTCGTAATGAGGCGCTGAAGAAACACGTGATGAGCTTCACAGTGGTCGCCCTGTTGTCTGCTCGACTTTTAGCCTTAAATTACATTAATTTTAAGTTTATCGTGCAATATTGCGATGTCATTGAGCCTTGACAGCAGATGTTTCTTTTCCCACGCGACATTTTACTGTCGTGTGTGAAGCTTGCCACAACTGTCATAGAAATGGTACAGTTCGAACTGTTGACTTAATTGCAGCGCTATAAAATGGCTGCATCGCTAGTGAGAGGTGTACGCCGTCGGCAACGTTTGTCGAACGTGACTTGGACGAAACGCCGAGTGTGCCTTGGCACGAGTGCCTGAAATATTAATCGGCTTCTGCAACAGGAGAGCATTTGAGTCGATGGCCAAAGAGAAAGTCGAAAATCTCTGGAACCGTTTGAAGTGCAGTCGACGGCGTAACATTTATAGCAGCCGGCCTTTGTGGACAACTGGTGCACATGTTCTTCTCGGTAATCAGCCACACAGCGCGATGTGTGCATCTCAGACAGAGCGGCGGAAGGACGGACGGAGACACAGTAGATCCACAATGCTGAAGAAGTCGTTACGTAGCAGGTACTGAAACCCGAAAATAATGAACAAAAATTGGTCATAAATTTCATTAGAACAGGCAATGTAATGCACCTTGGTTTCTATATGCGCAAGTGGCGTGATAGAAATGCGATTTTGTATTTGCGTCTATTTAAACGAACTTTATAAATGAAACGAAATGCGAGCCATACAGTGGGCCTACTGCAGCTGCATGCAAGCTAGACGACTGGCCGACATTGTGAATCTCAGTTAATACTGACCTTTCATGACCTATCAGTGATTCCTTGATATATCGAATTTCGACAGGGCTTCTGCAACAGATTTTGGTATTGACTGCAGTTTCACTAGAAACGAACATCGATTGGTGCTTTCTGCATGAGGATGACGGCGCTAAAAAGTTATTAGATTGGAATATAGGCCTAGGTGAATGTTGCAGTGTTCATTTTCGACAACCTAGAGATTGCCTTTGCGCGTACTTGTGTGATGAAGGTGGCCTCTGTCGCGGTTCAAGTCTGGCGCCGAGATATTTCTGCTTTTTACATTACATTAGGTCTACGCTACGTTATTTTAGGCCCACATTTTCGGCTCCGTTGCTCAATTTCCTACGTCTCTGGCGAATGAAAATCAACAATGAAAAAATGAAAATCAACAGTTGAAAATACCACATGATGGGAGTGAATAATAATAATAATAATACGATTTATAAAGCGCTGTGAACGAGTTTAAAAATCAACGACAGTTAGGCTTAGTATAGGACGCTTAGAATCTTACACTATCCAGTTATCTAAGCAGTTTTACTGACTTATTGAACTCGAACATCGATTAGACTAACGAGCACGGCATTTTTAGATATGTTTTAATGGCGCTATATTAAGTTCTACCTACGCATATGTATCCTTGGGTGTAACCTCCACCCTAGATACCTCTATCTTGTAGATTGTCAGATTATTTTGATCCGGACTCTGTGTCTTTAGTTAACTAACTACACCGCTGCCTTTAGTTGGGTGGTGCCAGTCCCAAGCCTGGATAAAGGAGGAGGGCGACGTCAACGGTCTTTGATGCCACAAGATGTCGTTAAACTGAGGAACTACTACTACAAGCGATTTAGCAGAACTAACCGATACAGGGAGAGAGTTCCAAATTTACGTCCAGCAACTGAAAAATCCCGTTCACCCAGAACAGTTCTAGTATTAGGTTTAACTAGAGAAAGGCGTTCAGATGACCTGGTTGAATAAGGATGAGTGTTGAGGAGCGAGGACTAATTTCAAGTATTGGGTTTGGCCGGAGTTAAGTGTATTGGGTATAAGCCCAGATTTGAAACAGATTCTTTGCTCAACAAAAGTCATTTCAAATTTTTAAGCACAGGGGTAATATGCTCATATTTTGACATTTTTATGGATCTAGCGAAGGAGTTCTGAACTATTTGGCGTTTCTGCATGTTTGACTTTGTTATACCAACAGAAAATACCACTTATTAAATGCACTACATTTGTTCCAGGGCGCAATCGTAAGTCAAAGTAACATCAACGTCAACGGCCTTAGCAGCCACAAGATGGCGTTAGACACAACCGCTATTCATAATAGGATACACGTACAGTTTTAAATGTCTTTTACCATGATCTCTACTCGTTTTCGTTAACTGCCTAATAGCTTAAAATTGTGATTTATTGTGTATCGTCGATATTCATGTCCTCAGTAGTTGTAAGATGTCGTTAAATACTAAATGTTAATAATACTACAAACGCTGCGCTTAGACACCTTTTAAATTGCGTTCTCCGGCCTTATATAGTAGTCGTTTTCGAAAATTCTTGGGATTTGGTGTTTCCATGCCCTAACTGGTCTGAATGACCTAAATGGCCAGACCTAAATGGCATAAATGGCCAAAATGTCCCAATGACCGGGTCTGAATAAGAAACAAAGTTAAACTCACGTTGTTAAAAGTACGTAAGTAAGTATTTTCTTTATTAACCAATAGCTAATCGCACATGGGTTTACAAGTATTTAAGAAAACAAGAAAACTTAATATGCATGCAACCAACATCTTAATAATAAAACATTTACGCGTTAAATTATCAGCAGGACAAATAATACGATCATGGGTGTGGGCCCGTATAGAGTTTTGACTGGCGGGAGTACGTGATGTAAGACATGGTTTGGGTTGTTCAAGATTGCATTAAAGAGACGAGCATCGGCCATACCTAAGAGTTCATTGAACGTTGGGGAATCCCCAGGAAGATAGTGGATACCCACAAGTCTCCGCATCAAGGCCTGGAGCCGAGCCCTAGCCTGTATTCATGAATTCAAGGTTAATTAATAATTTTCTGATACAGTAGACAAAACGTTCCAAGTCTTGAAGATGTCGTTCAAACTGGAAACTACTTCCGTACAAATATTTCCTTTTAATAACAGCTAAGATGGACGTCAGCGACCTTGGCCACAAGATGTCGTTACACATTGGAAACTGCTATTAACAGATTACATTATTATAACGTTATTTATAATATGACAAAACGACTTAAAAGCTCTATTTATAAGCTGCATTAGTATTAATTATATTTTACTTTTAAGGTAACGTAGACGTCAAAGGCCTTGGCATCATGGGAGTGAATAATAATAATACAGTAATATGATTTATAAAGCGCTGTGCACGAGTTTAAAAATCAACGACAGTTAGGCTTATATACTTTAAAAGATAGGTCTCGAGTTGTGACTTGAATGTGTCCAGAGATGGTGCATTCTTCACGTTCAGGCAGACTGTTCCACGCATCCAAGACCTAAGATTTTGGTACCTCGACGCTATAGTTTCAGGCTGATCTCTGCCCTTCTCTACGTCGGATAGCATATCCCGCCAGTGAATGATCCACCTATTCATTCACTCGCTCTATATTCGTTCATTCCTATACCTGATTTCCTTACTTATTTTCAATTATCTATAGGTCTACTGCAGTTCAAAGTAGGTCCGAGGTGAAAACTATGCTACATGCACTTACTGCAGGCTTAGCCTTATTTCCGACTGCTTCCAGCAAAGTCCCCGGTGGGTGAGAGATTAAAGAGCCGCCTGTACCTGATGAACCGAGAATCTCGCATTCGAAGGGCTTCGGAGGAGAAATTCTACCGAGCCAGCGCAGTCAGCCGGAAAGATGCGCCGACTAACTGCATCGTCTGTCCCTGCAGCAGCCAATAACGACTGCAACACGCAGGTCGCTTTTGAGGATTCCAACAGCTCCCTCTGATGTCCGAACGGTAATTAATTAACAAGACTTTACATGGTACGTAACAGCAAGGCTAGTAAACGAAACAGTATGCACACAATAGCTATATGTAGGCCTACAGATACAGAATACAAAACACATACGTACGAATACATAGAGGCCCAGCAGTACATGTGTTGAGACCGAATCCATACAGCTTAACTATATCGCAAATCATGCTACGATTTATGCTTGTCAATTGCAAGGTGTCAGAATGTCGTCCGCAATACATCGAGTCTATGAGCGATAATGGATGATTCTGATAAAATAAATTAACATAATGATCATATCCACTGCACGCGCACGCAGTTAGATGCTCATGCAAGCAGATGGACACAAAGTTGATAAAATATTCATGCTAATCGATGCAGTTGGCACGGAATAAAAGTTTCCAACGAATAAAGGTGAATGCTAAACTACATTCGGTGTTCCGTCGTAAAGGAATAGAACAGTGGTAAAATATGAACGACCAACAGCTGAACGAAGAAACCGTTACATCACCAAATCGTATTCACGTGATTCAAAATGTTGCGAATGATGATTCAGATGCGGTAAGAATACTGAGGAAAAATTATTTTACCGGATTACAGGCGAGGAAAATTCAAAATCGGTGCACTGGTGTGACGTTGGTCGTAAATTTGTCGGCATTTGTTGAAGTTTAACTGACAGGCAAGGCACACGGATCTGGTCTGATTGGACACATGGGTACGTCAAGGTGCCTCTGAGCTTGAGGACGCCGGTTCGAGTCCCGGTCTCGGCTTATTTCAGAGATTTCAATCTCGGGCTAGCACGGTCCGTATACGGGGACCTTAAATGGTGTGGCGCCCATTCAAACGGGGAGCGGTGGTAAAGGATCACACCCGATTAATTTTTTGAAAAATAAGCAGGGTCGATGTCATACTTCGCTATACAAAAACGTGTACATTTAGGTGTTATGAAATGATATGCCTTGTAATATCTGAGGAATCGGTTCAACCATCACATCGTTGTACTGTATTGTAAGCCATTAGTTGAATTTATATAGCGCCTGTCCAGAATTCTAGTGCTCAGAGCTTGCTTATTATTCGTTTATAACACAAGCCTGTGTTTTCTTTGCACGAACTTTTGCGACCTCCTTTACTTATTTCTAACAAATAATTTAGTGTATCAATTTGCACATTATATTCATGAGCTTCAAAGTTTCGTAAAATTCAAGGGCTTGTGTTCTTCCGAACGCGATAAATTTTGCGCAATTGATGTAATCCGCTGTAAAACTTTTCATTTGCAAGGTAACAAACATATGTAATTGATTTTAATAATAGCAAACACATGGACTTTTGGCCTCTGTTGTGGCCTCTCGTAGCAAAATTCCTAAATACGCTGTTGCAATTGTTTGCTTGGATTCATCGATTTCTATAGCGCCATTTCGGCACTACTTATCAAAGACCTCCCTACCTGACAGCACATACACATTCGTAAACCGGATTATTTACTTACTTACTGGATAATCTGGTTAATCGCCAGATGGCCGCAGTCGAGCTCTCGGACCAACGTTAACCTGAATGTGTATCATTATTATGAAGTGGGTGTTGTCTGTTGCGTCAGTCTACCCGACCAGTGGTAACAACAACAACAACAACAGCAGCAGCAGTAATAACAACAACAATAGTAAAAATTAGACAATTTATAGAGCGCCGTAGTATGGTAACCTTTACGAATCGGAGTATAGAGAGGACGTTGTTGTTAATATCGAAAATTTTATAAGTTTAAAAATCAGTTAAAGTTCAACTCTTCCTCAATGCACCGACATACACAGACAAATCTATCTTTAAAAAACTAAAGTCCGAAGTCCGTCACATGACCAAGTACTACCAATGGCTTTAGTTAATTACCAATGACTAAAATTACCAATGTCTATAATTACCAATGATTAAACTTACCAATGACTAAAATTACCAATGTCTATAATTACCAATGATTAAACTTACCAATGACTAAAATTACCAATGACTATAGCTATGATTACCAATGACTAAAATTACAAATGTCTATAATTACCAATGTCTATAATTACCAATGACTAAAATTACCAATGACTATAGCTATGATTACCAATGACCAAGATTACCAATAACTATGATTACCAATTTCTATAATTACCAATGACTAAAATTACCGATGACTAAAATTACCAATGACTTTACCAATGACTATAATTACCAACGACTAAAATCACCAATAACAATATTTTTTATAGTCCATAGATAATGCAAAACGGGTGCTGGTCATGACAAACTGTAAACATCGCTCTAGAAAAATAATATAATATAACTGACTTTGTATGTTCTGTTAGTGTGTTGGGATGTTTTCGAACCGCTTTGGAAGTGCACCTGGTGAATTCTGGTGTAATTCCGAATCTGAGGATTCCTTCTTCCTCAGCAGCAACAGCAGCAGCAGTAACGAGATGCTGCTTAACGGCCAACCAGCAAACGATCAACATTCCTTCACCACTTTTTCCGCCACGACGGAATACCATCACCAGCAAACGGAAGAAATTCCAGATGTCGACGAACTGGAACTGACATTTCTAGCAAACGAACCACTACACATTTCTTTTGACAGTTCCGCCGAAATTCGTGAAGAGTGCGCATGGAACTTTGCGCCATCATATTTTCCTACACCCCAGGGTTTTGACTTCACCAGTTCAGGGGTTGATACACGATATCAAAATAAGATAATTAATGTCGGTGCTAGAACGACTTCGCTGCCTGACTTTGTGTCGACGTTTTCTGAATGCCTACGGAGTGGGAATAAATGCTGCCAGTCGCTTTCTTCCCCTGCTGACCTCATAAATAGGTATTACCTAACGGTACCATCTCCGCATGATAAAGACAACGTTTGCTTACCGGAGCTTGACCGGTTCCCATCCGAAAAATCCACAATTGAACCAGTTCCGTTTTACGGAAACCCTGACGAGTCACACATCAAGATGTTCCCTCAAACCATTCACCAGGGGGTTGGCCTACACGGTTTAAGAAGCTCGTACAACCGTGGAGAATGCCTACAATTAGCCGCGCAAACTAACCAACCTTCCCTCATTCGATCTCGGTTGCAACAGTCCACAGGTCTACCATCCCACCACCATACGATGACGTTACAGTACACTACGACGTCACCTTGTATGACGTCGTGTTATGAACAGTCCATCCAGATGACACCGCCTACTTCGCCGCGAATGTCATCATCACTTCCGCCTTGCGTCACGCCCTCTCTCGTCGAAGTTCAGCCGTCCATTTCTGCAAGTACAGGTTTACGTGGAAAGAATCAACTGTGGCAGACAAGCCAAGAAAAAAGCGCCACTGGTCATAAGTGAGTAAACTGATCCGAATACCGACACCGATTCACGGACAAGGGACAAAAACCCAAAACTTTCTGAGGACCGTTTCGGTTTTTCTGTACACCACCTAAAACAAAATTTGTCTATTACGGTCAAAGACACAGAATCTAATCTGATAACTTATATAGCGCCACTATCATAATGTATAGGGCATAAGTTGTTGGACGCTTCAGTAGTAAAAAAATCTAATCCAGTATAGAAGTCCAGTAGAATTCAAATAGGAAGAAACTACCTTCAGTGGCTGCTCCATGATTGCTTGCATGGGAGGCGGGAAAGAGCACTTCCAGAGGGGCGCCACAATCTGGCATTCCACCATTCAGGGTCTGGTCTGAGGGGCGCCGGCATATAACCAAGAGGGGCGTGGGGCAAACCGCTCCCCACGCCTATAGCTAAATCCGCCACTGTTTAACTCATTGATCGGTTTTATCTGTAAACTATTTACAGCCAGTAAATCATTTTACCTGCGCATACACAGTAATTTGAGTCTACAGTCAGGAAGCTCAAACTCCAGCCAGAATTATAATTATCTCACCCATCCTACGAACTAAGATATATTTTTTGGTCGAAAAAACCAAATATGACTCAGAGGGCAGAATAAGGGTTGATGCCCTTAGCTTTTAAGCTAATGGTAGTGATTGTTTCTGTAAACTCAGGTGTGACTATCCTGGCTGCGATCGGACCTACACGAAGAGCTCTCACCTCAAGGCTCACGTTCGGGTTCATACGGGCGAGAAACCCTACTTCTGCCAGTGGTCCGGCTGCGGGTGGAAATTCTCGAGGTCCGACGAACTGACTCGTCACTTCCGGACCCACACCGGCGACAGGCCCTTCCGGTGCCGCGTCTGCGACAGGACGTTTGCCAGAAGCGACCACCTGTCGCTCCACGTAAAGCGACATCTCTAGGAAGACCGTCATAAGACTCCAGCCATGACGTATTCGCGTTTGTCATCGTAATCGTAATCTCGAGAATGTCTACTTAAGGCTAAGTGCAGGGCACCAGCTTATTCACGAGCGCTGCGGCAAGTCAGAGGGGTTGTTTTTCATGCGTCTCATAAAGGTTCAACGACCAGCGGAGTACTACACAATGTCAGCCGGGAAAACAAATAAGGCACAGTCCAGACGTGAGTGCTTATGACGCTCGTGTAGAACTACACACAGATGCACCGATAGGGAGAGACACAGACAGAGACGGAAAGAAAAACAGGCAGACATACAAACAGGCAGGCAGACAAACAGGCAAACCGCAGGAAGAGGAGAAACAGGCAAGCAAACAACTAGAGACGTGAAGAAAAGCACACACAGACGAAGAGAGACAGACAGAGACAAACAGGAGTACATAGACATATATACACACAGACAGACATACGAAGATACAGACGGACAGACGGGAGAGACGGTCTCTGTAATGCAAAATATACTCTAACCGCCATACATTACCCAGTCATACATGTAAGCGACCATCACTTGATGCCTTGGAAATTATAATAACGGCGCTATAGAAGTCATTCCATCAGACACAACACAGCAATAATTCTTCTTTATTCCCAACTGTTCTACTTGCAACCTCTCATTTAAAATGAAGGAAACTGAAAATTGCATTGTTTCCTTACAGCCGGCCTATATTGAGTATACAGTTTAATATAGTAGGCGAATTATACATTGAATTACGTAAGTTTTATTCCGGCCAATAAAAGCTGCACAGATGGACAATTTGGAAGATACAGTATCAGCCAGACTTCTCCATAAGCCACCAGTGTACTGCTGTGACATTCATTCTACCGAATCCTTTGCCTTTCGCAATTGAGTAGTTGCAGAAGATTTCTCATTACTCCACAATCAGTATCATTATTTCTGCCCTTATCGTAAACTTCATCCGTCAATAAGATCGATCATCATCAACAGCCAGCATCACCAATAAAATCCACATTAACCTAATGACTAGATATCTTGTACTAAGTATAGCGAACCGTCCATCGTATCGGCAAATGTTACAATCCCACTTCTGATCTACCAACGCAATGCACTTATACGACCTGCACAAGAAGCTCATTTAGTGCGCAAGCCTAATTTCTTTAACCAAAATTGAAGTCACCAAAGCAACGCTCCCTAACGCCATCACCAAGAAGCTTCAGAAGGCGTCCTCTTCTTATATTAAGACGCATCTGCTTAGGTCCCTTAGACAGTCATTTTTACAGCGCTATACTTTCATAGTTATAAACTACACTTCTTAAAACCACAGATACATATATGCATAAACAAATGCGTGCATACATACAAGTGCACACACAAGAAGCTCACTTAGCAAGCACGCCGCCATTTTTGGTACCAAACTCAGATTTCCCAAACGCAACGCTGATTTCCCAAATCGTCAAAAACGACGTTCCCGGGAAGCTTACTTAGAGTGCCAACGGCGTTCAACAGTCTGACAGACGTCTGACAGAAATCCGAACGTTCTGCTCAGCTGGACAATGACAACATGCCTGACCAGTCGATGGACGGCATATTGACCAGACGATTGGCGAGCAGCAACGGCCGACTAGCCGACTCCATCTCTCGGCCAGTTGCTGCCGTCTTTGAGGCGCCCGTTGAAGCTCAATACAGTCCGTCGCGGGCACCGATTGTGGTCTTGACTCCGGCACCGGACGGGTCGAGCGATAAGGAGCCTCCTGTCGGCGGTTTCACGGGCGTCAGATGAAGTTCTTTAGCCCCGAAATTGCACGCCACGTGATATATTTCGAAGCAGTAGCCGTGACCTGATTGGCTGGCATAATAAATCCTCTGACGAAGCGGTTCGTATCGGGCAGGCAAGCGTAATTGCAAGCGTTAGAAAGATGGCTATAAATGCTACTATAAAGTCGCGGATAAAAGGTTATTAAATCACCGGGATATAACAGCAACCAATACAAGACCCATTTAATCAATAACTCGCCGGCATTGGGCTAATCATCATAAAGTAATGGACAGGCTTCCAAAGAATTCAAAGCCCCAGAAATTTCCAGCTTAACGGTTGATCTAGTATCGGCTATTGTTATTGAAAATTTGCAAATATGAACGAAAACTTTTATAGCTCCCCTTTCAGACTTTTTGTCAGCTAACTAAAAGCGGAGACAGGTCAGACGGGAAAGGTGTAAATGGAATATGTAAAACCTATTGTTATTCACGTTTTTTCTTAACTGTGCAATGTAACTACCGGATTTGCAAAAGGCATACCAAATGAATTGGCACGCATACGGTCCAAGGGATGAGAATTCCGAATATGCAAGGACTGACGTGGGACAACTGGTAACGATATTCCCTCTAGAGAAAAGGTAAAAAGTAAGGACAACACAATTGTTTACACGCTTCCATAGAAACTCCACAAAACGTAGGTCGAGGGTCAAAATATCTTTCGGCTGAGTTAAAAACATGACCACAAGATTACAAAGCGAGGACACTTTTTAAAACCTACTTTTGAAAGGCATAAAAAGTGTTCTGGGGAGATGAAGCACAAAAAGTTGAACTGTTTGAACTGAATCGGTGAAAGACACTCGCAGGTGGAAAATCAATAGACAATTTGAAATCAAATCAGATCATACAGTCAGTCAGTCAGTGGTTGTCCTTCAGGCAGTTCGTTCACCCAAGTCCACCACGCATTCACATTTGGCATTAGTAAAGTATCCCATATCCCACAAGTGAGACGTAGGGGAGGTGCTCATTTTCTTTTCTTTAGGCTATGGACGAATCCCAAGGTCCTGGACACGGGGCCGATGCATAGCAGGACTTGACGTTTATTTTCCAGCTGCTTACGCCTGTACCAAATTATACTGCTTGGTGACAGAAGGTTACAGCGATCAGTCTACAAAAGCAAGAAGGTACAAATATCAGTACTAACCCAGCTCGATTTGCTCAATTCGCTGCGCCTCACAGTGTCGTATCAACAAGCCAAGCGACCACCCAATACGGTATGGTATCGTACTAGAAATATATGGTACTTTTATAGTATATTATGGCAGGGCAAGACTACGCGTGTCAACGAGATATAATTATCTGGCAGTGGCCCAGACTAATTTCTCTTAGTACCTAACAGTCCGCATTTGAGTTTTCACGCCCACTTTAGTCTAAAGAAACAACTTAGATAAGACTCTTCATTTAACAGCCTGCTATCAGATGGCAGATCAAAGCATGGGGGAGCCATAAACACGGAAAGCATTAGTCTTCAGTTCCGCTCGGCGGATATTAAAAGCCGAGGAACAAAGATCGCCGAACGAAATCGTAAAAGAAGAGAAGTGGAACAAGGCTCAAGTGGCCGAGTAGACAAATTGTCCGTCGGTGTTTGGGGTCCACTTCAATTCGGTTCTTCCCTTTTACGTCTGTTGTTATGCGTCGCTGTCATTAACGGAGTACAGGCCGACGGTCGCCTCAGCAGACAGTTCTAATTATGGCTTTATAGGTTCGGTCACACTTGTATGCAAACATACAGGCAGACGGGCAGACGGACAGAGAGACAGACGGACGGACGGACAGGTATACATACATACAGACAGACGGACAGACAGACGGACGGACAGGCATACATACATACATAGAGACAGACTCACACAGACAGACACAGACAGACAAGCATACAGACTAACAGACGGACAGACAGGCAGACAGACGGACAGATGAACAGACGGACAGACAGACGGACAGACAGACGGACAGACAGATAGATAGGCAGGCAGACAGGCAGCCAGGCAGGCAGGCAAACAGACAGACGGACAGATGGACAGACGGACAAACAGACGGACAGATGGACAGACGGACAGACAGACGGACAGACAGATAGACAAGCAGGCAGACAGGCAGGCAGGCAGGCAACCAGATAAACAATCAGACGTACTCAAACAAAGGAACATCAGCAATAAAGCTGTTATGCTTGGTTCAAACAAAGGTCAACAAGTATTTGGCTAAACAGACAACAAGAAGAAGAGAATTCTGCAATCGGTGACCAGCTGCTTTGAAGAGAGCGATTCGATGAAGTGGTCATATTGTCACGAGGGATAAGTTTGGCTCAGGACTTAATGGACAAACGAATTACTCAGGACTGATGATGATGATGATGGTGATGATGATGATAATAATAATAATAATAATAATTTTATTATTATAAATCATTTTTGCCGATTTCAACAATACAGACAGGCTGTAGGTAAATAATAACATCGCAGTGAAGTAAACGAATGTTCACCAAAATATCGACTCTGTCCATTGTTAACATTTGCACAACCTATTGTTTGTTCTAAGTTCATGGGACCGATAAATTGTTACTTGGGCTTGGACTGCAATCTGTCTCCTCATTGTTCCAGACCGAGGTGACCAAAACGAAGAGTGATTGTCCTATCTGAAGGGCAACTGATAGCAGATGGCTAGTCTCGCGCGGGTCATCTGTCACTGCTGATTTTATTGTTGTTGCTGTTGTTATTATTATTATTATTATTATTTTTATTATTATTATTATTATTATTATTATTATTATTATTATTATTGAGTTTAGAAATTCAAGCTAAAATAACTGACATGTCAGCTACAAGGCTTGCTTGTATAGCCTCAATGATGTCTATTGGGCTTTTAAAATGATATGAAGCTGGCTACTGAACCAAATTTACGAATACACATAGTGGTTATTGTAAGCTTTTGAAAGTGTTTATAGAAGGCGTTGTATCTCTTTTTTACAACTATAAAAATATTAATGTTCCGTTCGATAACTGTTATTAGACTAAACACTGGTTACAGTCGATGGCACTTCAAAAATGAAACCGTAAGAGTATTATCAAACTTGATTAGGCAATCGATTTCATCCATTTCAACAAGTAGATCAAGTCATTTCCTTTCAAAACAAAGTAAATCAATCGATTTTAGTTCAAACCGATAGAATATCAAACACTTCAACCGTTCGACATAAAAGCAATTCGACATAGCTGCGTTCAACCGGTAAGTTGATTAAATTACTTCTTTTTAACATTTTTTGTTCAGCCAGCCGAAAGTTGACCAACATTCTCCAGTTCAATCAATAAGTAAACCACTTATCTTCGTTCAAACCGGAAGTTGATCAAGTTACTTCCGTTCAACCTGAAAGTAACTTTAATTACTTCCGTTCAACACGGAAATAAATCAAGTTCATTCCGTTCAGGCAGAAAGTAAGTGAAAATGCTTTTGTTGAACCACGGTTTAGTTCAAATTACTTCCGTTCAAACCCGAAAGTAAATTAAAATTACTTCCGTTCAAATCCGAAAGTAAACTAAAATTACTTCCGTTCAAACCCGAAAATAAACTAAAATTACTTCCGTTCAAACCCGGAATGAATCAATCCGATTAGGCACCAAACGTAAATCAGGCTTCCTTTGAACCATGTAGTTAATCAGACCCTTTCCGTTCAAACCGGATACGAACTACTGTTCACTTCCGTTCAACTCGGAAGTCAGTCTTATCGGCACCGACGGAGGTCGTTCGCATGCGATAGAGCCTCGTCTGCGCTTCAGCCGTTTCGCTTTGATCCTTCACCTCGAGCCCTCTTCTCTCAGCCATCCCACAGACGAATCCAGCCATGAACCTCCGTCTGAACCTCCGGCTGGTCCGGACGTAGATCACGAAGTTGACGGAAGAATTGAAGATGGCCAGAGCGTCGCCGACGGCCGTGTAGTAGTAATGCCAGTGTCCACAGGACCTCTCGTCCTCCTTAACGAAGGTCCAGAGGACATGGTCGACCAAGGTCGGTGTCTGGCAGACGATGAAGACAAAGATGACCACGATCAGAACGAGGGTGATGTCCCTCTGCGCTCGACTGGGCTTCCTCATCTCGGCGCGCTTCCTCTGACGCGTCCTCAACGCCTGGACGAGCTTGTAGTTGAAGAAAGCCAGGCTGAGGAGTGGCCCTCCGTGAAGGACGACGAAGTAGAGGACGTTGGCGTAGATGATTCGGTAGAAGATGTTGTCTCCGAAGGCACTGATTTTGAAGCCGGTCTTCGAGGCGTTGTGGCCCGTACACTCCTCAAACTTTTCGTACTCGAAGAAGCGCGGGATGTTGTAGACGACAGATATAAGGCCGACCAGAAGGACGAGGGTTCGAATTCGACGGTGCGATAGAATACTCGAAGACTTCAGTGGACGACATACAGCTAGGTATCTGGAACGAGATATAAGATCGTCTGAGATCAGATAAGATAGCACGTGGCCTGGTGGCATGAGACAGGGTAAGACAGGATAAGCTTCTATAGATAAGATGAGATTAGACGAGATAAGTTTAGCTGAGATAAAAAATAAGGCAATTTTTAACATATTATAACATTTGCTTAGACAGGTGAGATGAGATAAGAGGAGATGAGTTGAGATAGGAGGAGAGAAGATAAGATAAACAAATATTAATTAATTTAAGACTAGAAACTAAGATAGGATAAACAAAGATAAGATAAATTAGGATATGAAACTAAGATAACATAAATTAGGATAAGATAAATTAAGGTAATATAAGCTAAGATAATATAATTATAAGATAAATTAGGGTGAAATAAACTAAGACATGATAAGCTAAGATAAGATAAACTAAGATAACATTAGCTGCTCAAGGTGAGATGGCCTGAGATAATAAGGTGTGAGATGACAAGAGATGAGAGGAGAGGAAAAGAAGCGGATAGGAAGAGGAGAGACAAAGACAGGAGAGGAGAGAGGATGAGAGGAGAAAAGGTGAGAGCAGAGCAGAGGAGAGCAGGGCAGATCAGAGGAGTGAAATATGAAGAAAAGAGAAGAGGAGAGGCAAAGAAAGGAGTGGATTATATATTTTTTATATTATTATTAATGTCTTTATTTGCCGATCTCAACAGTCCAAACAGGCTGTAAGTAAATAAGAACATCGCAGTGAAGTAAACGAATGTTCACCGAAAGATCGAGTCTGTCCATTGTTAACGTTTGCACAACCTATTGTTTGTTATCAGTTAATGGGGCCAATAAATTGTTGCTTAGGCTTTGGTTGCTATCTGTCTCCTCATCGTTCCAAACAGAGGTGCCCAAAAAGGAGAGTGAGTTTCCTATTTGAAGGGCAACTGATAGACGCTGGAGCAGATGGCTAGTCTCGCGCGGGTCATCTGTCAGTGCCGATATCTTGCTCCCCAGTTCTTGTGTGAACTCCAGTGACTCGATGTGCCAGTTTCCGGCGGTTTCGACAGGGACGAAGTGGTGTGACTGCGAGATAGCAGCATATTTGCTGCATTGTCCGCTGCCGAGCCTGCATTATTATTATTATTTTTTATTACTACTACTACTACTACTACTACTACTACTACTACTACTACTACTACTACAACAACTACTACTACTATTACTACTGCTACTGCTACTACTATTATTATTACTACTACTATTATTATTATAATAATCATCATTATCATTATTATTATTATTATTATTATTTCTGCATTTATTAAGCGCCAATATCTAATGACTAGACAGCAATCGATGGCGTTGAGCAATTGTCAGCTACGGACTTGCTCAAAGTCCCTACACAGTAGCTGTCTTGGGGAGAAGATCGAACCCATACTCTCAGCTTTATAAGCCTGGCGCTCTAACCAGTAGGCTACCATGTCCCACAGGAGAAAGGAAGAGAAGAGATGAGATGAGAGATAAGATGAGACACAGAACTAAGAAGAGGTGGGATAGAATGAGGCGACACACGATAAGCCTTTCTGAGAAGAGACGAGAGAAGGTGAATAAGATGGCACTTTTATTTCATTCTCAGCACTCAAGAATGTTGCTCTTCAATTCATCACGGTTTTACTGTTTGTTTCCTCTGCACTTCCGAGAAAAAGTCCAGAGCTGAAGGCTTTGAAAGAATTCTAAAAAATCCGTAGATCGCTGAACCAGGATCTTCTCGATTGCTGCTGGCTTTTCACTCAAAGCACTTGATCGTTTGGCTATGCAGACCGAAGTACAAGAATTGCAAAAAACACAGTCCCTCGTCCGAAGGCTTGGTAGGTTTTTCTAATTATCTATCGAAGCAGACATATATTACAGAGATGAGACAGATAGAAGAGGGGGGAAACGTGAGGCATGGATTGAAGAGAGAAAAAAGGAGCAAGAGAGAATGGGACATCGAGAGTGATTGAGGTAGTTAGAAAGACAGCGATAGCGAGAGCGATAGAGTGAGAGAAAGGAGGAGCAAGGAAAGAGGGATGGAGAGAAATAACGAGAAAAACTAGATGGATTTAGATTTTGAGATTAAGATAGCGAGATAGATAGCGAGAAAGAAAGAAAGTTAGTTAGTTAGATAGATAGATAGATAGACAGACAGAAACAGATATATAGATAGATAGATAGATAGATAGATAGATAGATAGATAGATAGATAGATAGATAGATAGATAGATAGATAGATAGATAGATAGATAGATAGATAGATAGATAGATAGATAGATAGATAGATAGATAGATAGATAGATAGATAGATAGATAGATAGATAGATAGATAGATAGATAGATAGATAGATAGATAGATAGATAGATAGATAGATAGATAGATAGATAGATAGATAGATAGATAGATAGATAGATAGATAGATAGATAGATAGATAGATAGATAGATAGATAGATAGATAGATATAGCGAGAGAGAGAGAGAGAGAGAGAGAGAGGACAGGGAGGAGACAGAGGAATACGACTATAGAATGATAGGTAGTGAAAGAGTTACATAGGCAAAGCGAGAGATTGTGAGTCACAGGAGAAACAGGGAAATGTTAGAAATGGAAAGTGAGAAAAGCAGAGAGAGACAGAGAGACATAGAGAAAGAGACAGACAGAGAGAGTCAGACAGATACAAATAGACATAGAAACAGACAGACAGAAAACGTGAAAACGGTACAAAATTTTTTCCAGTTGACGTCAACGGCCTTTGATGCCATAAGATGTCGTTAAACATTGGAAACTACCAGAGAGTGAGAGAGAGAAAGAGAGAGAGACAGAGACGGAGAGACAGAGAGAACACGAAAGAGAGCAAAAGAACATGATAAATATAGAGTACCAAAGAGAGAAAGAGAGAGAGAGTGAGAGAGAGAAAGAGAGAGAGACGGAGAGACAGAGAGAACACGAAAGAGAGCAAAAGAACGTGATAAACAGAGAGTACCAGAGAGAGAGAGACATAGTTAGAGACAGTGAGAGAATGAAAATAACAACGACAACTATTTTAAACGAGAACCTATCGGTAAGCTTATGCATCTGCCTCCACATATACATACTAAAAGAGGAATATCTTTACACATTTTGGGAGCTGAAAGAGAAAAACAGACAGACACACCCAGACAGACAGTGACACACAAAGGCGCACAGAAAGCACAAACACAGAACGGGATATAGAGAATGACGAAGCATTTGGAGTGGTCTGTACATAGTCGATGTTCATGTCGTTGGCGTTTCGAGGGCCATTGCTTTGCTCAGTCAATCACGCTCCGACATCTTCGAGGGCTCCCGAGAGAAGCGATGCCAACAGGCGAAAAAACACGCGTACACAAAATCGCCAGAAACAACCCTTCTGTGGGCAACCCTAACCCTAACCCTAACCCTCTCTTCAGCTGAAATCCTCGTTCCTCTTCTTGTTTTCCTGAATCCTATTAATAGCGAGGAAAGGAAAGAAGTGAGTTGGTAAATGTAGAAGGGTAGAAGTAGAAAGAAGTGAGCTGGTAAATGTAGAAGGGTAGAACTAGGAGAGGAAGGAGGTAGAGGCAGAGAATTGGGAATATTTGGAAATTGGCAGAGGAAATTAGGAAGTCCTTGATATGCAAGGGGCATAAAAATAGAAAGATTTAGAAAATATGAAGAGTGAATTATTAAACTTTGAAAAGTAGGGGTGGAGAGCTAAGAGGCGTTTGAAAGAGGAGAAACAGCGAAGAAATATGAAAAGAGAACGATTAGCGGAGAAATATAAGAAAAGAAGAAATACAAGAGAAATATGGAGAGGGCAGAATTATGGAACTGTGGAAAGTGGGAGAGAGATTGGCAAAAGGTGAAACAAAGAGCACTAAATCTTGGAATATGAAGACGTGAAGAAAGAGAGTAAAACTGGTTTTATAGGGGGCAAACGCGGGGAGTGATGATACATGCAGCATACCCCTTAATGTACAGTAACCCCTGGATGCCTTAACTTTAGCTAACATTCATTCAATCATTCAATCATTCGATCATTCAATCATTCATTCACCCATCCATCCATTCATTCATTCATTTATTTATCCATACATTCATCCGTTCATTCGTTTATTCACTCGATCAATCAGAGCATTTCTATGGCGTTCCTTCAAGATATCTACTCAGATAAAATACGGTATATCGATTGCTCTCGCTGATTCTACTCTTCAGCCGTAAGAACATTTTATCCAGGGACAATACTTGCGACGAATATTGGTCATAGAAGCAAAAGCTATAAAGTTAAAGATAACACAAATGTTTACATTCCTCTGCAGAAGCTCCTTCGAAGAATGGCTCGAAAATCGATCGATCGTTTAGCAGAAGCGCAAACAAACATTACGACAGAGATCAATGGATAACGAAATTTTACTTCCTGAACACTTTAGGGTGTATCTTATGGAATTTGGGCTGTTGATCACGGTAACCACCTTCAATTTTCTTACCACGTACCGTTTTGTGGAATTGCCTATTTTTGTGATTTACAGTTTCAGGCTAAAAATATGTTGTGGTAGTTGGATCAGACGTGGACAGAGCAGAGAATGACTGAATGACGTCACAGACTGGTGCGAGACAGATGTGAACCAGTTGAGTCTGTTGGTTCGGGGCAGAGGAGGGTGGAAATCTACAGTGAAGCATGCGGTCGACACCACCTAGCGATGAGCCCATAGACTCAAAGAAAGAAAGATACGATTATGTTGCCCACAAAGTGACCTGTATTGTTTAGTCCAGGCATGCGTGGGCATGTACTTAGTGCAGGTTTCACAAAGTGCACTGTGTTTAATCGAACACTGTTGCTGACATATTGCATTAGTTCAAGTAAGCTAAAGAGTGTTTTGCTGCTGATTTTCTTTTGTATCCAGCATCTGATGCTTTATCTCGCTTCAGTGTCCAAAAAAATTGGCCAGCATTGATGGGTTCCAGTTTGCCCTGATACCGCTTTACCATCGCAGCAATGTCCTGGTGAAACCTTCCACCATGTCCGTCACTGACTGCACCAAGATGAGCAGGAAAGAAGCCCAACTGTGAATGCAAAGTGTGAATGAATCTTCAGCAACATGTTGCACTTCATGGTTTTGTATGCTTGAACCATGTGGTCAACAAGCTCGACATAGTTTGGTGCTCTGTAGAGGCCAAGAAAATTCTCAGTAATATCCTTGAATGCCTTGCATGCGATTTTCTCTGGCCCACTAGCGGATCTTAGAACATCATCATCATCATCATGAACCGTGGGCTCAGCGCCCGTAGGTGTCCGATGCCATTTTGACCATGTTCTTCCACTGGTGTCTGTTCAGTGTGGCGTGGCTCAGCTCTTGAAGCGTTGTTCCACACAATTCAGTTATGTCGTCCGCCCATTCCCTGTGCGGTCGTCCTCTTCTGTTACGCCCATCCATCATTCCAAACAATAGTGAACAGCTTGTCTTAGAACAGCTTGTCAATAAAAGTTAATTTCATGTTTCTTCACAATTCTATGTGATACTGTCAATCTGAAACTATATTCGTGTTCAGCTTGAAGCAGTCTATCATAACTACCAAACGTTTTCAGGAAGCAAAACGTTTTCGAAAAATTTATTCTCCAGTAAATCCAACGATGGGGCATCTGTTAACCCTAATTTGCGTTAGGACTCCTTTGCCGACCCTTAAAGAATGGCTGATTGAATAAGCCACTACATACATGGCTTTTTGCCTTGATTGACTGCCCTGGCTTTGTAAAAAAAAGTGACGATCGGAAACCCTTCGGAGTTTGACAGAGCTTCTCCAACGGAATACGATTTTTACTACAGTTTTGCTTAAGCAACGATCAGTTGATGCCTCGTGCGTTAATTAGATAAGATTAGATAGTTTAGAAACAAGACATCTAAAACGTAATGATGTGCATAATATTAATAATATGTTTGTGAGAGTTATTTTTCCGCGGATGAGTCAGCAAGTTTTAAGCGCGCGTTTGTATCTGTTGTTTCCATGACATCACGTTGATGAATAACTGCGTTGTTAATTTCCTTGAGATTGGCTGGCAGGCATTCTGCGCTCAGGTTGGCTGACGTCAGCAGTAATTCCTGTCCGGGCACGTTTTCAATATGCGCTTTCGAGTGGTGGATGTTAGGGTGCATTATCTGATGTCAACGATGACTCAAAGGCATGCAGGCATAGCCCGAAAACACGCGCAGCTATGGAAGTGTTTATAATTTTGCACGTTATGGTATCCTCGGCACTGAAACTGTTTCTTGACTTTACAACTTTCTATAGGGTTTTAATCTGTTCTTGAAAATAGAGTGGAGCATAACATCTAAGACTAGCCGGAATATTTCCGAAGACCTTTGCTTAGGTCTACTAGTCTATTTATTTTGAAACTGTTATGCATATTTTATTTAGTAGCTTTTGTATTTATTGCCATATGTTTTCGTATCCCTTCACATTTCACATATTGATTTAACCATAGTTTTTGTAATAATCTGTTTAATGCTTGTTGGTTAATGTGTTCTTTGTTATAATAATCGATTCTATTCACATTACACATTGATTTAAGCCTAGTTTTTGTAATAATCTGTTTAATGCTTGTTGGTAAATGCGTTTTTGGGTTATAAAAATCGATTATGTGCATCGTGTCTCACGCATTTTATATTTTACCCGAATAGCGAATAGCGAGTACCGGTTATTGATTCGCCAGATAGGCTTAGATTTTAGATTCGCAAACATCTAGAGGTCCACCATTTCTGAATACACAATACAGCCACTCGATCAGCATGTGCTACTAGTAACATTTCTAATTTGCTGAACAATTCTTGATAACTAAGAACATTTTGTTCTTAGTGACATTTAACATCATTTCAGCTAGCTTTGAAAGTACATCTGATTAGTTTCTCTTGATGTGGTGCTATATAAATGTCCAAGTATAATTACAATTACAATTCAGTTCTCTTCTCATTTAGCAGCATTCATAGCAGCCCATTATAGGAAATGTAAGGTCAACGGGAAATTGACATAGATCGAATAATATAAAAACATTGCCCCCAAAGTAATGAGAAGAAACAAGGATACTATATAAAAATAAGAGTGAGAGCGGGAGGGAAAGAAGCTGAGAAAGGGGAGAGAAAGTTGAGGGCGGGGATAGTGGGAAGAGGAGATTGAAGAGCGTAGGAGTGGTTGGAAGGAAAAGGGAGGAAAGAATGGAGGTACAGCAAGAGTGAGACATTAAAAGCAAAAGAGGATTTCAGAGACGTGAGAGAAGGAGACGGAGAGGCCGACGAAGGGAAGAGAAGACGAGATAGAGGCAGAAACGTGGAAAGGGAAGACTATATTCTACATCCCTATATTTTAGAGGGAATCATGGAAAGCAAGAGGAAAACCAGAGGAAGAAACAGGAAGCAAGAGAGGATTTTCACCAGCAGGGACGTTTTGCTAAACTAGCGTGCAGGTGTCCGGGCGTGATTGGCTAGTATTAAAATAAAACTGAGAGACTGTTGTTTCTCGAGTTAGTGCTGCGCTACAAATCGGGTGAGTATAAGGTTTGAAGCCGGATCGATAGACAACTTTGGAAGGTCTCCGACAGTGCCTTAGATCTGGAGGATAATACAATGCTGTAAGTCCTCTTTTCGAAGACTGTTCTGTTCTGCTGGAAGCGCTTTTGAGTACTATAATTCTCCAGAATCCAATGGCACCAGACCTCCGTTTAAGGAGACACAGTGAAAAAGCTCTATATAAATTATATATTACATTACATAAGAACCTCATTTTGAGGACTATGGTAGCAGCGGACCTGAGGTTCGGCGGCGACTAGCCATTGTCAGGGAATACATGAACAACCTACAACGAGGAATCTGGAGTCCCACCATCCGGCTGACAGCAAACTCCACCTTTTCAAGGAATGCAAACACTGCCCGTCCTTCCGTTTGAAGCTGAGACTAAGACACTAACCAAGGACTATAATCATTTTATTGTACTGCGTATTTTATTTTATTGTATCGTATTTTATTTTATTGCATCGTTTAATGTTGCTATGCAATGCAGACACATGAAGTCACCGTCGGATATGTTGCTATGCAATACAGACATATGAAGTCACCCGTCGGATATGTTGCTATGCAATAAAGACATATGAAGTCACCGTCGGATAAGTTGCTATGCAATACAGACATATGAAGTCACCAGTTGGATAAGTTGCTATGCAATACAGACATGAAGTCACCAGTCGGATACGTTGCTATGCAATACAGACATATGAAGTCACCCGTCGGATATGTTGCTATGCAAAACAGACATCAATACAGAAGTCACCAGTCGGATACGTTGCTATGCAAAACAGACATATGAAGTCACGCGTCGGATATGTTGCTATGCAATACAGACATATGAAGTCACCAGTCGGATAAGTTGCTATGCAATACAGACCTATGAAGTCACCAGTCGGATATGTTGCTATGCAATACAGACATATGAAGTCACCAGTCGGATATGTTGCTATGCAATACAGACATATGAAGTCACCCGTCGGATAAGTTGCTATGCAATACAGACATGAAGTCACCAGTCGGATATGTTGCTATGCAATACAGACATATGAAGTCACCCGTCGGATATGTTGCTATGCAATACAGACATATGAAGTCACCCGTCGGATATGTTGCTATGCAATACAGACATGAAGTCACCAGTCGGATACGTTGCTATGCAATACAGACATATGAAGTCACCCGTCGGATACGTTGCTATGCAATACAGACATGAAGTCACCAGTCGGATATGTTGCTATGCAATACAGACATATGAAGTCACCCGTCGGATATGTTGCTATGCAATACAGACATATGAAGTCACCAGTCGGATATGTTGCTATGCAATACAGACGTATGAAGTCACCAGTCGGATACGTTGCTATGCAATACAGACATATGAAGTCACCCGTCGGATATGTTGCTATGCAATACAGACATATGAAGTCACCAGTCGGATACGTTGCTATGCAATACAGACATATGAAGTCACCGTCGGATATGTTGCTATGCAATACAGACATATGAAGTCACGCGTCGGATATGTTGCTATGCAATACAGACATATGAAGTCACCGTCGGATATGTTGCTATGCAATACAGACATATGAAGTCACGCGTCGGATATGTTGCTATGCAATACAGACATAGAAGGTTACTAGTTGGGTAAGTGCGATTACCTGTCGAGAGAGACGAGTACTGTGAGAAGTACGGCTCCAGTAAAGGGTACAAGGTAGACGGGCCACAGGAACGGCATTATCCCGAGATACATCGTGTAATACTCTTCGAGATACCCCGAGTAAGGGTAGACTGCCGGCAGCACGTACAGAGGAACAGCGGCGACGAGTACGAGGGTATCAGCAGCAGCCAGGGCTCGGAGAAGGAAGGACGTGGCCGAATGGTTACCCGTGTCCTTCCACAGCACCACGAAGGACAGGGCGTTGCCAACGACTCCCATGAGGCACAGCGACCCGACCAAGACAGTGTAGAGGCTGAAATCGAACAGCGCACAGCTGTTTGTGATGTTGTACTTCCAGGGAGCATAAGTCTCGTTGTCCGTCACGTTCAGACAGTCGATCATGACGCACTTCCGGTTTGTTCTGCGCTACCGGAAGTCTCCAGTGCAGACAGGTTCGAGGCAGGTTACGCTCGTTTCAACTTTGCGATCTTCGATGACTGGCTGTTTGTCGAAAATAGTGAAAGCGATCGGGTGGTTACAGTTGAAACTTGGAACTGTTTGACTGTGTTGTGTAACTACTGGTTGTTAAGAAAACCTCGCGTAGTCCGTAATCAGCCGAGCTGTTTCCACATCTGCAGTTAATAGACCTTAAACGTCTTATTAGGCTTTGCGCAAAACAATTTCAAATGACGCCAGTCTTAAGCGGTGGCTTTGATAAGATAATAACTTCAGTTTCTTTTGAATTTATCGAATGGCTGTAGTGATTGACACAGCCGGTAATTGCATCCGTAGTTATCTGAACTTCTTGCTCAGACTAGGTCGTTCGTTTCAAAGACGTTTGTCTGGATAGCAAGCACTCCAGTCGTCTGCTTAGTGAGGTTGTCGTCTGCTCTTAGAGGTTATCATCTGTTCAGTAAAGTTATAACTTACTCACTAGAGTAATTGTACGTTTATTGAATATATCGTCTGCTCACGAAGTTATCGTCTGCCCAATGAAGCTGTCGTCTGCTCACTAAAGTTATCACCTACTCATTGAAGTTATCGTCTGCTCATTGAACTTGTTGTCTGCTTACAAAGTTAATAAAAGTTGTCGTTTGCTCGATGAAATTATCATCTGCTCAGTGAAGTTGTAGTCTGCTAACTGAAGTTATTTTCTGCTTGTTTCAGACTATAGTCCGATCAAATCATCCAAGTTGTGTCTTCACAAATTCTGTTCATTTCCAATTGTCGTCTGCCGAAATGATGTCAACGTCGTCTGCACACTTCTGAATCCGTCTGCGTATTCTGCGCTGCCGTCCGCAAAGACGAAACTTATCGTCTGCTAGACTCAACCGTCGTCTGCCCACCAGGTCGACGACATTAAGTTTGCTCAACCCGGCATGCATGCGTTCTATGCTTTCGTCTGCCTGCACGGAGCAGCCGAATCAAACCCTCGCAGTTGGAACGCAACACCACTCGATCTTAATCTTGCCGCCACAAAGCACGATTTTCTCTTTGATGCGAAAATCTGTTCCAAATCACCGGCCAAATCTTCCGGCTGTCCCCGCTCCCGTGAATAAATCAGCCTCGAAATTCTCCCACTCAACATCTCTTTGTGGTTTTTGGGCTCAGTGGGCGGACCGGCCGTGCGACATTCAACTGCAGCCGTTAGTTACCGCTCGTACGAACCTGCCACGTTTCCAGCAGACGGATTGCGGGACCCAGTGGCTATTACTCCGCCAGGCAGCCATCGGGGGCTCGTGTTTCGGTTGAAAAATTCGTTCGAGGTCATAAATTATCGGCCGATGCGACGGCCGATAGTAAGGCTCTATCGAGGTATCGCGTAATTTGTGTTCAGCGGCGCAGTGCGGGTGGTTAAGCGGCGCCCAGCCTTTGGTAGCCCCTCGCCATGCAAGGCAACTGGCCTAAATGTAAACGTACGTGTTTATATATAGCGCCCTATGGCCTTGACCCTACTCATTGTACAGTGAATTTATGAGGTGTACGGATCAGGGCCTGTTTAACCACTAGGTGTACTAGGCGGCCTCCTAGGGCGGCACATTTCTGGGGGCGGCAGAAAAGCTACATCAAGAAATATTTTTTAAACATTGCCGCCGTTTTGCCACCATTTATTAATAATAGAATTATACGAAAATTTAAAAATTATTAAATGCCACATTTTTGTCTTATTTAGAAGTAATAATGATTCGTAGATGATTATAATGAACGACGGTACTAATTTAAAGATGCAGCATTCGGCTGCCTTCCTGTGTGAAGGTTACACTGACTTAGTTAATTAATATTAATTAGTTATGGCACTTAACGCCGGTAAGTGCGACATGCTCGCCTAGGGCGCCAAATACTCTGGCACCGGCCCTGGTACGGAGACAGACATGGCGGGGAAATTCCGACATATCAGGCGTCCTTAATTTTCTGGACTGTTATTTTCCTTTGACGGCACCTGCAGATGTTTCTGCTTTTCGTTTGCACCGGCTTCAAGTCGAAATCTTTAGGGATTTTTCGGCAATTGAGACCGATGACCGACGCTTTTGGACGACGAGTTTAGCGCGCAAATGCAGCAGGCCACTCGGTCGCTAATGGCAACCGATAAACAAATAAGTCGGACGTATGGACGTTTACAACGCTCTAACGTTTATTTATTAACACAGATTTAACGAATAGCAAACATGCGAATAAGCTGTTTCCTGCCACTTAGCTTTTCGTTGGTCGCTGCAGAAATCTCGAATTTAGAATTACTAGTACGAGTAATCGTGATAAAGCGGAAATGAAAAATTCAATTTCTGGGACGATATTTTTGAATCGTCTGCCGAATAGAACAGATATATTATTGTTCGGTCATTTTAAATATTCAACAGACACAAATTTCCCCCAGGCAGTAGCGAATGTTATTTTAAGGTTTCTGTTTGCTAAGGAGATCACACGTCTCACCAATAATCGCATTTTTCTCAGAATTATAAATTTGACGCCATGGTGTTCACTTGACAACATCTCCGGTAATACTTGGAATATTTGCATAAATTATTATCTAATCTAATCTAATCTAGTATACTTCTATAGCGCCCTGGAATGTAGCATGCACCCTGACTACACATACTGAATGCATGGGGACTACACAGGTCACTACACGAAGACCTTAAATGACATGGCGCCCAGTAAAACGGACAGAGATGGTGAATGATCTCACCCGATAAATTCATTTAAACGAGCAGGGTCGAGGCCATACGGTAGCTTTAGAAAATCGTGTACATTTACATCTACATTTACATTTTACTTTGTTTAGCATCAACCATCGACTGATACCTTGAGCATTATCATAGTGGCGCTATAAAAGCCCTCGGTGTAGATAAGCTGCACTGTACAGTCAATAAACTCATTTTACGAGCTGAGTTCGCTAGGGGGCAAATGTAGCAAAAGTCCCGAAAATTGTTCGGACCTCGACGCAAACCCCCGACCTTTGTTTTGACAGTGCAACATACAAACCAAGAGATTATCGCTCAGGTTAGTACATAAATACCCATAAAAGATGCATCGCAATGCAAACGACGTGTAAACATGAGTGACACAGAGAGACAGAGTGAGACATCTGACGACCAAGACAAGGACAATCAGACAGACAGACAGACAGACAGACAAAGAGACAGACACCCAGGCATAGACATAAAGCCGAAAAAGAACGCCGAAGAAGGCAACGACCAGTCAACTAAACCGATCACGCTTGAGGCCAAGAAAAGAGCGCTATAAAATTTCGACGCCATTTTATATTACGGAAGCGGAAAAGGACGACGATCGTAAACGACAATATTTGGCACAGATAAACAGCCGCCATTTATTTGATTATTAATAATAAAACGAAAACGCAATACACCAGACAAGATTCTCTTCAAGATATATCTGGGATGATAAGGCTTTATATAAAAGTCAATATTACATTACTTGCTGAAATGGAATATTGACCAATGGGGTGAAAATAGGGGTGATTGAGACGGAAGGGTCAAAAACGTGTATGAGAAGAATTCTGGCCCTAAATATTCAGTAACTCCCAAATAGGAAATCGAATTCTTATTTTATTATTATCTCTGCATTTATTAAGCGCCACTATCTAATAACTAAGCATAAATCGATGGCTCTGAGCAATTGTGAGTGAAGGACTTGCTCAAGATCCCTAAACAGTAACCGTCTTAGAAGAGGCTCGAACCCGTACCTTCCACGTTACAAGCCGAGCACTTCAACAGCACTATATCGAGTGCATTGGCTCATATCCATGCAGAATATGATCACTATTATTTAAGATTATTGTTATTATTGTTATTATTATTATTATTATTATTATTATTATTATTATTATTATTATTATTATCATCATCATTATTATCATTATTATTATTATTATTATTATTATTATTATTATTATTATTATGAAGATGATGATGACGATGATGATTATTGTTATCATTATTATTATTATTTATTTATTGTGTACGTTCATATTTACTGACATTCAGTTTGGTTTATTTCAGAGCTCACCAGGCGTAGCGCGCTAATGTAACACTGAGATACGTTTGTAGGCTATCTAGGCGGGGATTCGAATATCCGCCCTGTGCGTCGACAGCCCGGCGCGTTAACCACTAGACCTTCGCGCAGCCTTCAAATCCCATCACCACCCTAATGGATTCCGTGGCAATTACTGTCCGGCTGGGACCGTCGGAGTCACCCGCGATCTCCTTTAGTTCTTCCTCCGTTTCAGCCGCTTAAAATCCCGGAAGCGATTCGTTTGGCCCGGACAGTTTTCACCTCTCCATTCCGCTCGCAAACGGCTTGCGTTAAATTATGAGGGAATTGACCGAGGACCGTTATTCACGGATTGGACGAACGATTGATTAGTTCTCTCATCCGTTATTTCATCTGTCCATCCGACCCATCCGGAGTCCAGCGTCTGGACTTCTAGATCGTCCGTCCGTCCGTCCGTCCGTCCTTCCTTCATTCCGTCAGTCCGTCCTTCCTTCGTTCCGACCGGCCGTCCGTCCGTCCTTCCTTCCGTCCGTCCGTCCTTCCTTCGTTCCGTCCGTCCTTCCTTCCGTCCGTTGCACATTCGACCGCCTAGAATGTGTGTCGGAGTGTGACCATCATTTTTAAGAGTATGGCTTGCTAGGAGTAGATATTAGTATGGATAGAAAGCCAGCTTTCATTCATTCCTTTAACTATTCGTTCATTAAACATTCATTCATTCGTTCGCTTATTTATTTGTACCTTCATTAATTAATATATTAGCTAATTAATTGTTTAATCAATTCAGTGAATTAATGAATGTACATTCATTCATTCATTTATTCATATATTCCTTTGTTCATTCATTTCGTTCATTCGTTCGTTCAATCAGCTCTCTCTCACTCTATCTGTCTCTGTTTCTGTGTCTGCCTGTATGTCTGTCTGTCTCTCTCCTTGTAACTGTTTCTTTCTCTTTGTGTCTCGCTCGTTCTGTTCCCCTGTAAATTTCAATCTGCATCTCTTGTTTGTCTCATCCTTTTTGTACTACTTCTAATTCTTAGAGGATTACTGAGAGATAATCCCACCTTTCTTGCTGCCTCTGCGCTTGTCTCATTGGATCTCATCTCTGTCCCTCTGTGTCTGTCCTTCTGTCAGTCTGCATGTACTGCTGTCTTCGTCACTTCTCACATCCAATTGTAGCTTTTCCCGGAGGCGATTCAATGCAGCGGATTACCGATAATCCACACAATGTCTGTGTCTCTGTGTGTCTCTGTGTCTCTTTTTGTGTCTATGTCTCGCCCGGTTGCTATGTTTCTCTCTCGATCTCTCTCCGTCGTTTCCTTCTCGTCTCGTCCCATTATAAATTAATCTTAGAAACAACATACCATTTCTATCCGTCCGCCCGTCCGTCAGTTCATCCCTCCATCCACCCATACATCCACCCACCCACCCACCGATCCATCCATCCATCCACCATCCATCCATCCATCCGCTCTCCCTTACATCAATCCAGCCATCCGTCCGTCCCTCCGTCCGTCCGTCCGTCCCTTCATCCCTCCGTCCGTCCGTCAGTCCCTCCATCCCTCCATTCATCCATCGACCCACAACGCATCCATCCAAGTACCCATATGACGGACCCTTAAAATACCTTCGTCTACTTTCGCCGCCTATTTTGCACTTTTCTCTCCTTCCTCCCATCCTCTCATCTCCCTTAATAATTCCTTCAATTTTTCCATATTTTCTGCTGAATATTCGGCTTCCTGTTGACTTCCGTCGTACTTCAATTTTCTGAAAGCGATTCGTTACCATTCAAAAGCCGGGACAGGCAGCTAAATATAAGTCCGAGGATTATGAATAATCTGTTGGATTATCGGTGCTATACACTTTATTCACATTCATTCATTTTGTATTCGCCTATCACAAGCAGATCATCTGTTCATTAGTTCGGTAAAATGTTCCTTATGCAGATAATCTTGTTTTGTTTCCCCATTTTCCCTGTTGCTCTCTTTCCCCGTACCACAAATCCTTATATCCTCTCCAATCTTCCATTATCGCCTTCCAATTCTGACCTCTCTTTCCAGCGCCTTCTCTTACATTTTTTTTGTTTTCCAGTTCTCTGTCTCAGTCTGTCTCTCTCTTTTTGTCCCTCTATCTCTGTCTGTCTCTGTCCCTCTGTCTCTGTCGCTCTGTCTCTGTCAATCTGTCTATCACTCTCCCTCACCCTCACCCTCTCTCCCCCTCTGTCTGTCTGTCTCTGTCTGTCTCTGTCTCTCTCTGTCTCTCTCTCTCTCTCTCTGTCTCACTCTGTCTCTCTCTCTCTGTCTCATATATATATATATATATATATACACTGTGGCAGAATTGTAATGTCGATTACTATTAGTAGTAAATGTTTAACGAAAATTATGGCATCAAAGGCCTTTGACATCGTAAAGCCTTGGAATTTTTCCGGACACAGTGTGTATATATATATATATATATGTCATGTAAAATTCTTTGTTGCTATCGTTACCTTCGGGCCATGAAAGCGACTACCATAAATGTTCACGTCATCATCATATCATTCAATCTATAACGATTTCCATAATTATAGAGGCGTTCAAGAGCGTTTTAAAGGTATCTAATGAGAACATTGCATAATCAGTCTATAGCGCAAACCTTACTTTAAGGACGCTTCCGACAGTTTAACAACATCATATGGTGTAAAAGGCTGTTGAAGTGGTCGGGATTTTTTTGTTTTTCTTACTTTACTTGCCTTATTTTATCTGCTCTTGAAGCGTTGATGAATTGTGATTATTTCCAAAGTTTAATGACATCTAATGGCTACAGCGGCCGTTGGCGTCTTAAAAGTTCTTATTTAGTTACAGTTCATTGTTCATATTTTTCCGTTGTTGATATTATTTACTTCGTCTTGATATTTTCAGTTCGTATTTCACTGGTTTTCTGATGTTTCTTGTGGCGTCTAGGTAATCGTAATCCCGAGATTTCTACAGCGTCCAACGAAAGCCACGTCACGGGGACCAGCTACGGTGGGTGAGTTTGGGATTGGAGCGGAAAGAGGGATAAGAGGAAGAAGGGGAGTCAGGATAGGAGCTGTGAAAGAGGAATGTTTTCAATTTTGAGCGAAAAGCCAATGTTCTCTGAAGACCGAAGCTGACGACGGGGATCCTCCTGACTTGCTGACGCTCGTTGCCTTTATTTTACATTCTTCTTAATTTTACAGTTTCCTTTTATAATTTAAGTTCTAATGATTTTAATGACTGAATTAGTGTCTATTTGAAAGGAGAAATGGTGTATTTATTTACAAATTCTAATGATGAGGATTTCATAATTTCTGGTGAATCTGTCTGATTACTAATCTGTTTTTTTCAAGGACAGGTCCACTTCGATAATTTTATTAACCCAGGATAATATACATAAGTTAAATAAGGTAAGGCCATAGTCACAAGACGTCGGTAAACACTAGTCAGTGGTTATTCAATGCTGTCCTTTGACACCTTTAAAAAGCTATCACACAACGCTATAAATTTTTGTTAACCGCGTTTAAACTATGATTAATGTTACGTTATGGTTGTATATAGCATAAAATTCCTTCAAATGTACTTAGTAACTGAAATCGCAGGCCATTTGCTCTTTAAAGAGCAAATGTGTTAACTAACTGTACAGTTTAATTGCTAGTTTGTGAAATTGCAGATTTATGGTATGACGTCAACCGCTGCTGATGCCATGAGATGTCGTTAAACTGAGGATTAGAAAAAATCGACAACACAAAATAAACTTAAACAGTGAAAACTGCTATATTTTCCAGTCGACGTCAACGGCCTTTGACGCCAACAGACAGTAACTGGTAAACAGAAGATTGAAAAGGTTGAGCAATTTAGGAAAAACAATTTCTCAGTTCTTTTATAAATAAAGTTTTGTTTCTGTCTGGAGTATAATAGTAATTGAATTAACGGTCCTGCATTACCCCACACTCATTACGGCAGTACCCTTGGCTGCACCACATGCCAGCCTTAATGCTTCAGACTGTAAATTCTGAAGCCTCTTCAGTTGTGACTTGCTAGTTATTGAGTAAGCTACGTCCCCTGGTGATGGCTCTGTATTTGGAAAGAAGTCGATTGAACTGTTATTAAACGATTAGTGGTAGTAGTTGCAATATTTAACGACATCTTATGTGAATAAATGCCGTTAACGTCGCCCACCTCCTTTATCCAGACTTTGGACTGGCACTACGCGAGTACAGCAGTGACAGAATTGTAATGTCGATTACTATTAGTAGTAAATGTTTAACGAAAATTATGGCATCAAAGGCCGTTGACATCGATTGGAAAATATTGCAGTTTTTACTCTCTGAAGTTTCTTCGTATTGTCGATTTTTTAAAATCCTCAGTTTAACGACATCTCATGGCATCAAAGGCCGTTGACGTCATATCATAAATCAGCAATTTCACAAACAAACAATCTACACATTAAACTATTCAGTTAGTTAACACATTTGCTCTTTAAACTGCACAAATAGCTAACATCAGTGGACTGCAATTTCAATTACTAACTAGGTGTATGTAAAGGAATTTTATGCAGTATACAAACATAACATAACATAAATCGTAGCTTCCATACTACTTCGTAGCTCCCTACTGGTATTCAGTGAACAGATGTATAGACTAGACCTAGGTGCCTAATTGGTCCGTCCTGTGTTCAGAGTCTTGGGAACTCACAAACTATGCGTCCTTAGTGGTACTTGGAATATCAAGGTCTGGCGCATTAAAAGTTGATTATTCGAAATGGTTATACCTAGAAGAGGCGTTACGCGAATGCTCTACCAATGAATGAACAAGGCGATGGTTTCTATAAAATAATTATTATTACACTTACGTTCAGAATATTTGACTGTACAGCGATTCATGTAGTTGACAGAACTTGGCACAAACTTATCCCTAATACACTGATATTAACTAGATTCTACAGAAATAGTTTCGTCGTCTTCTTCGTTCGTTGCGTCGTCCATTTTCGACTCCTTCCTTCTCCCGAGGAACCGTCCACTCCGTCCGACCTGTTCTTCCCAACTGTCTGGAATGCGCAGTGTCCTGCCTAATTTCTAGCCAGAGTCTCTCGGCCTCTGAGTGTATAGCCTCTTGGCTGGCGAACCCTTAGACCAGCCTAGGATTCGAAACCCTTACTATAATAATTATTTGGATCTCTTCCCGAACGAATTAGCATATCACCCAGACTGTGCTATTTTGGATGAGCTAGCCGGGCTTACTCATTTCTGCCAATTATCCTTCAAATCTCCTTTTAAGGGAATATCAGTTACATGGGCATCATCTTTCCTGCCCCAGGTGCAGCTGGGCTATGACTTCAACAGCAACCCAACCTCCCTTTGCTATGCTGGATAAGAGATTGACACATTCCAGGTTAGCGGCCAGCATCCACGCGTTTGACTAAGAAGTCTGCCGACCTACCGAGTCACACTGGATTGCACAATGTACTGCCTTTATATAGCGCACTTTCCAGCTCGGGCACAGATGTATTGAATCAGTAGATAGTATTGTCGATTAGTAGTAGTAGTTCCTCAGTTTAACGACAGCTTATGGCATCAAAGGCCGTTGCCGTCGACCTCCTCCTTTATCCAGGCTTGGGACTGGCACTACCCCCAAACAAGGCAGTGGCGGAGTATTGTCGATCTTTCTTGTCCGTGGGTTTAACGACATCTTATGGCAACTAAGGCCGTTGACGTCTTTGATATGAAAATGTTGTTGACGTTGTCCATAAGTTCATTTCTTTCTTCTTATCATTTCCTTTAAGTTTTTTGTTTCCGTAGGTAATGTATGTATTTTTTAAAACTGATTGCAGCACGACATGGCTGAGAGACCAAATGCAGGCGAAGGGGATTCTGTTGATTGGTTGAGGGCACCTTTGTCGACTTCTTGTTGGTTTTCTTCTTGTTGGAAGACTGTCCACTGTCCATTACAGCGCTTGTGTGTCCATTAAGGCTCTTCTCAGTTGCTAAAAAGACTTTTTTCAATATCTGATTTATAAATTTTCAGTAATTTTTTTCTTTTCACTGGCCATTTCGGCTCTTTTGTAGCCGTCAGGCTCTTTTGTAGCCATTTAAGGCTCTTTTGTGGCCATCAGGCTCTTTTGTGGCCATCGGGCTCTTTTTTGGCCATCAGGCTCTTTTGTGGCCATAAGGCTCTTTTGTGGCCGTTAAGGTTCTTTTGTGGCCGTCAGGCTCTTTTGTGGCCGCCAAGGCTCTTTTGTGGCCGTCAAGGTTTTTTGTGGCCATTTAGGCTCTTCTCAGTTGCCATAAAGGCTTTTTTAGCGTATTTATATATTTTCGGTAATTTTTCCGTATTTTGTTTTTCGTTCTTTTTTTCCTTTTCTTCTTTTTTTCACAAAATACAAATAAAATAAAATACATTTAACGAAATCAAACAAGCACAGAGTATTGTCGATTAAACGCAGTTGGCTTATATGTATAGCAGTATGAAAGCTTTTTAAAGGTGTCTAAGGACAGCAAGTATTGACGTCTTGTAACCACGGTCGTGGATGTTGACCTTATCTTAGCTTATTTAATTTATGTATATTATCTTACAGCAGTTTATTTTAAACAAACGTCTCCGTAACAAAGACGATGGGCGAAACTGAACAAATAAACATTGTATGGCGCCATGGCTTAGTTAGCAGATTATCTCTGTTATTTCTGATTAAATACAATATGTTATGACTCGATGTTTATGACAAGTTGAAAAAATCGCAGTAAAGACCATCGGAAGTTTACCACCACGCGTACAATATGCATGGGTCAAGGCTTACCTTTCCTGATTTCTTATCCACCTTAGGCTCTATTTCTGTCTCTGGGAACCGAACTTTTAGATGTAAACCTGGATACGTGGTGGTTACGACTACCAGTTGATGCCTTGTGCACGAGACACCGACGGTACAGAAGTTACTAATTAATTCGTTAATTAAGTATACCACGTTGTTATCATAAGGATAGTTAATTCATCAACTCTCTCCAGCCCCAAACATCACCCACCGTAGCTGCCACGCTGTCTCTCTGCCTGACTCTTGGATCTTAACCCGGAACCGAACCCTTTTGCCTATCGATTTTGTTTTGACTGAGCGCCTGTGAATAAGCTGGTCCCCGCGGCGCGGCTTTCTTTGGGCGCTGTAGAAATCTTGGGATTACGATTACGATTACGATTAACTGCGGCCCGCTGTTGTGCATTTGAAGTCAGTGTCTCATTTACGATGCACCTTAACAACCTGCTTTTTGCGCACAGCATTCGGCCTGTACAAAAACGTAAAAATCATGTAAAAATTACATTAGGCCAACGTAATGTAATAGCCAAGCAGTTAATGTTACCAGTGCGTTGGTAGCGGCAATGGGATTTTATTAATAAGGGCTAGTTTTAAACAACGAGGGTTAGCACATCATAATTATAGCTTGCTATTATATCTGAACGACAAAACTGCGGTGAATTTCGTGTATAATCTTCACGTTATGCGTATGTTATCTGTTTAATCTTTCGGCATTTAAGGATATAGATGGAAGTGTCCTCCAATAGGCATTTTATTTGTTTTTTGTGGTTTTTCCTTTATCGTTAACGTAATCCCGAGATTTCTACAGCACTCAACGAAAGCTACGTCACGGGGACCAGCTAATTCACAGGCGCTCAGTCAAAACAAAATCGATAGGCAAAAGTGTTCGGTTCCAGGTCAAAATCCAAGATCTGTATGTCTTTCCTGTGTACGACTGTGTCTGATGAATAAAGATTGATGTATAAAAAAGCTTCTGTCTTCTTGGCATTTGGAACTTGGGAACAGCTGCGTTCAGAAATACAAATGTAATAATTATTTGCTTTAGAGTAGAAGGCTTTTTAACTACTGGTAGGCTATTGTACTACACGTCGAACTAGGAAACCAGTTGAAATCATTTACATTGAAATCCATCTTTCTATTCATTTCCGTGGTATAATTCGAAAGGCCTTTATTTTTTTCACTGCTGCATGATTTTATGTCAAAGCCTATGATATGCAAAAGGCTACAACTTCGTGTCTGTCTGTCTGTGTATATTGTTAGGCGTCTATATTTAGTTTAACTAAGCTGGTAATTACTTTACAAGACTGGAATAGCCATAAAACGAACCAACGTAACGTAACTGTAACCTTTTGTACAATGAGAAAAAAAATTGAAACCAATTAACTTAGCAAATTCTGGAATGATCTTTGCGATCTTTCTTAGAGCGCTATCCAACATCAGTTGAGGCAATAATAACGTTTGACGCGCTTGACAAATATATAGCAATGTTTGAAAGCTTTTTAAAGGTGTCAAAGGACAGCATTGCACAACCAGTATTTTTGTGACATACTGCGGCTGCAAGTCGAGATAGAAATCCAAGTTTTTTTATGCGTAAAAAACAGTGCAAAGTGAGTAACCTTCAACTGTAACAAAACTGCCGAGTGCTCAGTAAAATACGCTTTCAGGGACGCCTTGTACTTGGTCTCGTCTCGGTCACGTCTCGGAGACCCAAGGTCTCTGTCCCGGACAGATTGGCTAACTGTCTCGTCCCGGTCTCCGATGAGGACATCGAAGATCTCTTTTCTGCCTCGGTCCGTGGCTATCCTCCTTGAAATTCTATACATCTTAGCACGTCTTGAAAAAGCTTACATTAGCTAGTCAATCGAATAGTTAGTACCCTTTTATTCGCCGGGGGCGCCATTGCTTCCCACGTACGCCTTTCTCTAAGCCTTTTATTTATATTGATGAGACCAGCAAATTGTTCGTTAATCATACTATAGAAAATCCAAGCGAGAGGAGAATGAACTTTTCAGATAGTCTTAACTGCCTTTAGTTAGCTGCAAGACTGGCCCTAATAGCTATTAAAAGGTTTGCTATGTTTTCCCCTCGACAGACCCAGGCCACAGCTTCGGTGTGTTTTGCGCTGAAGTAATGGGTTTGTTATGACGCTATATAAGAAAGTGTCTACAATTACGGTGACAATCCTGTGGACTGGAAATCGCGTAGTCTTCCGGCAGCCCTAAAACACATGTACAACAGGCGCCAAAAATAACGGCGCTTGAGTGGTGTGTGGTGTATGTGCGTGTATGTGTGTGTGTGTGTGTTTCGAGAAAGTATGCAATGTTGCCTGATTTCCGCATAGATAGCAAGTGGACGCGAACTTTGATATCGGAAACTTGGGCATAAATTTGAAAAATGCAGAAAAAGTTGAAAATCAGCAAGTAAGGCAATGACGTAAAGGTATAAAATGTCTGAAAAAAACTATAAAAGAGACCAACTGAAGTCGTCAGCTAAAACGCCATGATTACTAGGAAAGACGTCAAAATCTGGACCTTTTTCTTTAAAAAAAAAGAAAAATGATAAGTGACCTCAGTGAGACATACAAAATTTTACACTGACTTGAGAAAACGACGAGTAAAAAATCTGTAGCAACTACACATTTCCTACTACACAACCTGAAATTTTGCTACAGGAGATTGGACATCAGAAAAGTCTTTTTCAGCCAGAGAATTCTGGATCACTTCAATTGCTCTAGTCCTTGAATTATTACAGTATTACGCTAGTGACTTCATTATTTATGCATATTTATTATTAGACCCTATCATTCAATCAACATCATTACGTCATTACTCATGAATATTCATACATGAATTCGTATATAGAATGTTAATACGTGAACCGGTTACCAGATGAAATACATCTACATTGTATTCGAACAGTTCCAAACAGACTCGGCAGTTCGATGGAGACATCAGGATTCTAAAGGCTTAAGGATTCTATAGCCTTTTGGTTGTAAATGTAATTGTAAAATTGAACATTATTATTTCTGCATTTATTAAGCGCCAGTATCTCTATTGTGAATGAAGGATTTGCTTAAGGTCCCACACAGTAACAGTCAGAGGAGGCTGGACATGGCTGTAGGCAAGAAGTCTGACACAAGTGGATGCACAGTTTGGGTGACTGGGAGCAAAATTGGGCGAAATTGGACGTAAACTTCGACGCACTTCAGCGAAAAATTGGCGCAACTCAAGCAAACGTTCCTGGCTGAAAAGATCAGTGACCGAGTTTCGCGTCCAACTACTAATAGAAAGACGTCCGTATTCTGCCGGTCCGAGTCATTCATTATTCGACGGCCACTAAAGCGTAAATTCATCAGGTGCCGTTTTATGGCACCGTTCCGTTTGATGTGCCGTCGCCATGGTAACCGCCCGAACCGGATTTTGCCGGTTGGAACGCGCATGCGTCGTCGGCTTGGCGCAATTAAGCCGCCATTCTCGACAACGTAGCATCGATTTGTCGACTACGTGTAGCGAAGGAAAGTCAAGTCGGCTTCCGACAAGAGTACTGCGCCATATAAATGAAAGATGCTGTAGGCAAAGTCACGCCCCTTTTCTGATCCCGCTTGGCTGGCGCTATATAAATAGACGTGGATCAGAGGAACTGCACGTTTGCAAAATGAAAGAAAGATCGCTCATTTAGATTTTAAAAGTATTCATTTTGAGAAGAGAGTAAAACTTAGAGTTACAAGAATGTTGAGACAAACCCTACACATAACGATGTGCAAGCCAATTGTAAAATAATAATAATCGTATAATAATAATAATAATAATAATAATAATAATAATAATAATAATAATAATAATAATAATAATAATAATAATAATAATAATAATAATAATAATAATAATAATAATAATAATAATAATACACATTTTATACACACACATATATACAAACATGCATACGTACATACATACATATTTAACAAATACGTACGCACTACACCAGCATACATACTTACTTGCGTACTCACTCAACCGCTCACTCGCTTGTTTGCTTACTTGTTTGTTTTCTTGTTTGCTTACTTACTTAATTGCTTACTTACTTACTTTCCCCTATATCTTTGGCATAAGCTAATATAAGGTAATTGCTCATTTATTAGGCGCCAGTATTAGCACAAGCCCTCAGAAGATAAGTCCAGCAGGAGTTGAAGGGAATAAAATAGCAATAAATGAAATAATTGGAATAATAAGAGTGCTTTTAGTGGTCATTCTAGAATATTTGTCTCGGATTATTTTCGCTTGAAGTCCAAGAAAGCAATTAGTCGTAAACTGAGTGCACCCGAATGCTTCCAGCTCAACAAGGCATTCATATATCTTCTCTAATCTTCACTAATCTTCACTAATCTTCACTAATCTTCACTAATCTTCACTAATCTTCGTTAATCTAATCTCATTATTCTTCACTAATCTAATCTAATTTGTCTAGTCTCGTCTGACCTCATCTTTTCTTGTCTAATCTCATCTAGTTTGTTCTAGTCTATTTAGTCTAGTTTAGTCTAATCTAGCCTAACTCAGACTAGTCTAATCTAGTCTCAGCTAGTCTAGTCCAGTCTAGTCTAGTCTAGTCTAGGCTAGTTTAGTCCAGTCTCGGTTAGTCTAGTCTGCATATAGTTCGGTCTGATCTAGCCTAGCCTAGCCTAGCCTAGCCTAGTCTAATCTAGTCTAGTCTAGTTTAATCTGGTTTAGTTAGTCTAAACTAGTCTATTATAGTCTAGCCTAGCCTAGTCTAGTCTAGTCTGGTTTAGTCCAGTCTAGTCTAGTCTAGTCTATTATAGTCTAGTCTAATCTAGTCTAGTCTGGTTTAGTTTAGTCTAGTCTGATCTACATGTAGTTCAGTCTAGTCTAGTCTATTATAGTATAGTCTATTCTAATCTAATCTAGTCTAGTCTAGTGTAGTCTATTCTTGTCCAGTTATAAAATAAGCTGATAGTGCAACAGCGTCAATGCCCAGTCCTTTCAAATCCGATGCCCCCATGGCATACAGCGTCACACGTCGTCAGATCCTCGCTCCACAACTAACTTCAAATTCTGGGGTTTATGACCTAAATTCTTTATTTACGTTTTATTAATTGAACTTACTTTGCACGGAAATCCGATTGCTTCAGTAACTTGTAGTAGACGTTGTAAGAAGCTGTATTTTATTACATCGTAAATGGATATTTACTGTGATATGAAGTTGGACAGGAATTGCAGTTTCGTGGCAATGAAGTTCAATTTCTACTACGCGTCCAGCATCGATGTTTCGTAGTTTTATGTAGCGCCTTCGGAAATCTCTCAACTGCTCTGGCGACACTGCTAATGATGAATTACGTCGCTCGCAGTCTCAGTGGAGGAGGCGATGTTGTCGCACGCTTTCCTCTTCGTTACGGATCAGGGAGAGACCTGGTGGGGAAGATCGTGAGAGAGGGCAGTAAAAGTGGAGCAAGGCGACAGAGATGGTATCGCCGAGAGTACGGGGAAAGTAGGGAAAAGAAAGGGTGAATGCAACACCCGAAGAAGGGGGTTCTGGCCTTGACCACCGTTTGATTTGAGTGTGCATGCCACTGAGTGGCCCGTAGAAAATTGGTCGTAGCAAAGGTTGCTTACTTATGCAGTCATAAAGGTCGGGATGAAACTGGTAAATAAAACAGGTGGTTATGAACAAACATAAAATATGATTTTTGTCATGAAAAATGCTGGAAAACAATGAAAAACTCTGAGAAACCATGACCAATCCTGGAAACCCTTAAAAACCCTGAGAAACCACGGCAAATCCTGGGAACCTTTAAAAATCCTGTAAACAATGAATAATCCTTGAAACCAAGGAAAAATCTTTAAAAACAACGAAAAATTCTGGAAAACCAAGGAAAATCCTGGTAAACCACGAAAAATCCAAGGAACCATAACAAATATTTGGAGCATCATTGGAAATCCAGAGCTACCATAAAATTCTCGGAAACAACTTAAGCCACCAAAAGCTTGGATACTGGAAAGAGAGCATGAAAAATAACGATGACTAAAAATGGCGTCAGAAATCGGCAAACCAGAGCTTTGCCTCCCTCGTAAAGTTCTTGATCTCTTCTCTTTAACGGACGTGCCATCCTCCCCATAAAAGGTGGTTTATCTTTTTTCCAATACTGTGAAGAATCTCGAAGATGAGCTTGACATAAATACGCAGAGAAAGCAAAGGACATCAAGGGTGACAAAATGAGAGACAGAGGTGAATGAACATCGGCAAAGGTTGAGAGACAAGGGAAGGATTGACGGACGAAAAGACTACCCATGGAGGGAAAGAAAAGAGAAGCAGAGAGGGAGACAGAGAGACAGAGACAGAGACAGAGAGAGGAGAGAGAGAGAGAGAGAGAGAGAGAGAGAGAGAGAGAGAGAGAGAGAGAGAGAGAGAGAGAGAGAGAGAGAGAGAGAGTAGAGACATCAAACGGAAAACTCGAAGAAAGAAACTAGAAAAGAGAAGGATACGAAGAAGAAATACTAAGAAAGAAGAAAAAGAAAGGAAGGAAAAGAAGAAGAAGAAAATGAAGAAAGAAACATAAGAAGAAAGGAAAACACAAAGGAGGGAAGGCAGCAACGAACGAACTTGTAAACAAACAAACAAGAATGATATTTAAACAGTAAAGAAAAAATAGTAACGGGAAAACAAATAGATGATTTAGCGGATCAAAGAACGCTTGCAAGGGTGATAGGACGGATGCCGGGATGGAAGGAGGGGCCCAGGGAATCATAAAACCCGGGACTATTTCATGTGCTACGTTGTACGCGGAAGGAGCCATTTTATCGGTCGGTCGGTCGGTCGGTCGGTCGGTCGGTCGGTCGGTCGGTCGGTCGGTCGGTCGGTCGGTCGGTCGGTCGGTCGGTCGGTCGGTCGGTCGGTCGGTCGGTCGGTCGGTCGGTCGGTCGGTCGGTCGGTCGGTCGGTCGGTCGGTCGGTCGGTCGGTCGGTCGGTCGGTCGGTCGGTCGGTCGGTCGGTCGGTCGGTCGGTCGGTCGGTCGGTCGGTCGGTCGGTCGGTCGGTCGGTCGGTCGGTCGGTCGGTCGGTCGGTCGGTCGGTCGGTCGGTCGGTCGGTCGGTCGGTCGGTCGGTCGGTCGGTCGGAGGTCGGTCGGTCGGTCGGATAATATATATATATGTATGTATGTATGCATATATTGGTTTATTTATGTACATTTATAGGTATGCATGTATGTATGTGTGTATGTGTGTATGTATGTATGTATGTATGTACGCATGTATGTACGTATGTATGTATGGATGTATGTATGTGTGTATGTATGTATGTAGTGTGTATTTTTGTATGTATGTATGTATGTATGTGTGTATGTATGTATGTATGTATGGGTGGATGGATGGATGAATGGATGGATATATGGATGGATGGATGGATGGATATATGGATGGATGGATGGATGGACGGATGGATGGATGGGTGGATGGATGGATGGATGGATGGATGGATGGATGGATGGATATAGGCCATATTTTGGAGTTAATCTAAATAATTTGGGAAATTAATTTCCAGCAGCTCGGGTTAAGCACTCCGGAAGAGATTGGAAGAAACTGGAAATGATTGTAATAATGTACACACATGTAAGTACGAAGGCGTTGAGGGGCCATTAAGTGGATCACCAGCCAAGGTCAGAATACAAAGACATCAATATGGATAACAAGGGATTAACACCATGAAGGGAACAACCTACGGTTCATTCAATGGGCCACTCAGAACAAGGACTATTTTAAGACTGAGGCGTACTTATTGCGCCTCAACCTCGGCGATGACTTCATGCATAAAAATATACGATTCATTATGAGTGAAGGGCGATTCGCGAGAAAAACCATTAAGCACATTGCATAAGGTGGCGTCGAGGGGCCGTCAAGGACTTTCGCTATTTTTAATATTCACTTTCTAAAGGCTGCGCAATACTTGTCGACGGCGTCGCATGTACGTGACTCCCTCCCTAGTCGTTGTCTAAATGAGCAGAATTATTTCCTAGGTAAGAGCCCTCCTGACGAAGGCTTCGGGGTCATTAACAGCCGTCTGGAAATTTGCATCGGGAGCGCAAATGACCGTGTTCACAGAGAAACTTAGTCTGTGGGGAATTTCAAGGAAACCAAAGAAGACCTTGAAGGAAGTGGCCGCCTAACACTGTACCGGGTCATGTAGGCCTATGTATGTCTGTATGAATGCAGGTAGGTAGGTAGGTAGGTAGGTAGGTAGGGAGGTAGGTAGGTAGGTAGGTAGGTAGGTAGGTAGGTAGGTAGGTAGGTAGGTAGGTAGGTAGGTAGGTAGGTGGGTAGGTAGGTAGGTAGGTAGGTAGGTAGGTAGGTAGGTAGGTAGGTAGGTGGGTAGGCAGGCATCCTACCCTGACACCCCTCCTTCCTTTTAGCTATCCCTCCTCTCCAACCCCAAGCACAATCCTCCATAGCTCCCACGCTGTCTCTCCGTCTGACTTTTGGATCTTGACGTGGAACCGAACCCTTTTGCCTATCGATTTTATTTTGACTGAGCGCCTGTGAATAAGCTGGTCACCGCGACGTGGCTTTCATTGGGCGCTGTAGAAATCTCGGAATTACGATTACGATTTGTATAGCAACCATATGGCCTAATCGTTGCTAATTTCTCAAAGGTTTCAGGAGACTGTGTTAGCCCGAGGTACAACTCAGAAATGTTGGTACGTAAACCGGCTTGTCAGTCCCAGAGGTAAGTTGGTGTAATTCCCCAATTGATGATAGGAAAACTAGGTAATAATTATTATGGATGCGACTTTTAAAGATCTAGTATATTTAAACATATTATATTCTTTATCTTTTATATATTAAATGCATAAATACATATCTGCCACCTGCAAATCCCTTCAATAACTACATCGTTGCGCGCAGAATCACAAGAGGTGAGAAAGAAGCAGTAGTTTCCCGTGTTTAAAGTTATTTTATGGCTGTTTCAATTGCTTTCGCGTTAAAAAATTAGTTTGGCTTTTGATGAAGTGCTGCCATCTACTGGATGATTCTTTGAGCATGTACTGCCATCTACTGAATGATTCTTTGAGCATGTGCTGCCATCTACTGAATGATTCTTTGAGCATGTGCTGCCATCTACTGAATGATTCTTTGAGCATGTGCTGCCATCTACTGAATGATTCTTTGAGCATGTGCTGCCATCTACTGAATGATTCTTTGAGCATGTGCTGCCATCTACTGAATGATTTTGAGCATGTGCTGTCATCTACCGAATGCGTTTTAGTGATTGTAGAGTTGCAGAAGCGCATAAAACGTGACTGCTACTTTTCGAGTATCATTTGCGCTCTGTTTCATAACATACGAGATTTAAAAGTGCAGCCACCTATAACGAATGCCTTGAAGCAGAATAGTAAAAACACGGATATGAGATCTCTTTTCGTCATCTGGCGAATAAGACCAGCTAGAATAAGTCCATCTAGCGATCAGTCGTAACACTGTATCATCTTTCACGTGGTCCTGCCTAACAGTAGGTTATTCTCTGTCAAATCGGGCTGTGCGTCGACCTTTCACCTCTGTCACGCGATTTCGAACCCCAGACCCGTCAGGTGAGCTCGACAGAGAGTGCGCTCCAAAATGTGCTTAACCTCCGCAGCTAGTCGTTTTTGATATGAGTGTCTTTTAAAATCCAACAAAACCCTTCACTTGGTGCTCTTGGTACGTAGCTGGCAGGGACAATGAATTTAAACACCATCGTGCACAGTTCGTCGTCGTCGTCATCATCATCATCATCGTCATCGTCATCATCATCATCAGGTTCAGTTTCATGGTAGTCGGCATCATTATCAATCGATCAATCACACAATCAATCGATCAATCAATCAACCATCAAACAATGAGTGAGTGAGTGAGTGAGTGAGTGAGTGAGTCAGTCAGTCAGTCAGTCAGTCAGTCAGTCACTCAGTCAGTCAGTCAGTCAGTCAGTCAGTCGCCCTTTCAGTACAACAGTTAGGACTTTCAACAACAACAACAGAAGTCGTGGAAATGTAGGTCGAACGTGATCGACGATGATTTACATCACAACTGAAATGCACCATTCCAGCGGGAACACTGATGAGGGTAGCAGGTGTCAGAGGTTAAGGATTATCCCTGAATGAAGGTGAGGGAAGAGGGTGGAGAGGAGGCGGAGCATAAATAATGAATGACAAGCTCGTTCCAGTTGGCAAATACAATACTTGTCCCGAATGAGTTCGTTCTTGCATAATACGATTAGTCCCAAAAACTTGCTGAAAACTATTATGTATATAAAGCATATATGAATATAATATATGCGTATATATCATGTATATGAATATATGATGTACTGCATTTGTATGTGTGTATATGTATACATGTATATTTATGCTAAAGTATATATAAACATGTATTTGCCTAAGTTTATTTATATATGCTTATATGCATGTATGTATATATGACATGGATATATAGTGACTTCCATATACATATATAGTCTATGCATGTATGTGTGTGCATACGTGGAGGGACGTTTTGGAATATTGTTGTGACGAAGGTTTTTAACCTCAGTGTCCGGGATTCGAACCCCATTATTTCATGTGAAATTGACAATTTAGTTGCCTTTAAGAAGCGGTTCTCTTGCTTCACTCGATTACTGTTGTAATTTATGCGCTTCAGCCGAAATCTTCTTCAACTCAAGGACTAGGCCTACTCCCGTGAGGCCCCTAACGTTGAAAGGAAAAAAGGTTATCTCGAAACCCAATCATTTCCAGCTCTAAGTTACGGTCTTCTAACAGCAGCCACTATTTGGACTCTACCATAATATGTCTGGTTGGAAAAAAGTTGCCAATGGCTGCCTTTTAAACGATTGGTATAAGTGACTGGATGGTCACACTAAGTTTTATCTCCATACCTGTGTTTACACTCATAAGCCACCTGCGACAACGTAAGTGGTTTTGTGTGTTAGCGAGCGAAAGTGTAATATATATATTTATATGCATATATATATATATATATACATATATACAGACAGACAGACAGACAGACTGACTTACTTACTTACTTACTGACAGACAGATAGACTGACTGACTTACTGACAGACAGACAGACAGGCAGACAGACAGACTGATGTATGTATATATGTATGTATGTATCTATGTATGTATGTATGTATGTATGTATGTATGTATGTATGTATGTATGTATGTATGTATGTATGTATGTATGAGAGTCTATGTATATGTAGGCCCTAACTATGTCTTGATGTCTTCTTGCCTATGTGTGAATGTCTGTCGTTTTTCGTTAACCACTTCGTGAGAATTCTGGCCGGCGCTAGATCATTGGGCACCTCATGTACTACAAGGCGTTCCCATAAATTCGTCCGATCGACAGCCTCTCGTACCACGCGGTCCAGCTGTGCGGCTGATACGATCTCCAACTCCGCCGACCTGAATAACGCAGACAGGCCACTCCGTCCGGTCAGCCCTGAACATGGTCAACACTGCTTCCACTGGACTTCTGTATTTCAGCAATGAACCCGAAAGTCGTAATGCACGTCTGTTCGGTAGCGCGCATGGTCTGTAATTCGACGATTGCGGTTCGAGTCTTGTAAACAGACTCCGAGAGGCGACCCTGGAAAAGTTGTTCGCGCAAACTTATCTCTGTCACAAAGCAGTGGAGTTTGATACAGAAATTGCAGGCGCAAGCACACATACACACACATACATATATGCATACATACATACACACATACATATACAGATACATGGATACAATGCATACATACATGATACGTACGTACATACATATATGCATACATATGTGCATGCGTACAAGAACTCAAGCATACATAGCTAATTAATCTTAACACGAAACAAACGTCCACACAGCAACCACCAAATACAAATGGGTAAAACGAAGCACAGTTTTAGTAAAACCTGACGCAATATTATAAGCAGTTGAAACGCCTAACTTTGTATGAGATCGAGAGGAAACTAAAAAATATTTATATTGAGCAGTCATGAGAACTAGTGTATTCACAATTTTTGTACTGAGACAATCAACAAATGATGATGGAAGTTTAATGCAGCAGCGTCGAGAATTTGTTAATTCCAAAAAATATCTCTTTCTTTAAATTATATTTATTGGGGAGCTTTACCGGAAGTAACTGGCTAAGACAGTGATGGGGTGACTGGGGTGATACGTATGCATACATGCATTCAAGTATGTCATAAGCGTAATGTAAGACAGTACTAACCTTTAGATGCTGCGCCATGTAGAACTGATAGTAATTAATTCATTCACACATGAAATTTAATCAATGTGCCGTTATGAAAAGGTCATTGCGTACGAGGATGGCTTCATCCAGTTGCTACTTAAAAGACGTCCATGTTCCGGGACCCGTGTAAAGTCATTATGGCGTTCATTTGACCATAATGTACCCTGCGGACTGGCATATGCAGCGACAATCGGATGGACAGCGAAATAATGGCAGCGAAGGTACACTGCTCAGAGGCAGGCACGGACAGTGTGGTTCTATTATTATTATTATTATTATTATTATTATTATTATTATTATTATTATTATTATTATTATTATTATTATTATTATTATTATTATTATTATTATTATTATTATTATTATTAATATTATTATTATTACTACTACTACTACTATTATTATTATTATTATTATTATTATTACTATTATTATTATTATTTTTACTACTACTACCACTACTACTACTATTATTATTGTTATAATTATTACTATCATTATTATTATTATTTTTACTACTACTACTACTACTACTACTATTATTATTATTATTGTTGTTATTATTACTATCATTATTGTTATTATTACTATTATTATTATTATTTATATATATATATATGTATATATTCACCTTAAAAGCTTGGATAGATGGAAAAGATGAGTGCTCAATTGTTTGCGAAATGAAATGAGAGGAAGGGAAAGGTCAACGATTTGGTCAGCGATTTGGTCAACGATTTGGTCAACGATTTGGTCACCAGGTTGCGACGTTTTTCTTGGCCGAGCGACGAGCAAATTGTTTTCCGGTTGAGATGAAGTGGTGTCGGAAACGAGAATTAACTGAGGCTGCGGAAACTGGTACCAATGATGACACGAGGTGATAACGTGTCTGCCTGTAGCGCCTCTTTATTTATGGACTTAGACGGTGAAGGCGGATCTTCACCCATTTAACTTTGGACTAGACGCGGCTTGGAGATGAGCCCAGGAGCACGACCGTTGGCTTAGCTTAGCAAACGGCAACGCTCCAGAGAGCGGCGCGTCACTGATGATGATGATGACGACGACGACGATTATGGTGACGACGATGATGATTGAATAAACGTTGATGATGACGATGATGATGACGATGATGATGATGATGATGACGATGATGATGATGATGATGGTGGTGGTGGTGACGACGACGACGACGACGATGATGATGATGTCAATTCGTGATTTGAATCCAGGTTCGTCACGAACCCCTGAGAGTTCATCGTCAAGCTACGTAACCATTGAGGAAGTAATTATTGGTTGGAAATTGGACTCGTGTCGAAGTGTTTACCTTTCAGCCGAAAGACTCTTCAACTTCCCGAGGACTGCACGTCTGAGTACCAATGCTTTCAGAAGTGTACAAAATAAGCGATGAACTTAACCATATACAAATGCCAAAAATTAAAGCTTAAACTTGTGTCTTAGAGCAATGTGTAGTTACTGGAGCCTGAAGTTGCCTGAAGGAGCCTGCAGTTGTAACTGTAATTGTAATCTGTAATCGCGTAAGCTGTAATCTGTAAACTGTAATCGCCCCAATTTATACAGCATCGTCAGTAGCAAGCTACTTCGAGAGTGCTTTACAAGTTATCAGTTATCTGATATAATCTGATGTTTATTGATTTATCTAATTTATATATCGAACTTGAATAGACTTGACTTGCCTAGACTTCCCTGCTGTAAATTGGAAAAGAACTGAATTGATATGAAATCAGTTGAATAGAGCTGGGTTGAAAAGATTTGCTAAATTAGACAAGATTAGACTAGCGAGGTTAGAGTAGACTAAACTATGCGAAATCAGACCAGAACAAATCAGAACCGATCAGAACAGATCAGAACAAATCAGAAGAGATCAAAAAAAGACCAGAACATATCAGAATAAATCAGAACAGATCAGAACAGAACAGAACAAATCAGAACAGATCAGATAAGACCAGAACAGATCAGAATAAATCAGAACAGATCGGAACTGATCAAAATAGATTAGAACAAATAAGTTCAGATGCGATCATATTACGTTAGAGTGCAGTGTAATCAGAATTCTCATAAGCACAAATAGTCTGGTTGTAATAAAACAGTCGTTAAGTGTAGTTTCTTCATCTCGTGTCCTCAATTTCCGATGATAGCATCAGCTTCTGAAGTCGCCAACTTCAAACATTATCTTCCAATCGACGTCAATCTTCTCAGATATCGATTATCAATAAGGACTGATTGATATCGATTTTGTTATTACTGACATCTCAGAACCACTGAATATTCTCATGCATGGTTATTTGCTTCTTGGAAGAGAAAGTCGGTCGGATATTTATTTGTTTCTGCCAGTCGTTTGTTACTTGCTTTAATCTTCCTTATCTTTTCTTCTGATTGAGTCTTCAGCTTATATTCTTTTCCTGCCTTCTTTCTATCTGTCTGCCTCTCTCAGTCTCACTGCCTCTTTCTTTGTCTCCTCTTTCTGTCAGCTTCTGTCATGGTCTTTCTCTTTGCCTCTCTCTGCTTTGCTCTTCGTCTGTGTCTCCGTGTATCTGCCTCTGTCTCTATCTATCTATCTATCTATCTATCTATCTATCTATCTATCTATCTATCTATCTATCTATCTATCTATCTATCTATCTATCTATCTATCTATCTATCTATCTATCTATCTATCTATCTATCTATCTATCTGTCTGTCTGTCTGTCTGTCTATCTATCTATCCATCCATCCATCCATCCATCCATCTATCTCTCTGTCTGTCTGTCTATCTATCTATCTATCTATCTATCTGTCTGTCTGTCTTTTTGTCTCTTTTCTCTCTGTCTCTGTCTCTGTCGGTCTGTCACTCTATCTCTGCATCTTTTCCAGTCCATGTCTCTGTCTGCCTCTATCTGTCTCTCTCTTTGTCTTCTTTTTCTACCTCCCGGTCTCTCTTTGTCTCTGTCTGCCTCACTTTGTCTCTCTCTTTGTCTGCTCTATATACCTGCCTCTTTCTGTCTCTATTTCTTTTATCAGTCTCCCTGTCTCTCGTTTTTGTCTCTTCTTTCTGCCTCTCTTTATCTCTCAGTCTGTCTTTGTCTCTCTGTCTCTTTCTTTGTCTCTCTTTGTCTTTCTCTGTCTCTCTGTATCTCTCCCCTCTCTGTCTCTGTGTCTCTCTTGTAGACCTGTATTAGTCAATATTACACGCCTTATTGACTTCTCGGAGACCGCAGCAAGACGCACATGGACAAAGAGACGGACAAACGCATCGACCACGAGGGACAATAAAGCATACAGTGATCAATAGAAATCAACACTGACACAGTCATCAATTTTTGCAATTTCGCCGCTGTCTTCTCGTCACTGTTTCGTCAGCCAAATCCCCATAATCCACAGTCCATGTCGGTGGCGCCCCAAGCGGTGGGTCCCAAGAACAGGTCACAACGTCATCGTGTCGTCATATATACTGTCCCCTCGCTTGCGTCCTGGCGAGGACGTAATAAAATCGGGCGCTACATAATCGGTTCTTCGAGGGCCGAGTCTCGCGATCGTCACTGCGTGGACGCGCCTTGTTTGATCGAAAATGCGAATCCACGGCTTATCAGCCGAAATGGCCGTCGAATTGTCGTATCTTCTGAGCTATGGAGCAATTACAGGGCGTGGCTCTCGTTTCGGCACCCCGCTCCCTACCGGGGTTCGTAGGAGGGGCCTTCATTGACCGGCCAGACGCCCAGATCGATAGCAACTCGGGTGACGAATGATCGTGCATGATGCTAGAAGGATTTTGATGCAGAGATAGAGAAGAGAGACAAGATGTCGATTGCGGTGTCTGGGCATCGATAGGCAACGGCGATGCACCACACTCTCTGTCTGTCTTTGTCTGTCTGTGTGTCTGTCTGTGTGTCTGTCTGTGTGTCTGTCTGTGTGTCTGTCTGTGTGTCTGTCTGTGTGTCTGTCTGTGTGTCTGTGTCTGTGTGTCTGTGTCTGTGCATCTATGTATGTATGTCTGCGCCTCTGTGTATGTATCTGTGTGTCTGTGTGTCTGTCTGTCTGTGTCTGTCTGTGTCTGTCTGTGTCTGTCTGTGTCTGTCTGTCTGTGTGCCTGTCTATATGTCTTTCTATATGTCTGCCTGTCGTTTTGTTTTTTTGTGCTTTGCCTGCCTGTTTAACTTTCTAGTACTCGCTATACCCCAGAATACCAGCCAGCCAGCCAGCCAGCCAGTCAGTCAGTTAGTCAGTCAGTCAGTCAGTCAGTCAATCAGTCAGTCAGTCGGTCAGTCAGTCAGTCAGTTGACTTTGTACAGCACCCTAGAAGTAGCCTGCTACTTACTATTCTATATAAATTGTCGTCATTACAATTACAATTACAGTGAGTCAGTCATTCAGTCAGTCAGTGTCAGTCAGTCAGTCAATCAGTCAGTCAGTCAGTCAGACTGTTCTACTGTGTGCCTGTACGTGTATGCAAGCAATTTCTCAGACTCCATTTCTCCAATTACCGAATATACACAGTTCTCAGCCTGCACGCTTTAGTCTAATAAGGCATCGTATGAATCGTATGAACGTGAGCATGTAACAGGGCCTTTACGGCCTCACAAAGCGACTGTTAATGTGTAGGATTTGTTTGCATCCTTTCTTGTCGCCAAGATTAAATAAGCGAGGAGAATGGAACTGGGAAGCAACCGGTTCTGTGCCTAACTAGTCATCAAAACCTTTCTTTCGGCTAAAAGCAGGTTCTTACTGATATAGCGCCAAACAAAAATATCACAGCGACAAGCAAAGCATGCACACGTGTGCGTATCATTTGCCGGCAAGGCGACAGAACATCCGGTTGTATCCCTCCGCGCGCAAAAACCCTGGTTGCGTTAAACTTCGGGCGTTTTTCCCGTTGAATAATTGTTTCCAACGAGCCCTGCAGTCGCATCTATATTCATCTGTCGAACCGTCCATATTTCTCGTGTCCTTTGAAGATCTTCTGATACAAATCCCATTCAGCGTTGGGCGACGGCTAGCAGGCTGTCAGTCAGTCAGTCAGTCAGTCAGCGGCCAACGATTTCCAGTCAATATTTATGCCTAGTTATCGCCCGTCCGTTCGTTCGTCCGTGGAGAGCGAGTCGTTTCACTTGGTGGAGAACCAGGCAGTCGCTCGCCGTGGCAAGAGGGGTCTTATCGACCGTCTCTCGGTCGGTCGGTCTCTCGGTCGATGGAATACGGGGAGAAGGCAATAACAGCAGTCGTCTGATTATCGGCAGTGACGATGTGATGACGATGCTATGACGATGCGATGACGATGTGATGACGATGCGATGACGATGTGATGACGATGCGATGACGATGTGATGACGATGCGATGACGATACGATGACGACGCGATGACGATGTGATGACGATGCGATGACGCTGCGATGACGCTGTGATGACGATACGATGACGATGCTATGACTTTGCTCGAATTTTTCGGCGCTGATTTTCGCCAGCTTAATCGACGCTCGTACAGTTCATCGATCGGTCACGTCGTGTCTGACTTCGTGGGGAGACGATCGCTTCGCTGCGGCTGAAGAAGAAGAAGAGGTTTCGATGTGTGTGTAGTTGTGTCGAAAGATGTCGCACCGTTGAACATTTGACAGCGAAAGACTGCGGAGGACGAAGTCGCTGATGATGTTTGAACTTGATTCCCTTCTGTTTCCGCGTCGCTGGAGCGGATTCTGGTCGACTGCGAACGGCGGAAGACGCCCGAGGCCAAGAAAAACATGGCTTTTGTGAATCTTTTCTCGTACAGTCGGACTCAGGAGCGGAAATAAGTCCAAATAAATTTCTGTGCTATGTCAGGTATGGAAACAACTGTCGCCGGCGAAGTTGATGAGGCTGATTGAACTGATGGGGTGACGGTGATGGTAGTGGCGGTTGTGGTGATGATGGTGACAATGCTGGTGGTGGTAGCAGTAGTTGGAGTAGTAGTGGTGAGAGTACTAATGGTAGTAGTGTAAATTGAAACCTTGGTAGTATGTATATGTGTATGTATGCATGTATGTATGTATGTATCTGTGCATGTATGTATCTATGTATTTGTAAGTATATATGCATGTGTATATGTGCGGTAAATGTATGTATATATATATGTATGTATCTATGTATGTGTAAGTATATATGTATGTGTATATGTGCGGTAAATGTATGTATATATATATGTATGTATCTATGTATGTGTAAGTATATATGTATGTGTATATGTGCGGTAAATGTATGTATGTATGTATGTATGTATGTATGTATGTATGTATGTAAGCATTTATATAACGTCTTTTGAGAACCTTACAAAATCGCTGCTTGCACGGTTATCTAACTGACTTACATGTATATGGACTACTGCAACTTAATGTAAACACAGAGTGTATGTTGAGCTGAATCACGTGTCTGTATGTTTCATCTTCTTCGAAGTCGTTCCCTAATCTTTAAGTCTATCTGTCATTCATTCATTCATTCCTTCCTTCGTTTATTCCTTCCTTCTTTCCTTCCTTCCTTTCTTTTTTCCTTTCTTCCTTCTTTCTTACCTTCCTTTCTTCCTTCCTTTCTGCCTTCCTTCCTTCCTTCCTTCCTTATTTCCTTCCTTATTTCCTTCCTTCCTTCCTTCCTTCCTTTCTTTCTTCCTTCCTTCCTTCCTTCTTTCCTGCCTTCCTTCCTTCCTTCCTTCCTTCTTTCCTTCCTTCCTTCATTCCTTCCTCCCTTAGTCGATAAATAACTCAGCAAATGACTATAATTCATTTAGAATCGTCGGCCAGGGATATGATTTATGCCGAGGGCTTACGACATAAGCCGGGGAGATCTCTATTATCCAGCGCTTCTCCGTTTCTGTTCCTCCTCTCGACGGTAATTAGGCCTATTGGATATGTCGACAGAATTTATTATTTACCGGCTTGAGCTTACTTACGCTGGCGGCCAAACCTCCCAGTCTATAACCGTCAGTAGCTCGTTTGTCGACCGAGAACGGGGAAGGGTACTGTCAGAGTCCTGGGGTGTACTCCCTGAGGACTCCCAGACGGCTGGTGGGCGGACTCGCAAGAGAGGAAGTGGACTAGGAGGGGCGCAGGGCTATTTATGTAAACGGAGAGAGCTGGACAGTAGAGCAATTCGCGGGAGGGATAGAAGATAAATAGAGAGAAAGACGGACTGTTGGAGACAATTGCTGTGTCTTATTCGCTTGTGTGCACAAAATTTGACGCTAGGCGTCAGCGCTGGGTTCAGGCTCACTTCCTGCCTGCAAGACTCTCTTAGTTCTTCGTGTCACATCGGATTACTGATGAATGGAGATCGCGGTTAGAGATTTACGTCTGTCTTACGTCATCATTGTGCTCGGCATCTTTTCTGTGTCATAAGCGTCCCACGATGACGTCCTGATGACGCAAATTTTACGTCACTGGCGTCACTGTTAACTTCGGCTGCACGTCCCAATAAAAACTTTAGTACAGCTATTTTTTAAGTGATGAGGGACTGAATTACATCTGTAATCCGTCATTTTTACGATTAATTTGTTATGTAGCCTACTTACTTCTCTGCCTTTCTCCCAGATTTTCTTCGTGGGAGAGAGAATTACCTGCAGTAGCTCAGATGTATAAAATATTCGAAAACCTGGTCAGGAAATCAGATATTTTACGAAAGAGCTATTCTACATTTTGTTCCTGTGTACAAATCGAATTTCGAACGAATTTCTCCAGCGGATTAAGAATTTTAACTTGAAGCGAGTATCGATTAACGTATTTTACATTATCATAACGGCGCTATAGAAGTAATTACACTTGTTTTGGTTACGTCATATTAGATAGTCGGATTACCGTGCAAATAAAGCAGAATTACTACTTTACTTAAATTCAAAATAGTGGTACGCGACCTAATTACTTCTTATTGGTTGTAATGTAGGTCATTACGCACGCGCCGTTTCTGCTTTTCAACGTACAGCTTTGATCCGAGGCCTATCTTCATCGAACCGTCAGTAACTGACGCACAAGATCGAAACGACGTTCGCCCGGTCTCGCCACCAGAGGCGCCAGTCGGAAGTTTCGTCACGTACGCAGGCGACCTATATTTCGTAGCGGATGGAGACAGAACGGTCGATCTTAATTCGGAGGGGTACGCCCTCGTCGTGAAAGACGTATAGGTTAACGGTCCCGTGGAGGATGACGACGAAGAGGAGGAGGAGTAGGAACGAATTGGCAGCGATGGAGAGGGGCAGAAGCAGGAGGCTGGGCCTGCTGAAAATGTCGACAGCTTTGACTCTGCTTATGTTCCTGGTAGAGTTTGTATTACTGTGCGCAGGTAAGGCGGATTTATATTATTTTGCATGTATGCAGAATATAGGCTTAGCCGTTTGATTTTACTATACTCGGATGTTGTATGTATGTATGTATGTATGTATGTTTGTGTGTATTGATGTATGTATGTATGTATTTGTGTATGTATGCATGTATGTAAATGTATATGTATTTATGTATGTATTTGTGTATGTATGTATGTATGTATGTATGTATGTTTGTACGTATGTATGTATGTATTATCTATTATGTATGTATGTATTATATACATGTATGCACGTATATTTGTACGCTTGTATGTATATACAGTATGTATTTAGTGCCTTAGTGGAGTTCTAAAAAGGCGCTTTATAATCAGTGCTTTTTTCTCTAGAAAAAAGATTCCGAACTGAGCAATTATGGAATTTTTTGCTAAAATTTCATTATTTTATCAATCAATAAACACTGAAAACAGTGTAAAGTTGTGAACACTGAAATTGAATTAAAATAAGTTGCAATATATTACATAATTAAAATAACTTAGTAACACAATTCTTTTATTAAAAACCTGATTATTTTTATTAGCCGAAAAAAAAGCGTTCCATCGGAAAAAGCACTGTATATAATTAACAACATACATGTATGCAGCCATAAATACATACATACAAACATACATAAGTATATAGGTAAGGTTTCCGCCAGAGATTTCGAACATTTTGGACGGTAATTTCTACGCATGACTGCATATGGAGGGATAGCCTCCCTGGTGTTCCGTCGAGCCTTAAATCTACGCCGTCTTCATCCGGTGGGTAATGGACTCGGCGGAGGAGGACCGACGAGGGTCTTTGGAGGACCCTAGACCGACAATCATCGGGGGGGCCTTCGACCTACCGACTGACAGACGGCGGTTCGAGGGATATCCGGATGCTTCGACTTCTACCGCTAATGAGGGACTGCTGGGCGGTGGTGTTATTGGTGTTATTGGTGTTATTGGTGTTATTGGTGTTATTGGTGGTGTACTGTGGACCCTATCGCCTGTCGTCGCTCTACACCATCGACGCGACTTGTTCTAGGAACTCTGAACATCGTTCATCTGTCAACTCTGGATATTAATGCGTTGGCTGGGTTCTACGTGTGTGTGTGTGTGGGCCCGCCAGTTGTGACTTACAGTTATCCGTGCCTTGTTGACAAACTTCTAGTCTTAATCAGCGCTTTTGTGAGGTACTGAAAAGGCGCTATATCAAATGTCAGGTAACTAACTAATAAACTTGCTAACAACGAAATGTCAGTCACACATGACGCATTTTGGGCTTCGAAACCCTGACTCAAAGCTCAAAGGCAAAGACATTCTCTGTCACTGAGGCACGGTAGCCGACTGGTTAGAGGGCTGGGCTTGTAACGAAAAGAGTAGGGGTTCGAGCCTCCCTTGAGGCGGTTACTGTGTTGGAACGTTGAGCAAGTTCTTCATTCACCTTCGATTCATGTTTATTTATCGATGCATCCATGCATACGTATGTATGTATGTATGTCTGTCTGCCTGTCTGTCTGTATATACGTATGTATGCATCAATGTATGTATGTATGTATGTGTGTATGTATCTATGCATGTATATGTATGTATGTATATATGTATGTATGTCTGTCTGCCTGTCTGTCTGTATATACATATGCATGCATCAATATATGTATGTATGTATGTACGTACGTACGTATGTATGTATGTGTGTATGTATGTATGCATGTATGCATGTATGTTGTATATATGTATGCATGTATGTATGTATGTATGTGTATGTATATATGTGTGCATGTATGTATGTATGTATATATGTATGTACAGTATGTATCGACACAATAATCTTTGAAGTAGCTCAAAAGCATATAAATACAAATTTACGGGCCAGACTCTGTGGCCACACAACCTGTCCAGTATGGGTCATATATCAGACAATTTATATCTCTGATCGCCCTACCCATCCTTCCACCAGACATTGCTTTTAAGAGTGTGACCCCACGAGTGCAGTGTCATTTCTCAATGCCCTACGAATGGACAAGGACCCTTTCCGAAGCCCTATCAGTTTCCGGTCGAATGGAAGGGGCACGTGATCCTGGATGAGTTCCGCCTCTATCGGGGTAATCGACACTGAGGCTGGGGCCTCTTAAATCGACGACTTAGAGAGCGAGCTAAGCCTAGCCCTGAAAATCGAGATCGATTTTCGTTTGTGGGACGCAGTGAACCATCCCTGAATCCCCTCTGCTTCCGCTTCAGCTAAAACCGATCGTTGTTGAAAGAAAAGCTTTTCCTTGTCCACTGCAGATTGGTAATACTACCTTTCCCTATGCAACATTAACTTGTAATTTAGCGCGACCACGCAACCGAACTGACAGTCTCATTTTTACGTCACCAATCCCTCTTGATTTAAACAATCCATCTTCATATTACCTGATCCCACCAACCCTTCTTGATCCGAGCAATCCATCCTGATCCCACCAACCCATCCTGATCCCACCAACCCATCCTAATACGACAAATCCATCCTGATCCGACCAATCCATCCTGCTCCGACCAACCCATCCTGATCCAACCAACCCATTCTGATACGAACAACCCATCCTGATTCGACCAGTCCATCCTGATCCCACCAACCCATCCTGACCCGACCAATCCATCCTGATCCCACCAATCCATCCTGATCCGACCAACCCATCCTGATCCGACCATCCCCTCTTGAACCGATCAAACCACTTTAACTCCTCTTTCCATATCGCGACAAATCATCCACCGGTCTTCCTCCCTTCTTTCACTAACTCAATAACTGCTTGTGGACGCATATTTTGACGTCTGGTTGGCATAGATGACTTGAAGTTGGCCTGAAGGAGAAGAGGAGTAGGAGGAAGAGGAGTAGGAGGAAGAAGAGGAGGGAGAGGAGGAGGAAAAGGAGGAGGAAAAGGAGGAGGAACAGGAGGAGGAGGAAGAGGAGGAGGAAGAAGAGGACAAATAAGAGGAGTAGGAGGAAGAGGAGGAGGAAGAGGAGGAAAAAGAGGAGTACGAGGAAGAGGAGGGAGAAGAGGAGGAAGAGGAGTTGGAAGAAGAGTAGGAGGAGGAGGAGGAAGAGGAGGAAGAGTAGGAGTAAGAAAAGTAGGAGTAGGAAGAAGAGAAGGAGGAAGAAGAAGAGCAGAAGAAAGAGGAGAAGCAGGTGGAAGAGGAGGAGGAGGGGAGGAAGAAGAGGCGGAGCAAGAGGAGGAGCAAGAGTAGGAGCAAGAGTAGGAGCAAGAGTAGGAGCAAGAGTAGGAGCAAGAGTAGGAGCAAGAGTAGAAGGAGGAAGAGCAGGAGGACGAAGAGAAGAAGGAAGAGTAGAAGGAGGAAGAGGAGGAGGAGGAGGAAGAGGAAGAGAAGGAGAAGGAAGAGAAGGAGAAGGAAGAGAAGGAATAGGAAGAGTAGGAGGAGGGGAGTATAGAGCGAGGAGGACTTGGAAGAGTTGGAGGGAAGGTCTGATTGAATCGGCGTCGGAATCAAGTGCAATTTTGTGGGCTTTGAAGGCATGAGTGACTCTCTTTGCGTCTCTCTGTCTGCGTTTCTGTGTGTATGTCTATCTGGCTGTGTCTGTTTTCGTATTATTGTGTGTGTGTTTGTGTTTTACTGAGATGTTTGTCTGTGTTCTGCTGTGTCTGTGTCTCTGTTACTATGTGTCTGTTCGTCTATGTTTGTCTGTTTGCCTATTTGTCTGTTGCTGTCTGCATGCATGTTACAGACAGAGATAGACAGACATAGACAAAGACAGACATAGACACAGACAGACATAGACATAGACACAGACAGACATAGACACAGACATACACCGAAACAGACAGATACAAAGAGGCACAGACGTACACAACGAGACACAGACATACACAAAGAGACACAGACAGACAGATACAGACAGACACAAGGAGAAACACAGAGAGAAGGACGAATATCGGTAAAACAGCGGTTAGATCATACAGATGAGGGTAATTGCTGTTTTCATGTGCATATGCTTTGGTGATATAAGTTTGTTTGTCACAACAGTTAGAGAGCCCCAAGGGCGAGATGCAACCTTTGCAAAAACATGTTGTTCTTCATGTTGTATTTGCTCACAATAATCCCTGATGATCCCAGTTTTGCGTCCATCCATCCGTCCATCCTTCATCCATTCACCAATCCATCCATCCATTCAATGAACAACCCATCCATTATTATAATTTTGATTAATCAGATACTTATATCGCGCTAATTTATGAATGCCCCGCTAAACAGCAAGGAGCATCCACAGACACAGACAGACAGGTACAGACAGACGCTAGGAGAAACATAGAGAGAAACATAGACGTCAATCTGCCCTTCCGTCCATCCCTCCATCCATACGTCCATCCTTCCTTCGTTCACTCATGCATCCATCCGTCCGTTCTTCCATCTCTCCATCCATCCTTCCATCCATCAATCCATCCATCTAACCACCCACCCCTCCACCTACTCATCTATCCATCGACACATCCACCAACAAAATCCATGCTCATCCTAATCTTTCTCCGTCTAAGTCTTTCATTCTTCCTGTCCGTCCGTCCGTCCGTCCGTCCGTCCGTCCGTCCGTCCGTCCGTCCGTCCGTCCGTCCGTCCGTCCGTCCGTCCGTCCGTCCGTCCGTCCGTCCGTCCGTCCGTCCGTCCGTCCGTCCGTCCGTCCGTCCGTCCGTCCGTCCGTCCGTCCGTCCGTCCGTCCGTCCGTCCGTCCGTCCGTCCGTCCGTCCGTCCGTCCGTCCGTCCGTCCGTCCGTCCGTCCGTCCGTCCGTCCGTCCGTCCGTCCGTCCGTACGTCCTTCAGCTTCCTTTTCATCTTACCAGACGAATATAATCCAAATTTCTGGCACCCGTCTAATGACATCGTACGAGAAAAATAAGTAAGTAAATCCATTACTTATTCATGCACTTCAGTCTTTGATCGCGTGATGTGAGCGTGTTCTCTAGCCTGCCTCAGCAGCCGCAGCACCACCAACCGAGAGTATTCTTCCGAGATGCTTCTCGTCATTGCTACTAGAACCAATTAGGTGTTGGTTTCAAGACAATGAAACCCTTGACTCTTCCATCCCAGGATCCGGTACAGTTCGTGGTAGTGTCCGTACTGTCCTCGTCTCTGGTACGTTCAGTACCGTCTTCATGTCTGGTACGGTGTGTATTATCCTCGTCTTTGGTACTGTCAGTACTGCCCTTGTCTTCGGTACAGCTGCACCGAGCACGAAGCCATGAATGTATATATATATATATTATATATATATTATATATATATATATATATACATTCATGGCTTCGTGCTCGGTGCAGCTGTACCGAAGACAAGGGCAGTATTATATATATATATATATATATATATATATATATATATATATATATATATATATATATATGCACGCACTTATATGTTTGTATAAATATCATGAGAAGATTTATAAAGTGCAAGCTAATAAAAGAAAATACACTGCAACTGTGCTATACATGCTTGTATGTGTATATGAATGTATGTATGTATGTATGTATGAATGAATGAATGTATGTTAGTATGTACGTATGTATGTATGTATGTATGTATGAATGAATGTGTTTGTATGTATGTATGTATGTATGCATGTATGTATGTATGTGTGTGTTTGAATTTATGTATGTATGTTTGTATGTATGTATGTATATAATGTATGTATGCATGTGTATGTGTGTTTGAATTTATGTATGTATGTTTGCACGTATGTATGTATATAATGTATGTATGTATGTATATATGTATGTATATATGTATGTACGAATAACTTGACAATCTTCATCATCTACTGAGATCATTCGGTTTTTCTGTCGTCCGCTGTCGTCGTATTGACTCTCTTCTGCTTCGTCTGTCCTGCCTTTCTTCAAGTCAAACCGAATTCATCGGAGCTTCATTGTGTCTCCAAACATCAGTCGCCCCATGCACACAACAACCTCGGCCGGTAACACTGACCGTTAACACCGACCGTTAACACCGACCGTTAACACCGACCGTTAACACCGACCGTTAACACCGGCCGTTAACACCGGCCGTTAACACCGACCGGTGCAATTGGCAGATATGCGCTGAGCCATGCAGAGACTGCGTGTGATTGAAGTATTGGATGAACATTGACTTCGGTATTGATATTTCCGACATAGATATTTATCTACTTCTCTACTCATCTCCTCATGTATAAATATATTTGTTCAATGCCAGTATCGGATGCAAAGGATCAATCGATGTAGCTAACCCATCTGAAACACTCCTCTTCTACAAATCCGATTCCGATTCCTGCTCTTCCCTTCATCTATCTTACCACACCAATTCCAAATACCACACACCATCGCAGCCTGATACTTGGATTTTAACCAGGAACAGAATTTTAACCCTTTCTGCATATCGAATTTGTTTTGACTGAGCATCTGTGGACAAGCTGGTTCTAGCTGGGCGCTGTAGAAATATCGAGTTTACAATTACGATATAAGCAATTTAATACAAAAGAAAATTCAGCATCGAATAAATACCCGATTGTATTACATTACATTACGTCCAGGTGAGCGGCGTAAGTACCGTCAGTGGGAGAACTCCAAGTGTGCAGCACTTTAATCATTCGGTAACGCGTTTGGTCAATGGTCATTCAGTTGCGGGTTCGACTTCGTGCAACGACCCTGGGCAAGTTGTTTGTGCACACCGTGCCTCTGTCACCAAGCAGTGTACTTTGGTGCCGGTGTAAGCTGGGAAGTAAACGTCAAGTTCTGCGACGCACTGGCCCCATATCTAGGACCTTGGGATTCGTCCATTGCCGGCTCAAAAGCTTAAAGACAAGGAAATGAGCGCCTCCCCTACGTCTCACTTGTGGGATATGGGATTCTTTACTTTACTAAACACAACCACCCAAGCCTCCCCTCCCTCCTCTCTCTGGTCTCCTGACAACCGGACTTGGTTCTTGACAGGGCATCTTTGGACAACCCCACGGACTTGACGCAATGCTCGTAAATAAGCCAGTGCCCTGCGCCTAGCTTTTAAGTAGCGCTTTAGAATTTCGAGTTTACGATTACGATTGCATTACATCCAGGTGAGCTGCGAGAGTACTGTCAGTGGGAGAACTTCAACGCCAGCTGTGCGGCAGACGAAGTCATCCTGATGCAGTCCGCTCGCTATGGTCGAATCCGCTTCGGACGGTGCATGCAGGAGGACCACGGCAACGTCGGCTGTTCGGCCGATGTCCTCCCTCACCTGGACCGCAAGTGCTCCGGCAGGAGGCTCTGCCACCTGATGATCCCGGACGCTGCGCTCCACAACATCCATCCGTGTCCGAAGGAGCTCATGCCCTACCTAGAGGCCAGCTTCTTCTGCATTAAGGGTACGCCCTGACATGCGTTCGGGGTGTCTTCGTTTGATACTGTGTGGTTTTCTGTCTGTTACGCCTTAATGTGTGTAGTTGCTGTTCAACGACGATGGGTAATAACGGAGATGCTTGCCGTCGCTCTCCTCCTTTATCCAGGCTTCGGACTGGCACCGCCCGTGTGTGGCAGTGGCGAAGTTTAACGCCTTATCTTTCTCGGCCTTGTCTTTGTTGTTGTTACCCTGATGCATTCAATCGGCCTCTTTCCTATATCTGTAAACCTAAACACAACCAGCCGCAACAGCTCCTCTGTTTTCTTCCGTCTCTGGTCTCCTGGCAACAGGATTTTTGGTCTTCATGCCACCCCTCTGACTTGACGCAGCAGCGCTCGTAAATAAGATGGTGCCCTGCGCTTAGCTTTTGAGTAGCGCTTTAGCAGTTTCGAGTTTACGATTACAATTGTTGTTCTTCTTCTTCTTATTGTTGATGATGGTGTTGATGGTGATGGTGGTGATGATGATGATGATGATGATGATGATGATGATGATGATGATGATGATGATAACGACGTAGATACTACAGATGACGGAAACAACTTTGACAATCACTATGATTAATAAAGAGGATAATGATTGCGAAGACGACAACAACAGTGATGATAATGATGACGACGACGATGACACTGTTGATGAATACGATACCGTGCTTGTGGTCAGTGCACAGTCCAGCGGCCAATGGACTGGTCAGTTGCGGCGGCGGTGGTCACTCGGTCTACAGCGAGTCCGGCTTCCTGGCCAGCCTGACGTCAGAGGAGTCGGTGGTCGGCACTATGTCCTGCCCGTGGGTGGTCCAGGGCCACCCAGGGCGTCGCATAAACCTCACGCTGTACAGCTTCTCCGGGGGTCAGGACGGCGCAGCGTGCGGCTGGGGGATCGTCGTCCTTGACCGGAACCAGTCGACCGTGCTTCCGGTATGTGCGAACGGGTACCGTGAGCGAAGAGTCTACACTTCCGGTGGCCACTCCCTTCAGCTGTTCGTCCAGCCGGTTAACGGCCGGTCCTTCAAAGACCACATGGCCATGGGAGGATTCATCATCCGTTACCAAGGTACCACATCACTGTTCTTCACCGTACACCAAAAGGCAATGTCTGCTCAGTGCAGACACTAGCGTAGCTTGGACGCTCGAAGACATTAAGTGTCTAGTGTTAAAGCATATTCAGTCTGCCCCGAATAGTACACTAATTACCCGTAAATTAGCAGTCATAAATTTCACTTTAATTAGTTGTGAGCGTGTATGAGGAAACTCTTCCTAAGTCGAAAACTATCATACAGCGGTTTAATATTTAATTGGATTGGGATAGAAGTGCTAAAATAATTTGATGAACGCCGCATGTTTTCATAAAAAATATTTAAAAAGTATAAATTTCTTTAAATATTTTACATTTAATATAATAATAATAATAATAATAATAATAACAATAATAATAATAATAATAACAATAATAATAATAATATTATTATTATTATTATTATTGTTAATAATAATAATTACAGATCACACCCTGTTGGGAAGCACTGAGTGAAAGACCTGTGGACAGACAGAGTAATAACTGGGGAAACGCATTCCCCTTTTCATTTGCGGCATGATGGTCTCCATTCGGTAGCACGCCGTGTCTGTAATCCAACGATTATGTGTTCGATGCCTACTGAGCGAACGTCCTACTTTGGACAAGTTTGCATACACTCCACCCGCGCCTCGGATTCAGATCTACTTGCGTATAAAGTACAATAAATAAAAAAATTACTATTAAATTATTATTAAATTATTATTTTCCAAGCATTTGTATAGCGCCCGTTTCAAGGACCTCTCAAACGTGATGTGAGCGCGTAGCTGTCTAAGGGACTAAAATAAATTTGCCTACAGACATTAAGAGAATGTTGAAACTTACTATAGACGCCTACAAGAAGGAAGTTCACTTCCTTTATCCTCACCATCTCTAATTATTTCGTTGCGCTAATTAATAACTTATTCAACATTCCTCCATAATAGAGTCTCTGCCTCTAGAGGGCATTGCTTCTAAACGACACGTTACTATGGAAACCAAAAGCAAACGAATTCAGGCCATACTAGTAATATCAATTGTTATAATTAAAAATAGCGCCGTGTCATGAATATAAGCACAATGGCTTCTCCCACGGAAGGATTTTGATCTAGCACTGAAGCTGACCCAGCAAACTTGTCTTGCGGACTTGATTTTGTATTACAACTGTGAATAAGCTGATCTACCTTTACTTAGCTTTTGTTTGCTGCTCATTAAATTTACACTGTTATCGTCAACAAGCCCCTGCACCTTGATGCCTTACGTAATTGGTTGGAACGGTAACCGGATGGATAGAGCGCTGGGCCTAGAGATATCGTAATCCCGAGATTTCTGCAGCGCACAAAGAAAGCCACGTCACGGGGACCTGCTTATTCGCAGGCGCTCAGTCAAAACAAAATCGATAGACAAAAGTGTTCGGTTCCAGGTCAAGATCCAAGATATACATCATACACACTTACATGCATCTATACATACATATATCATACACATATGTATGGTGTGCATACATACATGCATACATCTTACACACATACATACACACATGCATGTATTTGTATGATATATGAACATATGTAAGCTATTAAATACAGATATTGGCCTCCATGTGTGCATAATGTATATTTTACAATAAAAGCGCTTTCTGTTTACACATATACATATATATATGCATAAGTTTAGACGATCAGTTATAGATATATAGACTTCATAGACTATGTATGGTATGTATATGATTTGTCTGTTTGTAAGTGTTCGGATGTGCGGACATTGCACATATCGCTAATGCTCAGATCACTCGCCAGAGGGAGTCGATGAGCGTTCGATGCAATTCAACGGGAGAGACTTTCTTCCTCATCTGCGTCGACTCTCGATGGAAAGGAGAACTCAACAACTGCACGAGGGGTTTGTCTTCTTCTTCCTCTTGTCTCCCTTTCCGCTCCAATTCCTAACATCACCCACCGTAGCTGCCACGCTGTCTCTCTGCCTGACTTTTGGATCTTGATCTGGAACCAAACCTTTTTGCCTAGCGATTTTGTTTTGACTGAGCGCCTGTGAATAGGTTGGTTCTCGTGACTTGGCTTTCGTTGGGCGCTGTAGAAATCTTGGGATTACAATTACGAATACGATATATGTACGTGCGTTTGTATGTACGTATGTATGTTTGTATGTATGTATATATATGTATATATGTATGTATGTATGTATTTATGAATGTATGAATGTATGTAGCTTAATACTTGTATGACACCTTCTTATAATCTCTCGGAAACGGCGCCCAAGTCTAGGCGATGTCAGATGATGATATAGTACCTTCACTTTTCATCATTAATGTCGTCGCCACAGTCGTCGTTATCACCAAAGTCGTTATCATCATCAGCAGCAGCAGCATCTGTAGAATCATGCGTTATCTTTTCTTTTCTCCAGGAAAAAGATCATACGATCGCAGTGGTCTCATTGTTCCCTATGGTAAGTCTCATAAGGCTGTCACAGACCACAAGACCTATCCAAAATAAGACTATTGTTATAAAGTAGACAAACAAAGTATGTACATATTTATCCATAAGACACAGAATACAAAGCTTTGGGGAAAAGAGGTAAAATACAGATAGGACGGAGGTCCCTCATAATAAGATATGGGGAACAGTAGCCGATTGGTTAAAGGGTTCGGCTTGTAATGCGGAGAGTACGGGTTCGATACTCCCTTCCGACGGTTACTGCATAGGAACCTTGAGCAAGTCCTACAATCAAAATTGCTCAGCGCCAGAGATTGATGTTTAGTTTCTAGATAGTGGCGCTTAATAAATGCAACGCGCGCAATGTCAGTAAATCTGAATCTGAGGCGCGGATGTATGGTCGCTAGGAGCCAAGATGGAATCATGCAAAAGCCAGAGTGAAGTAGTCAGTCTTAAGAAGTGATTTAAAGGATGATAGCGAGTTTGCAAGTCGGGCCTATTGCGGTAGACGATTCCAAATGCGAGGAGCACAGCAGGTAAAGGCACGTGATCCTACAATTGTCCTGAACCTAGGTCCTTGCAACAAACCAGTATCAGAAGAACGCAAGAATCTGGGAGGGCGATATGTAGTCAGCAATGTAATAAGATATGAAGGAAGGCCAGTGTTCTGAGCCTTAAAAGTCAAGCATGCAATTCTAAACTTTAATACGCCACTCGACAGGAAGCCAGTATAGTTCACGAAGGCGGTCTAATGCATTTGATAAAGAAGAACATGTAACAACCCTAGAAAGAGAGTTTTGAACCCTCTGGAGCTTTTTACATTAAAAGAGGATAAACCGTATAACACTGCATTTGCATCGTCTAATCGAGAACCAACGAGTGCACATGCCACTGTTTTAGCCATGTCATTAGTCAGAGAATGTCTGACGTGACGAAATGCCTTAATGTGGTAGAAACAAGACCTACAAATCAAAGATACATGTAAACTTAATTATGCAAATTGAAAGACATTCGCCTCTCAATAACACTCCATCGGCCACCGAGGTTGGATGTACACCGATCGTATCGTTCGCAAAAGGAAAGACTTTGATTTATCTGTCCTCTGCACTTTGAATACCGATCCATACCCCGGCAACACTAAGGCTTTGCTAAGATTCGGCACTGACTGCTAAAAATGAGCAAAATTCCTTTAATTAGTTAAATATGGAAAGACTCGCAATCACAGTTGTTTTCCTTTACCCATAACCTATGAAACAAAGCAGGGTGAGGCAGACTATTCATTTGGCAGCATAGAATACAAGACCGGGATTTGAACCTCCAATGCCGAGGTAACATTGTTTTCTTTCCTCTAGGAATTCTGCTCACGATCGGTCTGGGAGTGGCATCTGGAGTCGCCTTCGGTGTCGTCATCCTCTTCGGTCTGCTGCTGTGGGCTCGAAGGTCTGTCTGTTTTATTAACAGAAGTAATGTAAGGTAAAGCAAAGGACGGTAATAGCTTATTTATCGATAACAGTTCTTACTGGCACAACCACCGCGGATCATTTACCTGGGTATATCTTGATGACTTCATGAGATATAGAGATATAGTGAGGCATGTGGATGCCTTCAGCTAAGGAAGTTGTTGTAGTTGTATATTCAAATCGGGCATAGTCGTTGTCCTAATTATAATAATAATCCATTTATAGATTGTGTGGGGCACGGTAACCGATTTGTTAGAGTTCTCCCCTTGTTATGTTCGGAGTACGGTTTCGAGTCTCTCCTGAGACGGTTATTGTACAGGAACTTGAGTAAGCCTTTCACTAACTCTGCGCCACCGATGTTCTTTCGTATTGGCGTGTTGAACGAGCCCGTGACAGCCTAGGCGGTAAGGGCGTGAAGATAAAAATGCCCATCATATAATAATAATAATAATAATAATAATAATAATAATAATAATAATAATAATAACAACAACAACAACAACAATAATAATAATAGATGCAATCAAAATGGGTTTCGTTTTATTTTAAAATAGGTCTGATTGTTGTAACTAATTATTCTCAGAGGTCGTAATCATAAAGACAGAGTCGTTGACATAATTATACAATCATAATGGATTTGGTTGTTGTTGTAATCACAATAGTCTGAGTATTTATAATCAAAATGAGCGGATTTGTTGTCATAACGATGATGATAATCTGAGTGTAGATAACCAGAATAAGTGTAGTAGTTGTCGTAATCACTGATTGTCGTTGTAGATACGGACGAAGACTGAAGCGCCGTGCTAAAGACCGAGCGATGGATCACCGGATGGATGTAGATGACCTGCCAGGCACATATCTCCTCGACTTCAAGGACGTAGGTCCTCAGGAGACCTCATCAGTGGCCCCACCATCAACGAACTCTTTACTCTGTCCATATCACCAGCTCATCGAATTCAACCTAGAAGACGAGCCTCTGTTTGCCGCCGAGACGTGCCACTCCCGTACTGGAGGTGGCAGTAGGAATACTCATCCAGTGTCCGGTCAGCGGGTAGAGATGCTTCCGGTCGGAAGCGGAAATCTACTTCCGGTGGATGCCGGAAGTGCGGAACAATCACATCACTCTCGGACGTTTTTGTCACCAGGTGGCCGAGAAATGACTCTGACAGGAAACAGAATCCTGCACAGAAGCATCGGCAAACCGGAAGTGGTTCCGGTAGTCGGGTCAGGCGTTGACCTGATCCGCGATTCGAACATATTTTTGGCGGATATGCGACTGTCGGAAGCGACGAAAGAAGGCCGGGTCACGACCTCTGTAACATTTGTCACGGACTGTGATAACGTCACTATTCCTGCGGCACAGGAGACCTTGATTTGCATTCCAGATTCCTAAAGAACTCGCCTGAAACGTGACGTTTTGTGAACACATTTAGGCCTAGACTTTGTTTTCAAACACATTTGATCGTCTGCAGTTATGAAACAATTGAGTTCAGTTAAGGATAGGCACAAATATCTTCATGGTAGCCAGGCTGAACCTCCAAATATTTCAGTTGCTCTGCTCGGCCACAGTCGGGCTCCTCTGAATATGCTATTTAGTTAACACCATTTCAAATTGTAATTGTAATTTGAGATTTATAAAGCGTCTCTTAGAGGATAAACTCAAGAGAGGTGCTTCCGACACGAAAAAGTATAATCACTGTTGAACAGTACAGTCTTCAGGCGCCTGCGGAACACTGAGAGGGGAGAGAAAGGAGCTCAAGTCGCAATTCTTGAGGGAGACGATTCCAGCAAGTGGAACCAACGTAGGTGAAGCTTCTGGACTGGGCTGTAGCGGTGCGCATTCGAGGGACAAACAGGAGATCCTGAGTGGCCGAGCGAAGGGTGCTACGGCCCGGCAACGAGGAGACCAAAGTGCAGAAGTCAGTGAGGTAGAGGGGAGCAGAGACAAGAACACAATTGCGCATGAGGGAGAGGATCTTAAAGTGGACACGCTGCTGGACGGGGAGCCAGTGAAGAATGTCACGAATATAAGACGACGTGTGGCCATATTTTGGAATGCCCCCAATGAGACGAGCAGCAGAGTTAGGCACAGATTGCAGCTTTGCAGTGTTGGCTAGCGATAGACCGGTAAAGATCGCGTTACCAAAGTCAACCCTGGTGCAAATGAGGGTAGGGACGAGAGTGGCGATAGCGTGGAAGGAAAGAGTACGGCGAATGGTGTGGAGCTGACGAAGATGGTAAAAACAAGAGCGAGAGACGCTGTTAACATGAGCAGACAGGGTAAGCTCCTGATCCAACACAACCCCGAGATCCCGGACCGTAGTAGAGAAGTAGATATCCGGAAATCTCTGGCGTAAGGAGGAGAGACCAATCTTGGCGAGCTGCAAGCAGCCACCAAGCCAGATGAACTGGGTCTTATTACAGTTCAAACGGAGGCGATTGGAGGACATCCATAGGTCAAGGACAGAGGTGGCATCGAGAATTCTCTGGACAAGGGCAGGGGCCGCCTCCGCCGGACCATGGGCATAAGCCTGTGTGTCCTCTGCATCCTGAAGGACGGCAAGACTCAGTGGGAGGGACCGAGCTAGATCAGAGGTATATAAAATATAGAGGAGAGGAGCTAGGACGGAACCCTGGGGAGACCAAAGGAGACGGGGAACCAGAGGGGCCGTGAGGGCCCAAAAACAACAGACTGAAGGCGGTCTGACAGGAATGACTGAAACCAGGTGAGGGCAGAACCAATGATGCCAAAGGAAATTTCCAAACACTCCAATAGGATGGAGTGATACATACATACATACCATCAGTGAAGCAGCCGAATGATATATTGAGCATTTCCAACAGGCAGTTAACATCTCGAAAACGCCCTTCAACCTCATATTTTTTTAACCTTTTTCAACCTTTTTACATTTTAAGCTACTCACTAAGCAACCGCTCAGATCGCTTTTCCTCATACCTTTATCTTGGCTCCGGGCTCTTATTGTCGAAAAGTGATGCGCAAATCTTTGGAACGACGTCCCAAAAACCTCCGTCTGATCGCAAATCCTCTATTTTAACATGCAAATCTGAGCTCTTCTCCACAGGCCCTAACTCTAAACATTTCAAACTGTCCTGCCCTGCACCCGATCCTGGACCATCCTATGACCACCGTTGTCATCATAATTGCTTTCCAACTTAATCAACACCCTATCTCCTCCGGCCTGACCAGCTGATTCTGACCTGGCACCGAAACTAAGCCGACAATGTGGCTCTGGCGGATTTGATCTCATATAGTGTAAGAATAATGCAAGTTGCCAATTTAAAGATAATTCATTTAGACTGGCTTTCATATTTTGCTGATAATAAATTTATTATAAGAATTTCTACGGGAAACATAACATTCTTGTAAATTTGAAATGTGACGAGCCATGTGTTGCTTCCTATTCATGCATGCCTACATGCATGCATACATACAACAAGCGTACAAACCTGTACATAGACACATACGTACATACTTTTACATAATTATATACTTTCATGCATACATTTATACAGCCATACCTGTGCATACATACGTACATACATCATTATATTCATGCACTCATAGACATACATACATATAAGAATTCCTGTACATGCCTATGCATACATACATAAATACATATATACCTACATACATGCATACATACATGCCTGTACATACATGCAAATATGCATGTACATACATACTAATCTAACCTAATCTAAGAACTTCTATAGCGCCACTGAAATAATGCTCAAGGCATCAGTCGATGGTCGCTGCTAAACAAAATCGTTGTCCAAACCAAATTCCATGGTGAGTCCGCGTCGAAATCCTAAGAGGATTCCAGAAGACAGAGAAAGCCTACGGAGGAAATGAGTTGGGAAGATTTGAGTTTTTAGTCAGATCGGAAGGCCGAAACAGGCTTTGCCGAGCGAACATTTGCCGGAAGAGAGTTCCAGTGTCTAGGGCCAGCGACAGAAAAGACACGTCTGCCAAAAGCTTGTACATACATACAAAAATACAATATCCACAGTCATTTCATTCCTGTCCAAAGGTTCATCGCCTACTGCTTCAAATCCCAATTCACACTCAGTCTAAAAACCCAAAAAACCATACGATATAGATGAAAACATACCTTTTGACTCCACTGAAGTGTACCATAGCAATGTAGAGAAGCAGATTGTAACTCTCGTAGGTAAGTTGAAAGCACGAACGGTTGACATGAGAGGAAAATAGTGCTGTTTCAAAAGGCTATATAAACATAACCATAAGCGTGCACGCATTGCATTTTGAGAGTGCATGATTCGATCTGCCTATCTTTGTTGTTTAAATCGATTTATTAATTATTGTATATGTTATTATTTCTGTAATTAATAAACGCCGCTGTCTAATGACTAAGAATCAATCGGTGACGTTAGCAACTGTGAGTGAGCAATTTGAATGGAGGACTTACTCAAGATCCGTAAACATTACCCGCCTCAGAGGAGAATCGAACCGGTACTGCACGCTTTACAAGCCGACCGCTCTAGTCAATCGGCTGCCTGTCACACTACTGATGATTCAGTCAAGCAGAATGGCTGAATAAACTACATAAGTAATGTGATTTCACGATAGTAAAGATTCTATTACACAGTTTATCCGGCGGCGTGCAAAAATCTTGACAAATGCTGAGTTTTTAAAAAAGAACATTCGTCCGATCAGAGTATTTGAGAAACGCATGATCAATCATGTTTTTATACTCGGGCGATGGTAGCGTTTTTAATTCACTGGAAAAGTTTCTTAAGCATCTGATGCCTCAAAACTTCATTTGTTAACGTCTGTATGCGCCCTGAGCAAAAAAATTGCCTATTGCGCAGTCTATAAATGTCCACAGGATGTGTCTCCATTTTGTACTTTCTCAGAAATTGTCAAAGGTACCGTTGCTTTGCGTATTTTAATAGAGATAGATAGATAGATAAAATATCGCATTTCTTACACAAGTACATGTAGTGTATCATATTACAATACGTCGTCATTCTGCAAAATCTAGATCGAAAAGTGATTCCTAAGCTTCACTTACATTCCACTGCCGCTCGCCTCCTATAACAGTTCATCGGTTGACATATTTAGGGTTTAGTGAATTTAACAGCCTAATAAGAATTGGTCTGCGTTCCAGTGTTTTAGAAAGATTGGACCAGCGTACATATTGTTTTAGAAGCATCTTTGAGCACTTGTGGAGAATGCGATTCTCATTCGTCTTCCTCTTCGTCGCAGTTTCTCGGCTGAATGGCATGCATGCCAGGTCAAGTGTATCAGCATCAGCACCCGTCATTCAACTGGACGCAGCTGCGGCACCCGACATCCCAGTTTTTCAACGTGACTGTATGAAAGTAATCATGATCAGGATAGCAATGGTCCATTATCATCGTCGTCATAACATCATCTTTGTCATCATTATATCATCATCATCATCATCATCATCATCATCATCATCATCATCATCATCATCATCATCATAAGCTGTCATTCCTGCACAGTCATATTTAAGCAGATTTCTAAATGCACTATCCACAATATTTCTAAAAGCCTGATCCCGTCCGACTTCTAAGCTCCAGCTGCTCTGTTTAACGCACAACAGTTCTCATTCTAATGCCGACTTGGCCGACAAATCATTGGGTAACAACCTCATGGGAAGTTCGAAGTTTACTGCATAGCCATTTTGGTTGCCTACACGAAAATGGCGCCACCATTCAACGGGGGTTGCAAACCAGCAACTCTTCGTGCCGGTCCCAAGCCCGGATAAAGGAGGAGGGTTTGTCAGATGAGTGTCGATGCGCTGACAGTAAAAAACAAAGACGATTGAAATCTGATGCCAAGTAAAATGGCATCGGACACCTACGGGCGCTGAGCCCACGGTTCATGATGATGATGATGATGATTCACCAAGACCACATCTTGCTGTCTGTTGACTTTTCGCGTTCACATCTCACTTTCTATTATAAGTCTCTTCGTGTATTTAGTCTCATCGGTACTTTCTCTTCCTTTGGCACCGTCGCTGTATACATGCGTCCAAATTGGACTATAACCAGTCAATTACCATTTTTACCATTTCACCAAGACCACATTTTTCTGTCTGTTGAGTGTTCCTGTTCACGTTTTGTTTTCAATCAGAACAGAGAGTCTCTTCGTGTATTTAGTCTCCTCAGTCCTTTCTATTCCATTGTCACCATCGCAGAATAAATGCCTAACTTTAACCAGTCAATTAACTTGCTTTATTTAAAAGGTCTAGGTAGGAATCAAAGCCGAGATGGTGTTGTTTGTTGTTGGAGATGTGGACTGTGGTATATCCAGTGTTAATGTAAATGGCCGTATCATCGGGGGCGAGGAGGCTCAACCGCATGCGTGGCCCTGGCAAGCCCTGGTTCGCTGTTTCAATGGAACACACTTCTTAACCTGCGGCGGAAGTCTTGTCTCAGATAAATGGGTTGTAACTGCCGCCCATTGCTTGTGAGTGAAAACAACTCAACTGTTACGAAACAACTGATCTATTGAAAACAAGTCTGTATCATCAAGAATTTGCCTTTTAAAATCGGTGTTCATGGAAGTGCTGAAATGACATTTATTTGAAGTAACCAAAATCAAGTTCTAAAACTGTAAAAACTTATGCTGGTCATTCGCCCTAACACTTCTAGATTTAATTTCCAAAATTTCCTAAATGCACAAATTGAAATTTGTAATAACACTTTAAAACCATCTCTTAAATGCACCTATATATGACCGAAATGATATTTTTTGGCTTCTGCAGCCCATTTTTTCCGTTGGGTTAAACGTCTGAATAGCCTGGGGGAAGTTAGGAAGTAAAGGGCCAAATGGTATGACACGGAAGACTTGATAAATCACACAAATTTTGACGAGCGGAAAGAAATTCTGTGACTTGCAAACGGTCGGCTAAGTCTCAACAACCACAAAATGTCGTCAAAATATTTGTCGTGTTGAAGCACGATATTCTTTACTAAATTGCCCATCTGGATCACACTCTTAACCGTGTCGACGCTTTTGTATCTCATAATTTAGTATTTTTACCACTTATCACGGAAAAGGAAGACTGATTTTGAAAGATCACTTCTATTGATATAGGCCTTTTAAACTTTCACAGGTCTCTTGACAACAGGATTGAATGCAAGGTTTTCCTTGGCAAGCATTATTATTCAAATATCCTTGTTATGGAACCCGAAAAGGTAACCGTCCTTGTGGAGAACTATTTTATCCACGAAGAATACAACAACTGGGACCCGTTCATTGGCTATGACATCGCTCTTTTGAAATTAGCAACTGATTTAAATGCCAAAGGCATCATTCTTTTGATACCGACGATTGTTTGGGTCATTGAAAAGCATCAAAACTATTCTAGACAAACTGAAGAGCGCTGAGTGAAGTCTACCTGCATCTGGCGAATCAGTCAAACGCATGTTTAGTTACTGCGGTGTAATATTAAACCTTATCAATCGAACACCGGTGACAAGATGCTTACATCTCTAGAATTTCTCAAGAGCTATTCTGAATGAATGCATGTGTTTCATGGCATAATCTGAGCAAATACACGTGTGATTTAGCTGTAATTGTTCAACACTTATCGTCATGTATTCGCGGTAATTACGTGTGCTAAATACTTGTTTTATGACCCAAGTACTATTGCTTTTATATGTATTTGCCACCAAAGTACTTGTATTCATACTTGTTTTTGAATCCCACGTGCTTGTGACATCTCTGCAGCTGTCTTTTTATTATGGGGCTAGTGTAGTTGTGGTTTGGAAAATTCCTCTACTGCAGCAACTATCCGTAATTACAATGCATAAGTACATAGAAAAACACTGGAGAGCCCCACTGCACTTTCGAACTGGAGAATAAAGTAGGTCTAAATTTAATACACGCTCGTAAAATTATAGAAAATTTAAATATCGTCCGTTATAAATTCAGCAATAGTTGTCCACCAAATTCGACAATCGATGAATTAAATCAAAATGTTAATATGAAGCCGAAGAGTTCAGGTGTAGCAAGAGCCAATGTATCCCACGATTGAATCAAATATTTTAATTTTCAATATGATATACTAAGAAAGTGGAGCATTTTGAAAAATTGTGACATACGTTGAACAGCGATTTATGAACAATTCAAGACAAGCCAACAGTGAAAGACTGCGTTCATGTTTAGGTGTTTAACGTTGTTCTTAACATTGCGCAGCCAATGACTGTGATGTGTTTCACACGAGTAGACTAAATAAGTCAGCTGCGGTTTAATGTGTGATTTATGGCAACAGGCAATGATGAATATGCCACAGCTTTAAAACAGCTACAGATGCCAATTCAAAATTGCCAGTATTATGAATATCTAATTTGTGCTGGATTCACTGATCGGGATGACGATATCTGTCATGGAGACTCAGGAGGTCCGCTGTCCTGCCGAGAAGCAGACGGAAAATGGTACCTACGCGGTGTGGCGTCGTTTGTTTCTGGAAACTGTTACTCAATGGCGGTGTTCACTAAAGTAACTGGTTTTCAGGGTTGGATTAATGAAAAAATTGCAAGTAAGTGCACTTACTGTAGGTTCTATCATAGAGGCTTAGACATTCATATAAAGACATTCACTAAGTGAATGTGGTAAACAAAACCTGCATAGTTTTAAAGCAAATCGAGACAATTAAACAGTTCGCTAAATGATGGCCATTATAATCACAAATCCAAAATATTCTTCGAGATAAAGCTTAAAATGAATACCCAAATTCTGAGCTGTAAAGTTGACAAACAAAACTCCCACACGTGTTGGAAGTCTCTGGGTCGCCACCGGTAACCCAATTTCTTCTAATATTTTCTAGTTGACGTCCTCTAAAACGAGTTCATCTCTGAGCAGTTTCAGGTCTATCGGCTGGGTGATTTTAGATTTACCAGAAATCTAAATACACCGTGTTCTATAATTAAACATATGGCCAATAATACTGGCTGCAATTCCGTAACAGTCTAATGTGATCTAGCAATATAGGCCTAATGACAATTATTACATGCTTCAAATATAAAGGAAACATTTCTTTCTTCGTCATTATCTCCGCCTTTCCATGTCCTTTCTCTAAGCCTTAATTTAAAACCAGATGCTGCTAGTGGCAGATTTACGCTTAAAGCCTTAGGTTAAATTGCATTTGCCAACGCAAAGGGAAGAGGGGGCTCTGAAAGTTGTCATGTTTCCCCATCCACTCTCGCCGGCCCTCTGCCTAACACTTCTTGATCTGGTATGTTCAGCTGTATGTTACTATTCAATCAGCTACATGTAGAAACGTGCTTACGCTTATAAAAAGTGTACTTTTTGAAGCAGATGCTTTGCGATATTTTAATAGAGAAAGTTTTTCTTTTTCAGATAACTAAACGAGATGACCGAGATTTTCTTAGATTGTAAATGGATCTAACGTTGTTCTTATCTGAAAATACAAACTGACAATTCGTCGTGACCGAGATAAAATAATTTGTTCATGAAATTAAACTTCTTCCTCAAAATTCAGTCTGTAATTGGTTATACATGAATACGTACATACATATATACATACAAACGTGCAAACCTACAAATCCTACATGCATAGGCATCTATACACCTATATTCATATATGTTTATACATGCATACATTCATCCTCACACAAATATATACACACATTGTTATGTGCTAACAACATACACACATACATTGCGCCATCGGTTGATGCCTTGTACATAGACACGGGTGTATTTGAAGTTTCTAATTTTTATACATACATAAATACATACATACATACATAAATACATACATACATACATACATACATAAATACATACATACATGCATACATTCACACATACTCACAAGCATGCATGCATATCTGCATAACTATATGCACTGGCGTATTAAGAATTTGAGGAAAATGAGAATGCCAACGTATAAGGATAAGACACTAGTTCTCCGTGCATTGCATGTTTGAAGGGCTTTTGAGGGCCGACTATCATGTCCTAAACATTTTTACGGAGACTACTTTTAATCCTGAAGAGATTTGGAGCTGGGTTTGTTTCTCCAATGATGGTGAGTTCGAGTCTGCTGAACGGACTCGGCATAACGACCTCGTCTCGGATTCATAATTATTAGTACAGGAGCAATAAATTCATAATTAAATAAACGAAAATGTTTCTCTATCCTGCTGTTGCTGCTGCTAAATGTCCTTGTTCACTAGAGGTAAGTTAAAGAACGAATATAATTTTGGATCTTAATACGTTGTTCTTATAATCCATAAGATGTCTTCCCGTAACCCAGTCACTGTAGAGCTCACCTAGACTTCGAATGAACTCTGTGTAACGACCTAGAACATAAAGTTCACGCAGGATTTCCTCTGTTGCCAAGCAGTAGGTAGTTTCTTTACACTTAATAAAGCGCCTTTTGAGTACATCTCAAAAGCGTTGTGCTCGGTATTAAAATTCATTATGCGAACAAAAGTTCTTATATAACGGCAGTGAGATCACCGATCAGCAAAGACTTTCGCAAACACATAGAACCGAATCGTCAGATTCCCTTCCAGAGTTGAGAGTTGACACCGTATTCTGAAACCAGACTTTAGAATTTGTACCAACTGCATAGGAACAAAGCGTTTGTAGCAGAAGATATTGAGCTTCGTTAATCGCCAGATGGCTTCAGTAGCGCTCTTGTTCAATCGTTATCATCTATGTCGGCCAGCATAGTATTGCAGAGTACAGAAATATTAGAACCTGTAATGTAAGGTACCTTTAGGGAAAGGTCTACATCAGCGCCACTAGGAAACAACATGTCGTGAAACACTGGATGACAATTAGGTGGTCTGCACACCTCCACTGCCTTTAATACTGTAGGTTGGTGCCAAGCTCAAGTCAGGATGGAGGTTGAAGAGCAAAAAACAAACCAAAAACGTGCATACATACATGCATGCATGCATACATACATACATTCATACATATGTTAATCACAGACAAAGATCCATCACCTACTGCTACCAAACCTCAATTTGCACTCATTCTATAATAAGCCTAATGCTGTGCCTATACACTAACGAAAAACATACTTTTTTGACTCCACTGAAGTTACATTAGTTATGTATAGAAGATGATAACCCTCGTAGGTGAGTTAAAGCACGAACGGTTGACTTAAGAGAGGAAAAATAGTTTGGTAAAGAATAATGAATGAGTGATAAACTGAGTGAATGAGTGAATGTGCGGGTGAGTGGGTGAGTGAGTGAGTGGAGTGAGTGAGTGAGTTGCTGTGTGAGTGAGTGAATGAGTGAGATAGAGAGAAAGAGGGAGCAAGAGATAGAGATAGTTAGAAAGATGGATAGATAGAAAAGTGAAAGAGAGCGAGAGAGAGAAAAAACACTGATGTCAGCGGACTGTCTAACAGCAGACCAACCCGTTTGAAGTAACGGTGACGTGTTGACGAAACAGTAGAGAACTACACTAACGTACTAACATGTATGTTGTTTAGCTATGTATTAGAATGATGCATTCAATCGGTTAGCCATAGCCCAGCGACAGACGGTTGAAAGAGGTAGCCTAGCAACTCAGTGTTTCTCCAATTTGAATTGAAGACACGTTTTAGAAAAAGCATTACAGGGAAATCATGTGTTAATACTAACGTTAGACCTTATATTTCTTTTTCCGAATGTTTGATTTGTCTGAGCCTACTAGCACTATACTGTAGCTACACAATGTTTCTTCAAATTAAATTAAGACTACATTTTAGACAAAACAGTAAGCAAAAATCCAAGGCCTTACTCTTCTTTAGGAGAAGTTCGGACAACAATGCCTTTACAATCCGTCTACACCAATCAAAGCAATCAGGGCAACACGTAGGCCGCAGAAGAGCAAAAGGAAGCAACGGACGAAGGCCGATGTGAGATGGCAAAGAAATGGACATTTCTCGGAGGCCCGGAATGAGTAAATTTCACCGTCCAGCAACCTATATCCTAGCTGAAATTACAGTTTGCGTTCTTGATCCTACTATCTACCTTGGCGATTTAAACAGATTCTTAGCTTATTTGTATTACTATTTCTGCGTTTATTAAGTGCTGTTACCTAATGACAAGGCTTGATTCGATGGCGCTGAACAATTGTGAGTGACGGAATTTCTCGAGATCCATGTACAGTAACCACCTCAGAGGAGACTCGATTACGTAGTATAAGCTTTACAAGCCGAGAGCTCTGTTCAATCGGTTACGATACCACACTATTTGACGTCTTCCTCTCCCTCTTTCAGGCTGACGGTGTATTATGTCAGAGTTCTGTTTAAAGATCAGATAATTTTTCATTTACAAAAACATGTGAGGATTGGCGTTCGCTAGATCCAGATTGCCGCTTTGAAAAACATGATTAATGCGCTTTCAGGATAGCAAAGGCTCTATTACATTGTATTTCTGTCAGTGAGCAAAAATCTTGACAAATGGCGAGATCATGAAAACGAGCATTCGCTTGATCAGAATATTTTTTAAAACGCATGATCAATAATGTTGTATACTGGTGCGATTTATAGTTCAATGGAAATGTTTCTTAGCCATCTGTTGCCTCAAAAATGTCATTTGTTAACGTCTGTCTGCAACTTGAGCAATAAAAATGGCCTATTGAATAGCCTATAAATATCCTCGGGTTTTTTCTCGATTTTGTACTTTCTCAGAACTTCTCAAAGGTATGGTTACTTTGCGTGTTTTTTGTATATAGATAGATAAAACACCGCATTTCTTACAACTTCATTGTCTCACAGTACAATATCGCCCCATTGGGAAAAATATAATATAGCAGAATCTTTTCTATTAATCTTTATGTTTACATTACTGGCGTCAATGTCTCGCTAGAAATATTTGTAAAGCGACTTAAGACCAACGTATACCGTCTTGGTTTTGTTGTCACTGCAAACAGTGACGACAAAATACAAACTGTGATCCACGCACGCCTACCATTCCTCGCTCAGCTGCGAGATATGTGGCAAGTTGATTAATCCCTTGCTTACTTACTGAGAAATAGTGCTTCTTATAGCCGACTCTTTACATACATACCATTGTCACTTGCTTCCTAAAGCAGCGCATCGATTGACAGGTATATATTTTAAGACCTGGAAAGTATTGGTCTGCGTTCCAAAGCTTTGAAAGATAACATTTATTTTAGAAGCATCTTAAGCACTTGTGAAGGATGCGCTTCTCAGTCGTCTTCCTCTTCGTCGCCGTGTCTCGGTTGAACGGCATGCATGCCAGGTCAAGTGTATCGGCAGCAGCAGCAGCAGCAGCAGCAGCAGCAGAAACAGCCAAAGACTTTAACTCGGACTCAGGTATGGCACCCGACGATCCAGTTTTTGAAAATGACGGTAGGAAACTAATCATGATCAACATACCAGTTGTCCATTATCATAGACGTCATATCATCTTTGTCATCATCATCATCATCTTCTTCTTCTTCTTCTTCTTTATCTTCATCGTCATTTTCATCTTCATCTTCTTCATCATCATCATCGTCATCAATCTGTCATTCCTGCACCGTCATTTTAAAGCAAACATCTGAAGACACCATATGCGATCTTTCTAATAGCCCGACCCTTTTCAAATTCCAAGGTCCAGCTGCTCTGTTTAACACACAACAATTCTCAATTAATGCTGTCTTGGCCCATCAGTGATTGGGTAGCGACCTCATGAGAAGTGCTAAGTTTGCGGCATAGGTATCCTGATTCCCTACATGCTAGTGGCAACTACCACTCATCCAAGCCATCTCTTGCTCTTGCTGTCTGTTGAATGATTCTGTCCCCATCTTGCTTTCTATCAGAATAGAGACTGTCTTCGTGTGTTTAGTCTCCTCAGTCCTTACTCTTCCCTTGTCACCTTTGCAGTGTACATGCGCCTAATTTGGACCTTAACCAATCAATCAGAATGTTTTATGTTTTTGTCAAGAAAGGCTAATTAAGAATCAGAGTCGAGGTGAAGTGCTGTCTGTTGTTGCAGAAGGAAGTTGTGGTATATCCAGTGCTAAGGTAAATGGCCGCATCGTCGGAGGCGAGGAGGCTCAACCGCATGCGTGGCCATGGCAAGCCCTGGTTCACTGTTACATTGGAGAAATAGGAAATTTGTGCGGCGGAAGTCTTGTCTCAGATAAATGGGTTATAACTGCTGCGCATTGCCTGTGAGTGTAAACAAATTTACTAATAAAAAAGTCTGTATTTTAAAAACTTGACGTTTTAAGAACGACTGTTCATTGATGTGTTGAAATGACATTTGTATACTGTGGCCAAAATTAAGCGCCAACCTATAAATTATCAAATGAATTTAGACACAGTCTGTGAAGTGCCGGAATTTCATTCGGGAATTGAACGGATTTGTGATCATGTATTAGTGTGCCATCGCCTCGTGCATTGTAATTATAAAGATGCGCTAGAAATTACGATTGGTTTGATAAGCCCGACTTTAGATTTCTCCAATATTGTCCACGGATCGCTTAAGAGCGATTTATTTAATTAGCCAATGTTTTAGGTTTGTTAAACTCATGTCCTCTTGTACGCAAGCCGATATATCGTTGAAGCCTAGCCTTTATTAAATCACAGTGGCCCTCATCACAATCCCTCATTGGCCTTATGTATTACCTCTATAAGATATATTTCAAAATCGTAATCATAATCCCGAGATTTCTGCAAAGCCCATCGAAAGCCACGTCACAGGGCCAGCTTATATACAGGCGTCCAGTCAAAACAAAATTGATAGGCAAAAATGGTTCGGGTCCAGTTCAAGATCCAAAAGTGAGGGAAAAGAGACAGAGAGACAACTTGAGCGGTTAGGTCACACACTACAGGAAAAAGCATCTCATGTCTTAAAAGTATGAAGTAATTCTGTTTTCGTTTGAGACTAGGTGAAGATGTGTAATTTATAATTTTTGATTAGCTTTACTTGGTCGTACGTAAATGGTCTACACGATACTTATGTATTTTTTCTATTTCTTCAAATTTACCTTCCAATATAATTCTAATAGTTGTAGTATTTCACTTTTCTTTAAAATTTGCATTTCAGCTTATTTTCTCGAGTTATCTTCCAAATTTTCAGCCTCTAATTGAAATTTGTTGATGACACTTTGAAGCACTCTTCAAATTTGGACCAAAAAGATATATTTTGCTTTATGTAGCAATTTTTTTTCGATGGGATAAATGACAGAAAAGCCTGAGGGTAGCTAAGAAGTAAAGGGCCGAAGGGTATGATACGGATGAGTGAATAAATCTCAAAAATTTCGAGGAGAAAATGTTCGTCGAAAATTAAGTGATATCCAAACGGAAGACTACCAAAATCTTGTCGAAGTTTTGACGACTTGAAGCAGAATCTTCCTTACTTAATTGTCCTCGATTCTACTCTTAAAACTATGTCGACGCCCTTGCGTTTAATAAATTATTTTTACAACTTATTACAAAAAAAACGAAATAATTTTTATATGTTCCTAATAATATAGACTGTTCAAACGTTTTCAGATTTGTAAACCATTCCACGGTCAAAGCAGATGGATGCGGGGTGTTCCTTGGCAAGCATTATGAAATAACGGAAGACGAACCCGGAGAAGTAGGTCTCCTCTCAGAGAGCTATTTCATCCATGAACAATACGACGATATGAACCCGAACGCTGACTATGACATCGCTCTTCTGAAATTGGACAAGACTGTACAATTTAACAAGAACATCAAACCAATTTGTCTTCCCGTTGGTCTACCGGAACTCCAGAAGACTTCCAATTGTTATGCAACAGGATGGGGACGCGATGATCGAAGTAAGTAACAGTATGCACAGTATAGTCTTAACGCTAAGTAAGCTAGACGATGAATTTAAGAACCAAGCAAATATCCAAGTTTCTAATCAGTCCAAGAATTGAAAAAGTCTGAGAAAGTCTGCCGCATATTTAAGAAGTCTGCTCGAAATCTCAGGTCGTGTTTTCCAATATTTCTTGTGATGGACCATTGTCATTATACCGCAAAATATAATTCAAGTGATACGCTTTATTAGGCTGCTATCCAGAGATGTGCTTGTGTACTTGGTGCTTGTATTTGTATACGAGTACAATTCGAGTTCATTTTAAGTACTTGTTCCTATATTTGAAAACCAACTACTCGTACTTGTATTTGTACTTGAGACTTGACATGTGATAATAACATTTTTCCGAATTGAAACATACAGCAGTTGAAGAAACTGAGAGGCTTCAACAGATATTCTGATTGGTTACTCGTTACTCATTTACTCTAAGGATACTGATGTTGTGGTTGCTGGATGGAGTTTAGATGGACCTTGGTTTGCTTAAAATTTGTTTTCGGAGACAACAACAATTCATGACACTTTTGCGCCAAATTGTCTAATTTCTTTGATGCTACGCAGCAACTGAACAAATTTAAATCAGTAAATTCTGAGTGCACAAGAAATTCTGTAGTACAGCAAAGTTGTTCGGCAGGTTATTTTGGTGTTGTATTTGATTATAACCCATCATTCAGTGGACACTTTAACTCAATATACGGGTCAGGTCTATAATATACTCATGACATATTCCCTTTTCCCCTTGGTTTGTTTGGCAAATGTCCTGGTCTCTTGTCGTCTTGACTACTGCAACTTGCTGCTTATTGGCATTTGAAAAGCTAACCTTTAGAAATGAAAAGGGTCTAACGCACATTGACCGAAGCACCAAAGTGCAAAAGTCTGAGCATGTAAGCCCTATCTCCGGTCTTAAAATGCCTGGATTAGGCTACCCATAGAAGGGAGACTAATATTAAAAACCGGGCCAATTGATTATAAGATTCCACATTGCAACCAACCTCACTATTTCTCTCCTATTCTCTCTCGCTCTGACCATACTGAGAACAAGAGCAGCTCTTGAGGGGCGTTCTTTTCCGTTGCTGGTCCCAGACTCGGGAACTCACTTCCAGAAACATTCGCTGTGCAGAGTCTGTGTTGGCTTTTAGACCTCAACTAAAAACCAGCTCTTCCAGGACTAATTTTCTCTTTAGGCTGTTTCCGTGTCTTCTCGGATTTCCCTCTTGACTTTCCACCGGGCTTACACTGAATTTTGGCATTTACACCGAGTTTTCCTAGCAACAACCATCGATTGATGCAGTGAGCATTATTACAGTGGCGCTATAGAAGTTCTCGAGTTATAATCATTACAGCACAGGATGATAGACAAACACCCTGTCGTCACAAATAACATATTTTAATATCAAAGCCATCATGACTTTGATGGCGGACGATAGTTTGGACTTTTTGGAGTTGCATCAAAACTCTCCTTTACAAATTTTATGAACCAGGGCTTAGAGCAAATTGTAATTGTAATTGTAATTTAAAATTTGTATAGCGCCACTTCAAGATAAACTCATCAGTGGCGCTCTCTGCACAAACCGCAATGATGTTAGAGATGTCATAAGATCATAAAGTTCATCATTTAGCAGTCAATTGTTAGAAGAACTAGAAAAGTCACCGGTGACAAGTCCCCGCACACACGCAGAGGCCTGCCAACGGATTCCCACCCAGAGTAGACGGATGACACGACGTTCAGAATGTCACCGGACCAAGCAGCGTCGAAGACGTAGGACGAAGTCGAACGAGAGCGTCGCACACACGAAAGCACTATCGTCCACTGCGTCCCGCGTAGGTGGCAGAAGACGCGGCGTCAGGACGTTTGCACGAGCAGGCAGACTGATCCTTAGCAGACAGCACTGCGATTGATGATATATGCCCCTTCTGTTAAACGGTTGAAGCAGAACCGATGCCATACCTCGTTTGCCGCAACCGTCCATCTCGACACTGGACCTGACATCTCCTTGACTAGAGATGGACTCTTCCAAGGTCGTAGGGGCGTTAAACACGTGTAAAATAGAAACGTCCACAAGGTCGAAATTCATGTCAAACTCGTGCAAAAATATCCAGTACGCCGACTTGATCACAGTTACAGTCCGAACGCGAAAGGACAATCGATAAACTCCGCTTTAAGACAAACTTTATGACGAAATGACGAGCGGCGAAAAACCAGCGACATCATGGCCGCCGGTCATGCGCACCAAAGAATGTAGTCTACCTGCATCTGGCGAACCTGTCAAAAGCATGCTTAGTTAAATCGGTGAATTAACCGCATCGATAGAACATGGGTGACAAGATGCTCACATCTTTAGTATTTCTCGTGAGAAATCCTAAATGAATGCATGTGTCTTTGACGTAATTTATGGAAATACACGTTTGATTTAGTCTTAATTGTTCAACAGATATCTTCATGTATTCGCGGTAACTACGTATGAATGTATTATTACTTAAGTACTAGTACTTGTATGTTTACCAAGGGACTTGAACTCGTACTTGTTCTTGACACCAAGGTACTTGTACTCATACCTGTTTTTGACACCAAAGTTATGTGCACTTTTACTCTAACCCAAGTACTTGCACTGGTATTTGTACTTGACAAAAAAGTACTGTTGTCATATGTTTTTCCTGAACCTCATTTGCTAGTGACGATTCTGGTCTGATTATTTGGCTATCGTCGATCGATAGTACACTTTAATTGCCTCGATTGTAGCAACTGTTCCTATGTTAAATGCACAAGATCATAGAAACACACTCGATAGCCCGATTGAAACTTTCAAACTGAAGAATAAGATCTCGAATTTGATCCCAAAATTTTATTGCAAATTTGTATATAGAAAATTTAATTACACCCGTTATAAATTAAGCATTAATAGTCCGAAATGTGAGTACATAGTCGAATAATTCAGGTGTAGCGAGAACCAGTGCCCGATGAACGAATAAAATATATTTCTTTTCAATATGATAAAGTTAAGTGCAATACTTTAAAAGTGTGTGGCACACTGTGATTCATGAGCAGCTCAAAACAAGTCATCAGTAAAAGATTGAAAATGTAGACCTAAACCTTCAAGTTTAGCTGAAATGTTATCATTAAATATATATATAATCTATTATCTATATATATTATATATTTTATATAACAGACTATATTTTATATATTATATATGTGTGTGTTTGTTTGTTCTTGACAGAGTGCTGCTATTAACTGTGAAATGTTTTGCATGAACAGTATAAATTAGTCTACTGCATCTGTAAGTGTAATTTTTTGCAACAGGTAAAAACGAAACTGCTAAGGCTTTAAGACAGCTACAGATGTCAATTCGAGACGATTACGATTTATGCGTGGATCATGGAATTGAAAATGGTTTAAAAATTTGTGCTGGCTCCGCGAATCGTGATGATGATATCTGTCAAGGAGACTCTGGAGGTCCGCTGTCCTGCAGAGAATCAGACGGAAAATGGTACCTACGCGGTGTGGCGTCGATGAGTACTGAAACATGTTACTCAGAGGGGATTTTTACTAAAGTAACTGGTTTTCAGGATTGGATTAATGAAAAAATGGCAAGTTAGTATACGTAGGGTCTATCGTACAGGCTTTCGCATTCATTTAAAGACATTCACTAAAGTGGTGTTGGTAAATAAAATCTGCATTGTTTTAAAGCCGATGCAGACAGTAAACAATTCGCCAAATAATGATTGTTATTACCCAAATTCCAAAATATTCTCCAAGATTAAGTTTAAAAATGAAATACCTAATTTCCGAGCAATAAATCTGAAAAGCTCAAAACAACACGTGTTAGATGTCTTCTGGAACGCCTAAGTTTTTCTAGTTGAAAACCTCCACATGAGTTCATCGCTGCGCAGATTGAAATCTCTCGGTTCTGTAGATTATATTTACAAAGAGGTCGAAATATATCGTATTCGATAATCAAGAAATGTCCGTTAATACTGGCTGCAATATCGTGAGAAGTCTAAAGCGAATTAGCAATATTTTCGAATATTGGCCTAATGTCACGTTTTATATGTTCTAAATATAAAGGAGACATCTTCTTTCTCCCTCGCTATCTCCGCCTTTTCATGTCCTTTCTCTAAACCTTGCTTGTAAGGACATTTTCGTCCAGGGGCAGTTTTCTTCTTGCAGCCTTGGGATAAAGGTCATTTGCACCAACAAAGGAAGGCGTGGCCTCAGAAAGTTCTTCTGGTTCCCCAGCCATTCCCTTCGGCACTTTGCTTGACATCAAGGCTTACTGCTTAATATGGTATGCTCAGCTGTTTAACCAAACAAACCTTCCCAAAATAAGTCAAAATATTTTCAAAATCTACTTCTAGTTAGAAATGTGTACGCTAAAGAAATGTGTTTTTTGAATCAGATGCTTTTACGCAAATATACAACTTGCACTTGCTACTTAGAGGACATGGGGTTTAATATACAATGTTTTTCTTTTTTTTAGGTAACTAAAAGTGATGACCGAGATTTTCTTCGATGACAAAGGAATCTAACATTGTTCTAATCTGGAATTATAAACTGACAATTCGTTGTGGCCACGTTAAAATATTTTGTTGATGAAATAAAACTTCTTCCTCCTCAAAATTCAGTCTGTAATTGGTCATACATGAATATTTACATACATATATATATACATACCTACATACACAAGTATGCATATATATACATACGCACATGCATATATACATGCACATATACATAAACACATACATGCATACATACATACATACAGAGATTTTCTTAGATGATAAAAGAAACGAACAATGTTCTTATCTGAAATTATAAACTGATAGCTTCTGCTACTCCTACTAATACTACTGCCTTGTTGGAAGAGGTAAGTTAAAGAAATTTTTAAAAAGTTAAAGAAAGTTAAAGACCCAATCTAATAATCGTATTAAATTTGAAGACTTATTGTTGTTCCATAATGCACGTTGTGTCTTGCCATATTCAATTCAGTAAAGCGCTCACCTCGACTTCAATCGGACTCTGTTTAACGACCTTGGACAAAATGCTCACGCACGATTTCCTCTGCTGCCAATCAATCAGTTTATAGATTATTAAAACTCTTTCTAGACGTAAAGTGATAAAGCGCCTTTTGAGTACATCTTAAAAGCGCTGTGCTCGATAACCTGTGCGATGATAAAGTTCGTTATACGGTCATCAAGTTCAGCTGTAAGCAGACAACGCTAAGATAACCGGGAAAGTCACCGCAGACGGATTGTCGCACACACGTAAAACAAAACTGTCAGTTTCCCTTCTAGGGTTGAAAGTTAACACTGTGTTCTGGGTCCAGACTGTAGAATTTGTGTCAGCTTTGGCTTGGGATCAACTGACCTTTGTGCGGCTCAAGAGCATTGGAAAAATGTTTTGTATCAGCTCATGTTTGGCCTCGTTAATCGTCAGATGGCAGTAGCAGTAGCGCTCTTGTTAAGCGTTAATATGTGTGTCTGCCAACATTGTAACACAGAGTTCAGAATTATCAGAGCCTATAATAAAGGTAAGGTAAGGTCGACGTCAAAGGCTTTTGCAGCCGCAATATATCGTTAAAACACTAGATGAAAATTAGTTGGTCTCTCTCCCGCCGCTGACTTCAGTCATGTGCTACCGAACTTAAGCCAGGATAAAGGAGAAGGGCGACGCAAATGATCTTTGTTATGACAGAATGTCGTTAAGTAGAAATACCGCTTAAAATAATTAAACTTAAAATAATTAATAATAATACTTTAATGATAATTAATCAGTATATGGTACATAAATTGCAGTTTGCAATGCTGTAAGGTACATTAAGTGCGACGTCGACGGCCCTGGAGCCAAGAGAAGTCGCCAAATAGTGGATAATGCCCTCTTCAAACATTTTGAAACAACACAAAATGTTTATCAGTAGCGTTTGATTGCAGTTTTTAAAACCCTGTTAATTAAGCTAAGGTCGATGTACGTAGTTGGCTATGGCAGCGTAAGATGCCACGAGAAACCGGAATATGCAGTTCTGTCATTAACTTTAAACACTATTGGAACGCCGATATATATTCGTCAACTGCGCTTAATCAATAGTGATGCTATAACATAGCATAGGAAAAGGTCTACGTCGGCAGCCTGGCTCCCATAATATGTCCTAAAACAATGGGAACTACTTCGAAAAATTTAACTCTTCGACTGCTGTTCTTGGGTGGTGCCAGACCGAAACCTGGATAAATCAGAACGACGACGTTGATCATCTTCGTCATGACACGTTGTTAAACAAAACTAGAGCAAGTAATCGCAGAGAGTTCACTGCATCCGAACATTCTGTTGGTAGTGTAAAGGTCTATGCTGACAGCCATGGTAGCCACAAGATGTCGTTAGACGCTCGAAACTACTAATAACGTAACAGTCGTTCCAAGATATTAGCAATACTATAGAAAATCGGGATTACCATTAGATTAGATTAGATCCTCAGGCTGCTTCGTTGCCAATTAGGGCTTATTATAATTATTATTATTTTTACCCAAAATTGTTGAAATGATCCCTCCGGAACTAAAAAATTTGTTAGGATTATAAAATGATTTATCTCTGAAGAATCAGGCCTCATCCCAGCAATTTTCGCAGCGTTCTGAAAATTTGCCTCTGAATACATTGGCATTATGGCACTGAGTAGAGATAGAGAGGCGTTGGGAAAGAAAGCGGGTCTCACAGCCATCTCGGAACACTGCTGAAATGCGACACCCCAACTCTGAAACAAATTCTGCGTCCTCGGCATTTATAGTGTCCCTTAGATAATTTTAAAAATAGACCATGGTGACAATTTGAACCAAAAGCACTCCACATCGATATGAGTGTGGGCAGCAAAGGCAATGGCTTAAACAAAGATCAGCTGCCACCCTTACTGCCACATTATCTGACCAGACTCTTCAACATGACAATTTAAGGGGAGTTAGCCAATCCCCAGAATGAGGAAAACAAGCAGCAGCATATAATTCGGCGTTTGCATAGTCTGATGAAGGTCCAACAAGGACCAACAAGTGCACAAACCATTCTTTAGCCATGTAATTAGTCAGAGCATGTCTGATGTGACGAAATGGTAGAAAGTTTGGTAGAAATAAGACCTGCATATAGAAGACACGTGTAAGGTCACGGTAAGCGAGTTGTCAATGGTGACATCAAGAGTTTTAATTTTGCCAGATAATGGGATTTTGGTTCCTGTAAAGTCAATAAATGAATGAGAAGAGAAAGACTACATACGCTGATGAGTTGTAAAAAGAATTGCTTCTGACTTATCTGGGTTAATTGCAAGGTCATTAGAGCAGAACAAACTGTGAAGACAGTGACGAATATCAATACCTAAAATCAAAATTATTTTCGTCAAAATTAAGTTTAAAAATGAAATATCTAATTCTGAGCAATAAACCTGTAAAGCAAAAAAAACGCACACGTGATGGATGAAAACGGCGTCACTGGTAGTCCTATCTCTCCAAATATATTTCTAGATGAAGAACTCTAAAAAAGTTCTTCCCTGCCCAGTTTGAAGTTAATTTATGTGATTTTAGATTTACAAGGAAGTCGAAATACATCGTTTTCTATACTCAAGAAATGTCCAATAATACACGCTGCAATACCGTGACAGTCCAATATGACCTTGCAATGTTTTCAAATATAGGCCTAATGACAATTGTTATTTGTTCCAAATAAAAAGGAGACATTTTCTTTCTTCCTCACTATCTCCTCCACATCGATGTCCTTTCCTTAAGTCCTTTTTGTAAAGACAGATGCGGCCAGTGGCAGATTTGCCCTTGGAGTCTTGGGTTAAAGTGCATTTGCCACCGTAAAGGGAAGAGCTGCCTCGGAAAGTTCTCAATTCCTTGGCCATTCCCTTCGGAACTCTACTTGACACCCAGGGTGCTCTGTTTAATCTGGTATTTCAGCTGTTTAACCAAACAGTCAAAGTTGTCTAAAGTTATTCAAATAGTTTGAAAATCTACTTTCTGGGTGTAAGAAACCCGTATACTCTCATTGAAAATGTATTTTTGAAGCCGATGCTTTTGCGCTATTTACATCTGGCAGTTGACAATTAGCTGACATGGGATTTTAAGATACAATGTTTTTCTTTTTTTAGGTAACTAAAAGCGACGACCGAGATTTTCTTCGATGATAAAGGAATCCAACATTCTACTAATCTGAATTTAAAAACTGAATTCCATGTGGCCGCGTTAAAATATTTTGTTGATGTAATAAAACTTCTGCTTGCTCAAAATTCAGTCTATAAATCTTTATACATGAATACGCATACATACATACCTATATGCACGCATGCATGTATAATTGTATATGCATACATACATACATTCATTCATACATACATTCATATATACATACATACATACATACATATGTAGGGAGGAAAGGCTACATGGCTTAGTACTTTAGCTGGTATTTTAACAGAATAAGTCTGTGAGAGAAAGAGAGAAAGAGCGAGACAGAGAGTGAGACAGAGAGAAAGAGAGAAAGAGCGAAAGAGAGAAAGAGAGAGAGAAAAAGAGAAAGAGAGAGACAGAGAGAGAAAGATAGAAAGAAGGAGAGAGAGCGGGAGAGAGAGTTGACCCACGGGCAGCCCTCGGGGTGGTGACTAATCTACCGCCAAAAACTACATTTCATGAAAAATGGTAAAGCGGCATTCGTGAAGGCTAGGCCCATAGGAGCCACACCAAAAATGGTCATGTCTTGCGCCAGCCAGGGCGAGAAACCCTTTAAGGAAACTCTATATAAGCGTTGAGCGGATGAATATAAAATCGATAGAGGAATCGTGTCTGCCTGCACATTGGTTTGTGTTCTAATAAACGACTTCAACTGAACGTCTATGACTGGGTGTTCGTTCTACGGGGGGCCGGCCTGTCGACCAGGCTGGTTGACGCAGACGACATGTTGGCCAAACAACCCCGACTATACAACCGACCTTGTAACTCTACGACACTACACATCCAGTCCATGCAAACATTCACGCATATCTGCCATACATTTATGCACTGACATATGAAGAAGCTGAGAAGATTGAAGAATGTTACTGTTGTCCAAGTATCATGTCCCAAAAATGTCTACAGGTATTTCTTTATTCATCAAGATATTTGGAGCCGGGTTTTTATTCTATGGTTGCGGGTTCGAGTCTGCTGAACGGACTCCGTATAACGACCCTGGATAAGCTGTCGCACGCCTCAGATTCATAATTATTTGCTCAAGAGTCTTCTTCAAGTTCTCTGCCCCTGGGCAGGTTCGAACGTCTTTGGGCCACCTCCTTCAGTTTACCGTATCCGTCCTCCATCATCCAGTCTAGTACCATTTGTCTAGGTCTTCCTTTTCTTTTCTTTCTTTCCACTCTTCCCTCTATGATATTTATCAGAAGAGAATCACCTCTTAGTATGTGCCCAATCCATTTCCTCTGTCTCATACTTACTGTAGCCATAAGAGATCTTTTCTCTTCCACCTGTTGAAACACCTCTTCGTATGTTTTGTGTTCTGTCCAGCTAACCTTCTCCATCCTGCGCCATACCCATAACTCAAAAGCCTCCAGTCTTCTGAGTTCTTCTTTCCGATGGTCCGTGTTTCCGATTCATACAAGACCACGCCCCATATCAATGTTTTGACCATTCTCTTCTTTAGGTTCCTGTTCAGTTCTTCTCTCATTAATTCTTCATAAAAGCGCCTTTTCCCATTGCTATCCTTTTTTATTTTATTGTGACATTTTGCATATGTTGTAATAATAGCCTACTTCCTAAGTAGCAGAACTGCCTGATCAATTCGAACCCTTTATCATTTACTATTACTCTTACTGTTGTTTCTTCTTTTCTGCTTATCTTCATAACATTTGTCTTTTTAATACATATTTTCATATCTTATTCTGTCAAAATTAGGTTCAGGCGATCCATCATCTTTTGTAGACCTTCTTATCTATTTGCCAGCATTGCCTGGTCGTCTGCAAATCTCAGCGCCTTCACCAGTCTTCCCCTCCTACTTTTACTCCCTCGTCCATCTATTTTATAGCGCCTCTCGTACAAGTTCTTCAAGATATATGTTAAATGGCAGTGGTGATAGCGGGCAGCCTTGTCTTACTCCATCCAAAAATTCCCGTTTCTGACTCTTAGCCTTTTATTCTTATTCTAACCTTCTGGCCTATATACAGATCTTCAATGAGTATTCTATCTTTCCAGTCAATTCCAAATTTCCTGAGTGCACGCATCAGTTTTTCTCCAATCTACTCTGTCAAATGCCTTCTCGTAGTCCACAAAACATACATAAACGTCTTGATCGTGCTCAAGGCTTCTATCTGTCAACACATTTAGTGCTCCAGTGGCATCTCTAGCACCTCTACCATTCTTGAATCCGAACTGATCTTCTCCCAAATTCTCTGTTCCTTCTGTCTTGGCTATTACTTTTTTGTGATGATCTTTAGTATAATTTAGGTGGCATATGCTAGTAGGCTAATTGTTCGATGATCCTAACTAGCCGTTGCATTATTCTTTTCTTTCATGGGGATGATGATGGACTGTAAAAAGTCCTCCGACCATACTCCATTATTGTATATGACCTGGAACAGCCTTACCAGTTCAGCCAATGCTTTTTCTCCCAGATTTTTGAGTAGTACTATCTCTGCCAGACTGTTGTCAATTTCACCCGCCTTGTTTTTTTCCATTTCGCTGATGGCTGCCAGTACCTAAGCTTTCAGCACATCTGGTCCTACTTCTCCCCCTTCTCCGGGGGTGAGTGCTGATTAATATGTGCAGGTCTATTCTTGCTCTGGTAGAAGTCCTCTATGTATTCCTTCAACCGTCTTCTGACTCATTGGGGTCTTGTAGGATCATAGAATTCTTGTCTTCTACCGCTATTCCACTTCCTCTGGTCGACACTTTTGTCATCTTCTTAACTTTTCTGTAAGCTTGATCTTATCTTCCTTTTCTTGTAATTCTTCCAAATCTCTACGTTGTTCTTCCCACCATTTCTCTCTGGCCTTCTCTGTTGTTCTTCATAGTTTGCTATTTAGTCTCCTATATTCCTTTTAGCATTCTCCGTACTCTGACCTTTCCATTTTCGTCTCTCTTCCATATCCTGAAGCATTTCCATCGTAATCCATGGCTTTCGAGGAGATTGGCCCTTTAGATATCCCACCGTTTCTAATGTTTCCTTAGTAATAACATCCTTCAGCCCTCACCATCATTCTTCTGTCGTGGCTAGACTTCTTTCTACTATGTGTTCCTCGATCTTTTGCAATATTTCTTCACTCCTAGGCATTAATTTTTCCTGATCCAATATTTTTACTTGTTTCCTCTTCTTCTTGATGAATTTTAATCGTAGATGGACCGTCATGGCTACCAAGTTGTGATCCGTATCTGCCCCCCCCCTGGTACAGGTCTGGATTTCTTTACGTTGTTTCTATATCTTTGTTTAACCTTGATGTAGTCCAGTTGATATCGGGTAGCATCCCCAGGGCCTTCTAAGTATACCTTTGTATTTTTTCTTGTTGGAACCGGGTATTTGTTAAAATTAACTTTTTTCGCCTACAAAAATCCACGAGTTTTTGTCCTCTGTCATTTATTTTTCCCAGTCCATACTTTCCGATATAGCTTCCTTCAGCCGCTTCTCCAACTGAAGCCTTCCAGTCTCCCATAGTCACTGTATATTCTCTTCCTTTGATGTTCTCTAATTTTTCTTCTTTCACCTCAAATATGTATATTATGTACTTCTTCCTCTTTATGGGCCGTGGTGGGCATATTCCCTTGTCACCACAATTCAACTGGGTAGGCTTTTCTTACCACCATCAACAGTCTCTTTAAAGTTTTCTAATCTGATGACACACTGGGCAACCCCTTCCTCTAGTAGGATGGCCACTCCATTTTGACCTGCATGGCCCTCGGTGTATAACACTCTAGTTCCCTCACTCATTAACTTATGGCCATCCTTATATCTAACCTCCGGCAGTCCCAGTATATCCAAACCTGCTCTTTTAATCTATCTGATGAAAGTGTCTAACTTTCCCGGTCTCAGCATTGTTCTCACATTCCACGTCCCTATTCTGAGCATTGCTTTTTTTTCAAGGATTTCGTTGGATGACGGCCAAAGAGGCCCTGTTTCCTCTCATGCCGAAAGCGACTCTCTCCGTAAATGGCTGGATCGAATCGTTCACGTTATTGTCTTGCATCGTTTGTTTTGCCACTGTCCGTGTACTCGGGAAGTTTTAGAGATGTGGTTTCCCGTTGCCTTCCTCCCGGTGTTTTTATTGAGACACCATTTCCTGCGTCGATGTCTTCCATTATATGTCCTTCAGACTCTTTGTCTCTGGGAGCTCGCTTATACTGGTGAGTACTCGGTCCTCCACCAAGCATTCTGTTTCTAACAGGGGCCTCGTGAAGGTGGCGTGGTGGGTAGGATTTGAGGGGTGGAAATGGGGACAACAAGCGTCTCAGAAAGCCTCAGCGCATGTATGTTATGTTCATACATACCCATATATTTCTACATACATACGCACATATCTGTACATAGATACATACCGACACATGTATACAAGCATAACTGTACATACAGACATACATTAACCACAGACCCATTTCACTCCACTCTAAATGTCAATCGCCTGCTGCTCCAAACCACAACTTACACTCATCCTATAACAAACCTAATGCTCCATGTAAACCGTCACCAGAAAACATACCTTTCTGACACAACTAAAGTGAACTATTGGACTACAGCTGTGTAGAAAATCAGATGACAGCCTTGCTATTACAATTACGATTACATCCAGCCCAGCGGCAAGCGACACACGGCTGAAGGACGTAATCGCTGTCACATTGCCGAAGTTACTACTGCTTCCGAATGTATGGTTTGTCTGAGGCTATTAGTTACACAATGTTTCTTCAAATTAAATTAAAATTACATTTTAGACAAAACAGTAAAAAATCACCTCTACTCTTCCAAGAGAAAACGATTCACCAGGCCTTATTATTCTTTAGGAGAGATTCAGTCAACCATGGAATGAATGCTTTTACAGTCCGTCTAAACCAGTCAGAACAATCAGGGCACCACGTAGGCCGCAGAAGAGCAAAAGAAAGCAATGCACGAAGGCCGATGTCAAGAGTGAAATAAATGGACACAAAATTTTCGGCGACAATGAGTGCGAACACCACACCGTCGAGTCCCATATTCTGACAATTTTCCACTCTCCCACAGTTGCAAATTTTCTCCCGCAATTCTCAAGTTTCTCATAGATTGAGTCAGTGCGCGAAATCCACAGCTGTTAGAGTTCTTTGGACATGTATACAGCTTATTTCTACTAGGTTTTATGGCGCCTTTGTCTGCTCCTCAAAAGGTTCTACATAAATAACCCGAAACATGCATACATTACAGCTTGATTGCATGATCCTACTATCTACCATGCCGGTTTAAATCGGTTTATTGCTTATTTGTATTACTATTTCTGCGTTTATTAACTGCTGCTATATAATGGCAAAGCACTAATCGATGGCGCTGAGCAACTGTTAGTGAAAGACTTGCTCAAGATCCACGCAGAGCAGCCGCCTCAAAGAGGGCTAGACCCATAATGTACGAGTTACAAGCTTAACGCTCTACTCAGTCGGTTGCCGTGCCACACTATTTTTCATTCGGTCAAGCAGTAAGTCTGATTAACTGCCTTGCTGTCTCTCTGTCTGGATGACTGTGCGTTGTGTCATAGTCCTCTTCAGAATCTGATACGTATAAAAAGTCTATGAGGAATGGCGTTCGCTAAATCTAGATTGCTGCTTTGAACTCAAAAATAATGCGCTTACAGAATCGTAACTCTACTGTCACAAAGGACTTCTGGCGGTGTGCAAAAATCTTGACAAATGCTGATGTTTTAAAAATCAACATTCGTTCCATCAGAAAAAAACGATAATGAATCATGTTTTCTTACCCGTGCGATGGTAGCTTTTTAGTTCACTTGAAATATTTTTTAAGCACCTGTTGCCTCAAAAATTTCATTTGTTAACGTCTTTATTCTCTCTGAGCAACAAAAAAGTGGCCTATTGCATAGCCTATAAATGTCCACAGGATGTTTCTCGATTTTGTACTTTCTCAGAACTTCTCAAAGGTATCGTTACTTTGCGTGTTTTACAGTAAATACGGTTTAATAGAGTCAATTGCGCATTTCTTACTCCTGCAGTGTCTCACAGTACAATATATCGCCACTAAAACCTAATATAATAGTTTTTATGTTTTCATTACTTGCTCACTAGAGATTCTGGCAATGCGGCTTAAGATCTATTTGTACCGTCTTGCTTTTGTTGTCACTGGGAAAGTGGAAACAAACAACAAACTGTGACTCCTCGCTCACATAATGAACATATGGCGTGTTAACACATTTATTACTTACTTGCTTACTTAATGCGAGATGGTGCCTAAACAGTATTGGTCTGCGCTGAAAGATTACATGTTTTAGGAGCATCTTTAAACATATGTGGAGGATGCGTTTCACATTCGTCCTCCTCTTCGTCGCAGTTTGTCGGTTGAACGGCATTCATGCCAGATCAAGTGCAGCAGCAGCTGCTATAGCCAGAGACCTGGAAATGGACGCAGCTACTGGATCCGACATGCCAGTTTTTCAAAGTGGCGGTAGGACAGTAATCATGACTAAAAAATAACTGGTTCGTTATCGTCGTCATAAAATGATCGTTGTCATCATTATCATCATCATTATCGAGAATGGAAAAACAACCTGCTATCCATGTACCTCATTTAAAAGCAAACATCTGAAGACACCATATGCGATCTTTCTAATAGCCCGACCCTTTTAAAATTCCAATGTCCCTCTGCTCTGCTTCAAACACAACAGTTGTCAGCTATTGCTGTCATGGAAGATGAGTGATTGGGTAGCGACCTCATGAGAATTCCTAAGTTCGCTGCATAGGTATGTTGATTTCTTACATGCTAGTGGCAACTGTCACTCATCCAGGCGATCTCTTGCTCTTGCTGTCCGCTGACTGATTCTCTTCCCATCTTGCTTTCCATCAAAGCAGGGACTGTCTTTGTGTGTTTAGTATCCGCAGTCTTTTCTCTTCCCTTGTGGCCCTCGCAGTGTGCATGCGCCTAACTTGGACCTTAACCAATCATTTAGCATGCCTTTGTTAAGAAAAGCTAATTAAGAATCAGAGCCGAGGTGAAGTGCTGTTTGTTGTTGCAGAAGGAACTTGTGGCAAATCCAATGCTATTGTAAATGGTCGTATCGTCGGAGGCAAGGAAGCTGAACCGCATGCATGGCCATGGCAAGCCCTGGTTCGCTTCTACACAGGAAACGGAGACTGCATGTATACCTGCGGCGGTAGTCTTGTCTCAGATAAATGGGTTGTGACTGCCGCGCATTGCCTGTGAGTGCAAACAATTCACCCGTTACGAATCAACTTTACTAATAAAAACAAGTCTGTGTTTTAAAACTTGGTTATTTAACGGATTTCCGGACATGTTTAAGTGTGCTATCGCCTCAAGCCTTGTATTTATGAAGATGCAATGGACATTATGATTGCTTTGATTAGCCCGACATTGAGTTGCTCCAAAATTGTCCGCGGATCGCTTAAGAGTGTTTTTATTTAACTCAGCAAAATGACAACATTTGTTAAACTAATGTCTTTTTGTACGCAAGCCGATATATCGTTGAAGCCTGGCCTTTACTAAATCACAGTGGCCCTAATGCCTCATTGGCCTTACGTATTTCCCCACTACGATACATTTCATAATCGTAATCATAACCCCGAGATTTCTACAACGCCCATCGAAAGCCACGTCACAGGGCCAGCTTACATACAGGCGCCCAGTCAAAACAAAATTGATAGGCAAAAATGGTTCGGGTCCAGTTCAAGATCCAAAAGTCAGACAGAGAGACAACTCGAACGGTTGGGTCACGCACTGCAGGAAAAAGCATTTTCTGTCTTAAATGTGTGAAGTAATTCTATTTTTGTTTGAGACTAGGTAAAGATGTGTTATTTATAATTTTTTATTAGTTTTACAAGGTCATACCTTATATGCTGTATACGATACTTGTGCTTTTTTCTATTTCTTCAAATTTACCTTCCATTGTAATTCTAATATTTGTCGTATTTCATTTTTACTTTAAAATTTGCATTTCAGCTTATCTTCTAGAGTTATCTTCCAAATTTTCTGCTACTAATTGAAATTTGTTGATGACACTTTGAAACAATCTCTTCGAGGGCGTCGGGGCCAAATTTGGACCAAAAAGATATATTTTGCTTTATGTAACATTTTTTTCAATGGGATAAATGTCTGAAAATCCTGAGGGTAGCTAAGAATTAAAGTGCCGATGGGTATGACACGGATGACTGGATAAAGCTCGAAAATTTCGAGGAGCAAAATGTTCGTCGAAAATTAGGTGACTTCCAAACGGGTGGTTAAGCCTCGGCAACTACCAAAAAGTTGACGAAGGTCTGGGGACTTGAAGCACAATCTTCCTTACTGAATAATGTCCTCAATTCTACTCTTAAAACCATGTCGAGGCATTTGCGTTTAATCATTTATTTTGACCACTTAATACAAAAACGAACTAATTTTCAAATAATCCTACCAATATAGACTATTCAAACTTTTACAGATTTCTAAACCATTCCAAGGTCAACGCAAAGAAATTCATTGTGTTCCTTGGCAAGCATCATAATAAAGGTTCCAATGAACCCGAACCCGGAGAAGTACGTTTCCTCTTAGAGAGCTATTTTATCCATGAACGATACAACGACTTGAATCCGTTTGCTGGCTATGACATCGCTCTTCTGAAATTGGACAAGAGTGTACAATTTAACAACAATATCAAACCAATTTGTCTTCCGCGTGGTCTACCGGAACTCCAGAAGACTTCCTTTTGTTATGCAACAGGATGGGGACGCTATGATCGAAGTAAGTAACATGCAGCCTACACGGTATAGTCTTTACGCTAAGTAAGCTAGACGATGAATTTAAGAACCAAGCAAATATCCAAGTTTCTAATCAGTCCAAGAATTGCAAAAGTCTGAGAAAGTCTGCCGCATATTTAAGAAGTCTGCTCGAAATCTCAGGTCGTGTCTTCCAATATTTCTTGTGATGGACCATTGTCATTATACCGCAAAATATAATTCAAGTGATACGCTTTATTAGGCTGCTATCCAGAGATGTACTTGTGTACTTGGTGCTTGTATTTGTATACGAGTACAATTCCAGTTCAGTTTTAAGTACTTGTTCCTATATTTGAAAACCAACTACTCGTACTTGTATTTGTACTTGAGACTTGACATGTGATAATAACATTCTTCCGAATTGAAACATACAGCAGTTGAAGAAACTGAGAGGCTTCAACAGATATTCTGATTGGTAACTAGTTACTCATTTACTCTAAGGATACTGATGTTTTTTGTGGTTGCCGGATGGAGTTTAGATGGACCTTGTTTTAATTAAAATTTGCTTTCCGAGATAGCAACAATTTATGACACCTTTGCGCCGAAATGTCTAAATTACAGTGTTTGGTGCTACGCAGCAACTGAACAAATTTAACTTAGTAAATTCTGAGTGCCCAAGAAATTCTGTCGTACAGCAAAGTTATTCGGCAGATAATTTTGGTGTTGCATATATTTCTAACCCATCATTCAATGGACACTTTAACTCAAATACAGGTCAGCTCTATACTGTACTCATGACATTTGAAGGATCAGGCGCCATATTCCCTTTTCCGCCTCGGTTTGTTTGGCAAATGCCCTGGGTGTTGTCGTCTTGCTGCTTATTGGCATTCGATATGCTAACATGATGAAATTCAAGGGATCTAAAGCACACTGACAGAAGCACTAAAGTGCGAAAGTCTCAACATGTAAGCCCTATCTCCGGTCTTAAAATCGTTGGATTAGGCTACCCACAGAAGAGAGTCTAAAATTAAAAACCGGGCCAATTGACTATAAGATTCCACATTTCAGGCAACCTCACTATTTCTCTCCTATTCTCTCTCGCTCTGACCATACCCAGAACAAGAGCAGCTCTTGAGGGGCGTTCTTTTCCGTTGTTGGCCCCAGACTCGGGAACTCTCTTCCAGAAACATCCGTTGTGCAAAGTCTGTGTTGGCTTTTAGACCTCAACTAAAAAACCAGCTCTTCCTGGACTAATTTTCTCTCTAGGCTGTTTCTGTGTCTTCTCGGATTTCCCTCTTGACTTTCGACCGGACTTACACTGAATTTTGGCAATTATGCAGAGTTTACCTAGCAGCAACCATCGATGGATGCATTGAGCATTATTACAGTGGCGCTATAGAAATTCTCGAATTATTATCATTAGAGCACAGGAGGCAAGCGAAATACCCTCTCGTCACAAATAACAGCATATTTTAATATCAAAGTCATCATGACTTTGATGGCGGCGACAGCTCGGTCTTTTGGAATTGCATCAAAACTCTCCTATACAAATTGTATGAACCAGGGCTTAGAGCATTGGATGTAGTCTACATGCATCTGGCGAACCGGTCAAAAGCATGTTTAGTTAAAGCGGTGTGATATTAAGCCGCATTGATAGAACATGGGTGACATGATGCTCGCACCTCTAGTATTTGTTGAGAGGAAATCTAAATTAATGCATGTGTAATTTCTGGAGATACACGTTTCATTTAATCTTAGTTGTTCAACAGATATCTTCATGTATTCGCGGTAACTATGTGTGAATGTATTATGACCGAAGTACTAGTACTTGTATATGTACTTGCATTTGTACTTGTATATATAACAAAAGAGTTGTACTCGTACTTTTTCTTGACACCAATGTACTTGTACTCACACCTGATCTTAATTGACACTAAAGTTGAGTGCACTTTTACTATAACACAAGTACTTGTACTGGTACTTATACTTGACACAAATGTACTTGTATTTATTTATGTACTTGAACCTCATTTGCTAATGACAATTCTGCTGTTATCGGCCTGTCTAATTTGGCTATCATCGACCGTTCGTACACTTATATTGCCTCGACTGTACCAGCTGTTCTTATGTTAAATGCTTAAGATCATAGAAATTCACCCGGTAGCCCGATTGAAACTTTCCAACTGAAGAATAAGATCATGAATTAGATCCCAAAATTTTAATGCAAATTTGTGTACAGAAAATTTAATTAGCGCCCGTTATAAATTAAGCGTTAGCAGTCCAAAATTTGAGTACAAAGTCGAATAATTCAGGTATAGAAAGAGCCAGTGCCTGATGATCGAATTAAACATATTTCTTTTCAATGTGATAAAGTTAAGTGCAATACTTTAAAAGTGTGTGGCATATTCTGAACTGTGATTTATGAGCAGCTAAAAAAGTTAGCTGTAAAAGATTGAAATGTGAGCCTAAACGTTCAAGTTTAGCTGCAATGTGTTATCACTAAATATATATATATATATTGTTATATATTGGTGTTTCTCGTTGTTCTTGACAAATTGCACTATTAACTCTGAAGTATTTTGCATGAACAGTATAAATTAGTCAACTGCATCTGTAAGTGTGGTTTATTGCAACAGGTAAAAAAGAATTAGCTAAGGCCTTAAAACAGCTGCGGATGCAAATTCTAGACGCTTACGGCAAATGCGGGTTCCATGGAAATGCAAATGATCCACGAATTTGTGCTGGCTCCACCAATCGGGATGATATCTGTCACGGTGACTCTGGAGGTCCACTTGCCTGCAGAGAAGCAAACGGAAAATGGTACCTACGCGGCGTGACGTCGATGGAGATTGGAAATTGTACCTCATCGGGGGTGTTCACTAAAGTAACTGGTTTTCAGAATTGGATTACTAAAACAATTGCAAGTAAGTGCACTTAGGGTTTATCATATAGGTTTATGCATACATATAAAGACATTTGCCAAAGTGCTCTTGGTGACTAAAGTCTGCATTGTTTCAAAGTCCATGGAGACAGTAAACAGTTCGCCAAATAATAATGATTGTTATTACCTAAATTCCAAACTATTCCTCAAGATTAAGTTTAAAAATGAAATACCTAATTTCTGAGCAATTAAACTTAAAAACACAAAACGCACACGTGTTGGATGTCTCTTGGTGAGCCTAATTTTTTCTAGATGGAAACCTCAACGAGTTCATCCCTACCTTGTTTGAAATCTATGGTTTCGGTAAATTTATATTTACAAAGAGGTCGAAATATATTGTATTCTACAATCAAGATGTGGCCATTAATACTGGTTGCAATACCACGAAAGACTCAAGTGAACTAGCAATATTTTCAAATGTAGGCCTAATGTCAACTTTTATATGTTCTAAATATAAAGGAGAATTTTCTGTCTCCATCGCTATCTCCAACTTTCCATGTCATTTCTCTAAACCTTCTCTGGACAGACACATGCGGCTAAGGCCAGATTTTCACTTTCAGCCATGAGTTAAAGGTCATTTGCTACCACAAAAGGAGGAGAAGCCTCTAAAAGTTCTTCTGGTTCCCGAGCCATTACCTTTGACACTCTGCTTGACATCAAGGCTTACTACTTGATCTGGTATGCTCAGCTGATTAACCAAACAGTCAAAGTTTTCCAAAATAAGTCTAAGTAATTTGAAAATCAACCTTGCCGTTAGGAACGCTTATACGCTAAAGAAATGAATTTTGTTGCTTTTGAGCTATAGGCCTATAGAACCGGCAGTTGCTAATTAGCTGGCATTAGATTTTAAGAAACAATGTTTTCTTTTTCAGGTAACTAGAAGCGATGACTGAGATCTTCCTACATCATAACGAAATCCAACATTATTCTTATCTAAAATTATAAACAATTCGTTGTTGCCATGTTAAAATATTTTTGTTGATGCAATAAAACTTCTGCACATTGTAAATCAGTCTGTTATTGGTTACAAATATGCATACATGCATATATACATGTACATACGTACATACATATATACTCATACACATGTACATGAATACATATACATACAAACATACATACACATGAAGGCCCTATACATACATACATACATAATAATACACACATACTGAGATTTTCTTAGATGATCAAAGAATCTAACATTGTTCTAATCTAAAATTATAAACTGCATACATACATAATACACACAACATACATGCATGAATACATACATACATACATTTACGAACACATACAAAGAAACATCAATGCATGCGTGCATAGATAAATATTCTTCTTGAAAAGTTATACCTTCGGGCAGGTTCGAACCTCCAGTTCCGCCATTCCTCCTTTGTTCAGCCTCCTCCTCCTTCATGCATATAAATACATACTTACATGCACTCACATACATGCATGCATACATAGATACATACGTACATGCGTATACTGTATAAATATATATTAATGAATACATGCACAAATACATGCATGCATGCATACATTCATTTATTCATATAAATATATACACACAAATGCATATAATATGCATATTCATACATATATACATACATACACATACATGCATGCTTGCTTGCATTCATACATACATAAATACATTCTTGCATTCATACACAATATATACACACATAGATATATATAAACATACACGCATACATTCATTCATACATACAAATAGGCCCTATCAGAGGGGGGCCAGCAGGGTCATTTGGTCCACAAGGGACATCATTTTTACATACATTTTTCCGTCTACTTTAAAATAAGAAAGAAATATTCTTAATCGATCCGAAGATTTTCTATTTGTTATTCGGTAACTAGTAACAAATATTTCGAATTCTTTTAATTTATTTTATTAACAATTATAAATATTTATTTCTTTTTTGTAATAACAACTGCGGTTTAGAAGGCTTATGATGTGAATGCTTCGAGATTGGGGCCTCGTATTCGCAGTGGCCCGGGCCCCTCTGAATCTCTGAAGGCCCTGCATACATTCGTACATTCGTACCTACATATCTACAAAAATATGCAGATTGGTGCATCAAGAAGTTGAAAAGAGGGAAGATTGTTACTATTTTTCTGTTTCATATCAATGGTTGCTGAGGAATGCTACTTTTGTTCCGGTATGATATCTCAAAAATGTCTACGGACATTTCTTTAATCCTCAAGAGATTGGAAGCCGAGTTTTTATATTCAATGGTTGCCGGTTCGAGTCTGCTGAGCAGACCCCGCATAACGATCCTGGATAAGCTGTCTCGCCCCTCTGAATCATAATATGATCAAAAATTCATAATTGAATAAAACGACAATTTATCTGTACTACTAATACTGCTGCTGGTTCAGCTGCTGCTTCTAAATGTCTTTGTTGAATAGAGGTTAGTTAAAACCTAATCTGATCACATAATCTAATTTTAAGACAATAGAATTATGTCCCTCCTATAATAATGCACAAAATATCTTCCCTTATTCCAAACATTAAAGCGTTCACCACGACTTCGAGCGGACTGTATAACGACCTTAGACAACTTGTTCGCGCACATTTTCCTCTGCTGCCAACAAGTAATTTATTTCTAGACTCTTAATATAGACTGTTAATATACCTTTTAAGTACATCTCAAAAATGCTTAAGCGGTGTTAGATTTCATTATTCTAACAAGTTCACCTGTAAGCAAACGACGCTGAAATCACCGGGAAAGTCACCACAGACGGACTCTCGCACACATGTAGAACGCAACAAAGAGATTCCCTTCCAGAGTTGATAGTTGATACCGTGTTCAGAGTCCAGAATTTAGAATTTGTTACCGGGTTCGACTTGGGGTCAAATAGCCTTTGTGCAGCTTGAAGAGCATTGGAAAAAGTGCTTGTAGCAGTTGAAGCTGGGCCTCGTTAATCGTCAAATGGCTGCAGTAGTGGTCAAGCGTTAGCATGTATGTCTCTCAACATTTTGAAGTAGAGTTCAGAATTACCAGCGCCTACAATAAAGGTGTGTTGAGGTCAACGTCGACGGCCTTGCCAACCACAAGATGTCGTTAAACACTGAATTATACTTTTTAGATAGCTTTAAAACGTGTTCAACCAAGGCCTTGAATTTATCCACAACGTGTCTTAGAAGAATTTAACTCCGCAGCTAACTTTACTGAATTGGTGCCAATCCGAAGCCTGGATAAAGGAGGCCGACCCTACTTATCTTCCTTATTACACAGCTACTTTAATCAGAAACCAATGCTTTATATCAAAGAGAGTTCATTGTTTCTGAACATTCTTTTGGTATACTAACTGTTTTAAGGTAAGTTAGGGTTAACGTCAATGATCCTGGCAGCCGCAGGATGTCGCCAAAATCTGGATACTACTACAACTGTAAGCAAATGCTGGATCTAGCAAAAGCAAGATCTAATCAATAATATGGAAAGTCAGGACGATGAAACTGTTTGGCTGTTAATATCGGGTATAGGTTTATTTGCAGTCATATATGTGGTGAAATTGGCCTAATCGGTCAGTCTATAAGCTCTAGTTGTGGAGCAACCCTTTAACTGGATGCAAATTATCTCACTAATTTCTAAGCCAACATAGTTTATCTAAAAAACTACTTTGTAGTGTACAGCGGCGAATTTATCTGGTCTACCCTTCTTTTCGGCCACTTCCACGCATATTTATTCAATGTAATTCGCTGTAAAACTACTGTGAGAGCTGCGGAACTTGCATCGTCTCCATTATTAAAAGCTTATCTATGTAATATGACAACATGGCCATTTCTATCGCACCAGCTGCGAGGAAGGCGACGGGAAACCACCTCACTCATCTCATCCCCAGGTGGCATAAAGCCAATGGACTTGCCTTAGGGCAGAAAACTCATCATCATCATCATCGCACCAGCTGGGATGTTTTCAAGCATTGGCGATTCAAATTTTCATGTGATGTGCAGAAATTAAGTGTTCCTTGTGAAGTAGATAACAAGCAATTTCTAGATACTGTAATATAATTTATGTCAAGCCTGAGCAAATCTTAAATTTTCAGGGAGTTTGAACTGATTATTGTCTTTCACTGACCATGTGTGAATAAACAGCATATGAAGAATTAACGTACACGATTATTGCTAGGTTTTGTCTGCACTTAGATATGAAGTTTTGAGGGTTCACTACATAAAGGGTTCTACATAAATGTTAAAGATACTTAAGTACAAATATGCACACAGGTGTTCATACATACAAACATATGAGCACACATACATACCTATATGCGTACATACATATGTTCATACATACCGAAACATATCTACATACATACATATCTGTACATAGATACATACCGACACATGTATACAAGCATAACTGTACATACAGACATGCATTAACCACATACACATTTCACTCCTCTCTAAATGTCCATCGCCTGCTGCTCCAAACCACAACTTACACTCCCCGTATAACAAACCTAATGCTCAATGTAAACGGTCACCAGTAAACATACCTTTCTGACTCCACTAAAGTGAACTATAGTTGTGTAGAAAAACAGATGACAGCCTTCGTAGGTGAGTTGGAAGTAACAGGGTTTGACATAAGAGGAGAAAAAAGTTTGGTGTAAAGGATATATATATATGTATATATTTATATTTATATATATACACACACACAAATGTACGGCGACTAGCAGAGAAAAACACCAGTGAACGGACAGTCTAACAGTGGACCAGCCCCGCATGTAGAAGTCGTGGTGAGTCAGCAAAGCATTAGCTAGATCTACTAATGAACTGTTCCTGTTTTTTCTTGACATTACAGTTACGATTACACAGCCCAGCGGCAAGCGACACATGCCTGAAGGACTTGATCGCGGTCACGTGTTCGCTACCGAAGTTACTGCTGCTTCCGGATGCATGGTTTGTCTGAGGCTACTAGCTACGCAATGTTTCTTCAAATTAAATTACAACTACATTTTAGACAAAACAATAAGCAAAATCATCTCTACTCTTCCAAGAAAAAACGATTCACCAGGTCTTAGTCTTCTTCAGGAGAGGTTCGAACATCCATGGACTGAATGCTTTTACCCTCCGTCCTAGCCAGTCAGAGCAACCAGGGCACCATGTAGGCCGCAGAAGAGCAAAAGGAAGCAATGAGCGAAGGCCGATGTGAGGTGGCAAAGAAATGTACATTTCTCGGAGACCCGCAATGAGTACACTTCACCGTCGAGCAACCTATATCCTATCTACCTTGGCGGTTTGAACAGATTCATAGATTATTTTTATTACTATTTCTGCTTTTGTTAAGTACTGCTCTCTGATGACAAGGCTTCAATCGATGACGCTGGGCAATTGGAGTGACGGACTTTCTCAAGATCCATGCACAGTAACGTCTCAGAGGAGACTCGAAACGTAGCCTACGCTTAACAAGCCGAGAACTCTATCAACTGTTTAGTGTCTTCCTCATTACAAATGAACCGATATAATCAAGACAAGTCTGTATTTTAAAAAAACTTAACATTTTAAGAATAACTGCTCAGGGATTTGTTGAAACGACATTTGTAATCAAACTTAAGCGCCAATACTGTATGAGCTTATGCTGTTATATGTCCTAACATTCAAATTTGAAATGCACTTCTTTTACTTTGCTGCTTTACATGCGTTCATTCAGCATAGCCAGAGTTGTTTTAACTAATTCTACGCAGAGTAAAGAAAGGCTTACATTCCAGTCTCTAAGAGCCCTAAGCCAAAATTACACATTATATTTTTGGTAGATTATTGCGATCTGCAGATTCACCCCAAAGTCATTTATGGTGACAGCAGAATCTAGCGTGGCCAGTGGTTTTGTCGAACATTGAGTCACAGCAGATGCACTCTATACATGCAGTAAAATGCAATGCTTTATGAAAGCAATTACAAGTAGAAATAATTATATATACCAGCAGCTAAAGACGTCGGTGTGGAGTATCAAGCCCCTGTTCTTGTTTAAATGGTTCATGCAGGGTTGAATTTGTACTATATGTTTCTGATTGTGGAATTGGTTCATGGAATACAACGATAAGAAGTTATCAAACTTGCCTTGCTCTAGGCTCTAATATTACAAATCTCAGCTTTCAACCTATAACCTATCAAATTAATGTTGACACACTTTGTGAAGTACCGGAATGACCTTATAGTATGGACCGGATTTGCAGACAAGTATTTGTATACAATCGATCCATGCCTTGTAATTTAGACGGTGCAATAGAAATTATGATTTGGTTTGAAATTGATTTGCACTAGCGTGTCTGTTGTTCGCTTTAGACTGAGTTATTTAATTCAGCCATGTCCTTGATTTGTTAGCTGAAGTCCTTTTTTGTACCCATCCCCGATATATCCTTGACACACGCGCTCTTTACTGAATCGCAATGGCCTTATTGCCTTAATGGCCTCACATATTACCCCTATATAGGAAACATAAACTGGAAGAAAGAGTAACTTATGCCTTAAAATATTGAATACTTTCTTTGAATTATTTTATTTTATTTTGAGCCTAAGTGACGATGTGTATTTCATAATTTTTGATTAGTTTTACTTGATCTTTTGTAAATGCTCTATACATGTGTTATAATTATACATTTCTTCAAATTTCTTTACATCCATACTTTTTCTGATTTCTTTACTTTTCTAGTATTTGGCGCATTTCACGAATACTTGGAAATTTGCATTTCAGCTTACCTTCTGAAGTGTTTTTTTAATAATTTTAGGTACTACTTGAAATTTGTTGATGACACTTTTAAACCACTTCTTCAAGGGTATCAGCCCAACTTCTGACTGAGAAGATATTGTTTATGTCTTTTGCAGCCAATATTTTTCGATAGGCTAAAAGTCTGAACCTTGGATCAGCTAATAAGTAAAGGGTCAAAGGACTAATAAGTAAAGGGCCGAAGGGATAATAAATAAAAGGTAGTAGGGTATTATAACGATGACTCGATAAATCATGAAAATTTCTGCGAGCAAAATGGTCATCAGAAATTTGGTGACATGCAAACGGTCGGCTAAGTCTCGACAACTACAAAAGTTGGCAAAATTTCTTGATCCTAATCTTAAAACGACATCGACGCAAATCTAATGATTTATATTTACCAATGATTGCTGAAAAAGCCAACTAATTTTCAAAATTGATTTCTACTAATATGGGCCATTTAAACTTTCACAGGTTTTTAGACGATTACAAGTTCAACACAAGTGATTGCAAGGTTTTCCTTGGCAAGCATTACTCCGGTGACACTGAAAACGACTCAGCAGTAGTACTAAGCCTGTTAGAGAGCTATTTTATCCATGAACAATATGACCGTTTGAATACGTTCATTGGCTACGACATCGCTCTTCTGAAATTGGACAAGAGTGTACAATTTAACAACAACATCAAACCAATTTGTCTTCCGTTTGGTCAACCGGAACTCCAGAACACTTCCTTTTGTTATGCAACAGGATGGGGACTCTATGATCGAAGTAAGTAGAATGCAGCCTACACAGTATACTCTTTAAGCTAAATAAGCTATGGAATGAATTTAAGAACCAAGTCAATCTCCAAGTATCTAATCGGCACAAGGTTTGAACACGATTGAAGAAGTCTGCACCAAGTCTAAGAAGTCTGTTCGAATCTTCGGTCAGTGTCCTCAAATATTTCTTGTGGTGGAACCATTGTTAATATAAACGTATTTCAAGCTTCGTAATCGTCATCGTAAATTTGTAAAGCGACGCTTCAGGGTAGCCTCATCAGTGGCGCTCCCGGCCCATCATCCCAGAACTGGGGAATAATACGGTCTTCAAGCGCTTACGGAAGAGGGTGGGGGAGAGGGAGAGAAGCTCCCTTCGAAGGTCAGCAGGTAAGTCATTCCAAGAGCTAGGGCCAGCAATAGCAAAGCTGCGGCGCTGAGCGGTGGCAGTTCGAGCTAGAGGGACGGCGAGATCACCCTGAGCCGACGAACGCAGTAGCGATACTCTTTATCAGGCCGTTATCCCGAGAAGTCGTACTTGTTGCTTGCACTTCTATATGACATGAGTATAACTAGAGTACGGTTTTAAAGTATTCGCACTTCTACTAGTACTTGAGACTTGACATGTGAGAATAAGGTACTTCAGAATGAAAATATACAGGAGCTGAACAAAATGAAATTCTTCAGCAGATATATACGATTGGTTACTCGTTACACATAAATTGTTACGAGTTGATTTATGTGGGTGCTGGATGATGTTTAGATGGAATATGTTTGATTAAAAGTTGCTTCCGGAAACAACAACAATGTGTGGTCCTTTTGCGCCAAAATATCCAAGATATTTGTTATTCTACAGCTACTTTGCAAATTTAACTCATTGAACTCTGACCACCGAAGGAAATGTCATAAGTGAAAGTTATTTGGCACGTAATATGGTATTCTAACAAATGTTTCCTAACCTTCAGTGTTAGTATGTTAATTCTGTGTGTATGTTAACCAATAGCATTTTCTTGACATCTGAAAGATCGGGGACTTTTTCGCATTGGTTTTTCTGGCAAATGTCCTGGTCTCTTGCCGTCATGACTATTGTTACTGGCTAATTATTGTCATTTTAAAAGCTAACTTTATGAATCTTCGAAGAGTCAAAACAACCTTCACCAAAGTACAAAAGTGCAAACGTTTTGACATGTATGCCATATTTGGGTCTTAAAATCGTTGCAATGGCTACCCATAGAAAAGAGAACAATTTTCAAAACCGAGCCAATTGCCTATATGAGTCTACATTTCATCCAACAACACCATCTCTTCTTTGCCGTCTCACTCTGAACCTACGGAGAACAAGGACAGCTCATGGTGGGTATTCTTTTCCGTTGTTGGGCCCAGATTCTGGAACTCTCTTTTGGAAAATGTTAGCTCTGCAAGGTCTGTGTTGGCTTTTAGATATCAACTGAAAACCAGCTCTTTCTGGACATACTTCGTATGTAGGTTGTTTCTGTGTCTTCACGCATTTCCCTCTTGACTTCCGACCGGACTGACACTGAATTTTAGCATTTACGCCGAGTTTACTTAGCAACGACCATCGACTGATGATATGAGCTTTATTATAGTGGCGCTATAGAAGTTCTCGATTTATTATCATCACAGCACATGAGGGCAAGCCAAGCCAAGCATCCTGTCGTCACAAATAACAACATTTTTGAATACCAACGCCATCAAAGCCCTAATAATTTCGATTGTGTGTAATTTTTTAATTGCATCAAGACTGTCCTACAGAAACTGTATGAACCGGTGCTCAGAGCACTGGATGATGTTTACCGCATCTGGTTTCCTCTGTAGGCTCTGTGTTTCCTCGGATCCCTCTTGATTTTAGACCGGACTTACCCTGAATTTTGGCATGCATATCGATTTTGCTTTGCAGCAACCATGGAATGATGTATCGAGAATCATTACAGTGGCACTTCAGAAGTCTTCGAATAATTATCATTACAGCACAGGATACCAAGTCAAACACCCTGTCGTCACCAAAAATAGTTTAATACCAAAGCCTTCATGACTTTGATGGCGGCGATTGTTTGGACTTTTGGAATTGCATCAAAACTGTCCTGTACAAACTGTAGAAACCAGGGCTTAGAGCACTGAATGTAGTCTACCTGCATCTGGCGAACCAGTCAAAAGCATGTTTAGTTAAAGCGGTGTTATATTAAACTGCATCGATAGAACATGGGTGACAAGATGCTTACATCTCTAGCATTTCTCAAAAGGAATTCTAAATGAATGCATTTGTTATCTGGCGTAAGCTGTGAAAATACAATTTTTGATCTAGTAGTAGTAGTTCCAATGTTTAACGACCTCTTATGGTATCACCGGCCGTTCACGTCGGCCTCCTCCTTTATCCAGCCTTGGGACTGGCATTACCCGATTAAGGGCAGTGGCTGAGTTGTTTGATTTTGTCTTAATTCTTCAACAGATATTTTCATGTATTCTCTTAACTACGTGTGCATTGCGTTATAACCTAAGTACTAGTACTTGTATATGTACCAAAGAACTAGTCCTAGTACTTGTTTTTGACACCAAGGTACTTGTACTCATACCTGTTTTTAACACCAAAGTTAAGTGCACTTTTGCTAAAACCTTAGTACTTGCTCTGCTAGGCTGACTTATACTTGACACAAAAGTACTTGTACTCGGTCTTATTCTTGACACCAGCTTACTTCTACTTATTTATGCACTTTAACTTCATGTGCTAGTGACATTTCTGCTGTTATCATTAAATTATCGGACTGTCTAGTTTGGCTATCGTCGATCGTTACTACACATAAATAGACTGTAGCAACTGTTCCCATGTCAAATGCATAAGCTCATAGAAACACACCCGATAGCCCGATTGAAACTTTCCAACTGAAGTATCAGATCTCGAATTAGATCTCAGCATTTAATGCAAATTGGTATATAGAATATTTAAATACAGCCAGTTATAAATTAAGCATTAGCAGTCCGAAGTTCGACAATCGATGAATTAAATTTAATATGTTAATATGAAGTCGAATAAATCAGGCGTTGCAAGAGCCAAAGTATCGGATGATCGATTCAAATATTATTCTTCTCAATATAGTTTTGGTCAGCGAGTGCAATACTTCAGAAAGTGTGTGGCATACGTTGAACTGTGATTTATGAGCCGCTTAAAACAAATAAACGGTAAAATTTTGAAAATGTTGGCCTAAGCGTTCAAGTTTAGGTGGTTTCCATTGTTCTTGACCTTGTGTGGCCATTGATTGCGATGTGTTTGACATGAATTGAATTAATTAGCTGCATTTTAAAGCGTGATTTATTGCGACAGACATAGACGAAACTGCTAAGGCCTTAAAGCAGCTACAGATGTCAATTCAGGACGACTTCGGCCTTTGCGTGGATCATGACGAAGAAACTGGTCCAAAGATTTGTGCTGGCTCCAGGAATCACAATGACGATGTCTGTGAAGGAGATTCTGGAGGTCCACTGTCTTGCAAAGAAGCAGACGGAAAATGGTACCTACGCGGTGTGGCGTCGATGAGTACTAACACTACTGTTGGAAAATGTTACTCAGAGGCAATTTTTACTAAAGTAACTGGTTTTCAGGATTGGATCAAGGAAAAAATGGCAAGTAAGTATACTTAGGGTCTATTATATAGGCTTACGCATATGTATAAACACACATTCGCCAAAGTGCAATTGATAAATAAAAACCTGCATAATTTTAAAGCCGATGCATACAGTACAACGATTCGCCAAATAATAATTTTAACATGTCATGTCATGCACCAACGTCTCTGCGCGACGGTTGGCTACATGAATGGACTAGAGCTCTCCATTGACGCCTATTGCGTGCAGCGGCGAGAAGATAAGAACCAGAAAGTTTTGTCCAGGAAAGAATATTGTCGATCCAGTTAATTTGGGGTCTAAAACCCTGAAACCCTGAATATTCAAGATTAAGTTGAAAATTAAATACCAATTTTCATAGCAACAAAGCTGAAAAACAAAAAAACGCACACGTGTTTGGTATGTTGGATGCGATACCGATTGACCGATCTCTCCAAAAATTTCAAGGCGAGATCTCCAAAACGAGTTTATCCCTTGATGTGACATACAGTAGCAATATTTTCGAATATAGGCCTAACGTCACCTTTTATCTGTCTTAAATGTAAAGGAGACATTTTCTTTCTCCCCCGATAGCGCCTTTCCATTTCCTTTCTCTGATCCTTTTCTGGAAAAACAGATGCGTCCATGAGCAGTTTTGCCCTTGCAGCCTTAGGCTGAAAGTCATTTGCAGCCACACAGGGAAGAGAGGTTTCTGAAAGTTCTCATGATTTCACAGCCATTGGCTTCGGTACTCTGCTTAACATCACGGCTTACTGCTTGATCTGGTATGCTCAGCTGTTTAACCAGTCAAAGTTTCCCAAAATAAGAGAAAATATTTTCAAAATCTAGTTCCCATTAGAAACATGCATTTGCCAAAGGATTTTATTTTCTGAATCGGTTGCCTGTACGCTATATACAACTGCCAGTTGCTAATTAGATGAGATAAAATGTTTTTCTTTTTCAGGTAACTAAAAGCGATGACCGAGATTTTCTTAGATGATAAAGAAATCTAACTAACATTGTTCTTCTAATCTGAAATTATAAAGTGGCAAATCATTGTGGCCACATTAAAATATTTTGCTGATGTAATAAAACTTCTTCATCAAAATTCGGTCTGTAATTTGTTATACATGAATGCATGCATGGTTACATACATAAATATTCATACATAGAAATATACCTAAACACATACACACAGGCATACATACACATTTACATACACATATATAGTGCATGCATACATACATACATACATACACTGACAATTCGTCGTGGACACGATAAAATGTTTGGCTGATGTAATAAAACTTCTGCTCGCTCTAAAGCCAGCCTATAGATGGTTATACATGAATAAACACAACTACATACATACATACACATACATACATACCAACATACATACATACATACATACATAGATGCATACATACATACATACGTTCGTACGTGCGTACGTACATACACATATTAATGTAGATTTATAGCCTACATACATGAATGTATGTATGGACAAGCCTTCTGTAAGTAGTTCACTCTATAGGAACCTAGAAAAAGTCGTTGATGCACTATTACCTATTACCTATCCCTGTCCACCAACACTATTACCTATTACCTACACTATTACCTATCCCTGTCTCACACATTAAAAAGGCTCTAGGTCTACTAGCGTTTTACAAATACAAAAAAAATATTTTAGGCGATGTTTCACTTTATTCCAAAATCTTCATCATCGCTGAACGGCTAATGACTAGGCCGTGTAGAAAGAATAAAAGCCATGTAAACCGAAGTTGATTTTTATAATTATCTATTTGGTTCGTCAATTTCCATTTGCTGGTCGCCGAATGGTTCCCGAAATCGAGGGAGGATATATTGGCTTGAATAGTCAGTATGACAAGCAAATTAAAAGCGTATTTACTGTAGTAAGATTGATTGCAACTCTAAGAAGACTGGATGTGTGAATTGCCTTCCAGTTTCCAATTCCAGTTCGTATGTAGTCGTTGTTGTTATCACGATGTAAGATAAAATTAATGGTTTTGGTCTTAAGCCGTGTGATTATTTTACGAATGACAGGATTTTTCATCATTTTATTCCACGAGGTTATTGCAAGATTAAATGCAGTATGAACTTAAACCACCAGTTGAGTCGAAAATGAAATAGTTTAGCTTGTTTTATCATGATGCAAGAAATCTGACTATCCTGTAAGTGTATATAAGCTATATTAATACATTTTTGTGATCGATTACAATTTAGACTAAAATAGTAAAATACATTGTTGTGTGTCGCTTCAAACTTAGCTGACCAAGAAGTACATAAGAAGTTTCATTGAAAACGTTGAATTAACTGGTTTTAATTTTAAAATGTAAGTTTTAAACATCACTTAAAGTTCTATTCTTGCTCGAGACCTCAAAAGTATGCAATACCATATCAAAACTTAACCCAACTTAGAAACTCCATCAAGTTATCTTGGCCCATGACCTAGTCTGGATCTTACCACGGACTATAATTATTACAAAGATAATCGAACGTCATTATATTACTTCATCCATGTAATGTAAGCCCCTACATTGCGGCAATATGTGTTACACGTTGACAATGACAAAAATGTACATAAAATGTTACGTTTTTGATATTGTGTTTTATAGCCTTGTAATTTCTGTTTTTGTATGTACGTTGTATGAATCTCCTTATAGAATCTCCTTATAGAATCTCCTTTCCGCTAATCTATTCTGTTTTTGTATGTACGTTGTATGAATGTCCTTATAGAATCTCCTTTCCGCTAATCTATGCTGCCTAGGGCTACTGGAAGTTCATTCGTCAATTTGAATATGGTTTGAAAATAGGTCTGACTGATTTTAATTTGTTTTACCTGAGTCTTATCTTAACACATTTAGGACCTGTACTAGGAGGCGTTTCAGACCTCGCGTGTGTAGGAATGTAGTTCAGACTTTTCGTAATTCACAACACTTAAACAAAGATCTAAGTATGACTGCGTAAAGTACTCAAGTATAGTGTACTAGATGATTTATAGAGCGTAATGTACTCAAGTATAGTGTACTAGATGATTTATAGAGCGTAATCTATGGGTAGCACTGTCATGTAGGCGCTAAATATAACAGGCCGATAGCTGCGTGAGAAAAGTGTAGATATTGTATAGTATGGGTGCCAAAAATAAGGGAACAATGTAAAATAAGTCAATAGCCAGGTAAATGTAAACGCACATGTTTTCTATAGCGACCCTGTGACCTCGAGCCTGTTCATTTTTCAATGAATTTATTGGGTGAGATCCTTCACCACCTCTGCCTGTTTAAATAGGCGCCACGCCATTTACGGTCCCCGTGTACGGATCGTGCTAGCCCGAGATTAAAATCTCTGTCGGTAGAATTGAAGTAACAACAAGCAAGTCAATTAAATACAGGACTTTTAACAAACACCAACAAATATTCATGTAATTAAAGTCAAGTAAAAAAATAATGTTTATCAGTGTAACTGTCGTTATATGAAGAAAAAATGGCATTCACAAAGAAAATCATTTAGGTCCTACTGTCCAATTTTTGCTCACTCACTGGACCCAGTCTCTGGAACAATCTTTCACTGAAAGTTTAAACTTTACCGCTAGAAATAGTTCAATGAACATTTTCAGCTTATCTTAAGACACGCCTTTTGGATCTGTCAGAAAGTTTTGTCTTAGTGCTTTTGTGAAGTTCTTTTAAAGGGTTTATATAAATGTTCATAAACATTTATATATGCCTATATTTTTCATATTTCAATCTGCAAAGAACATTGATGATTATTCCACTATATTAATTTTGTGCACAATCAAATTCTAATTTAATATTTTCCCCCAAAATTCATATATTTAAAAATCATCATTTCAGTTTAGATAGATACACATAATAACTTTTCTAAATTATGTGTAACTTTACAAAATCGTGCTTTCCTGCAGTAAAACTTATTTAAATTATATAGAATATAATAAGCTTTGTTTGAGGCCTAAATGTATCGCAGCCTATACAACTTTAAATATAATTTGATCTTTATTTTCATAATTTAATCTTTTAATAAATTATTAATTAACAACATAAATCATAGAAAACCTAATGAGGCAGAACAGATAACAAAGCACGTGCAATATGATGCATCAAATCACAAAAGGTTAGCTCGTTCTGGTGGTAGGGTTTGGAGCAAGCTGTCTCTTCGGCCCCTGCGCCTCATACACCTTCCCTTCATTCGTCTTGGGGGCGGGATAGGGCGATAAGAAGCCCCTCAAAGGTCCCGAGGGCTGTGAAGTGGGCTGCTGCGTCGTCTGTCCCTTGACTGACGAAACACCCGATGGCGACGACGACGACGGCGACACCTGGCGGCTGACAGCGGCGCGACTGACCGTCGTTGCGGCGTCTACGAGCGGGGATGGGTCTCCGCTAGCCCCGCCTGGAGCGACAACGCCCGCGGGGCGCGGATTCCGCGTCCTACATCGGCCGAGAGTCTGTCGCAACACCTCCTCGGAGAAATACACCTCGTCAGGTCCCGGACCGGGTATGCTGTGTCCTGCGGGCGACCCGTTACAGGAAACGGGGCACGCCCCACTAGGACCGCTCGAGGGACTCATTCGACTTCCCGCGCCGACGCAGTCACATCCGGCGGGCACCGCGGTGGTCGACGGGGTTCCACCGATGACGTCAAGCATGCACGTCATTTCCGCCGGAAGTGAGGCCGAGCGCAGGTCGATGGTCTTGTAGATGTTGTCTCGGCTTTTGTAGAGGTCCATGAGAACGGCCTCGTTCGTTGCCCTCTGGCGGTAGAACCTGGAGATACGCAAAGGTCATAGGAAAATGAGAACAGGCCAGGATAAGGTCAGAATAGGATAAGAAAAAACCAGGATAAGGTCAGAGGTCTGCGTCGACGACTGAACGAGTACATCGAGATTGAATGAGTGTAGATTTAAGGGTCGCGGATGAGTGCTAGTTGGAGAGAGAGAGAGACAGACAGACAGACAGACAGACAGAGACACACAGATAGACAGACAGGCAGAAAGACAGACAGACAGAAAAAGACAGACAGAGACAGACAGACAGAGACAGACAGACAGAGACAGACAGACAGAGACAGACAGACAGAGACAGACAGACAGAGACAGACAGACAGAGACAGACAGACAGAGACAGACAGACAGAGACAGACAGACAGAGACAGACAGACAGAAACAGACAGACAGAAACAGATACAGACAGACAGAGACAGATAGACAGACAAAGAGACAGACAGACATAAACAGACAGATGGAAGCAGACAGACAGACAGAGAACGAGAGAGAGAGAGAGAGAGAGAGAACGAAAGAACGATCGTTTGATCTAGTAAGACTGACGATGCGATGAAACTGTTGAAGATGATTATGGCGATGATGTTAACGATGACGAAATGTCAGGCCCTGTTGCTTTAGCTGTTTGCTCGGTGTTCACGAACACTTCTTTACTTAATTATTCACAAAGGACCTACATAATTATGCAATAGTGAAGGGCTACTTGGCTTATTACCTCTTTCAGAAGACCATAGTTTCCCACCACAGGAACTCATCCAGCAATCTGGCTTTTGTATCTAATTTGACGAAGCGTCAGTAAATATTATGGTCTCCTTTTTTATAGCGCTGAGAAATTTCGGCGATTTAAACTTACATTCAGTGCTTTTTATCAGCCGGAACGCTCCGGAAAGGCGTTCCGGCACCTTTTTTCAGCTAATAAAAAATAATTTAGTTTTTAATAAAAGAATTTTGTTAATAAGTTATTTGAATTACGTAATATAATGTAACTTATTTTAATTCAATTTCAGTGTTTACAATTTTACATTGTTTTCAGTGTTTATTGATTGATAAAAAATGAAATTTTAGCACAGAATTCCATAATTGTTGAGTTCCGAAACCTTTTTTCTAGAAAAAAGCACTGCTTACAACTATATAATAATAATCTTAGACGAGTGGGTGCAATAGCAAATAAGACGAAAACAAAAAAGGCGTGCATGCAATGGTGAATCGAGGCAGCTTTTGGGAATCTCCAACTAGCATATACGTCATATTGCTTTCATGGTCCGTAGCAAAGAGAGAGAGAAAAGGGATTCCCCAGAAGGGACATTTAACGAACTAGCGCTTTGATGATTTATCAGTGAATACAATACAAGTACATTAGTTAAGGGGTCATTCGGTTATTACCTCTTTCTAAAGACGAATACCATGAGTAGAAAGGTGCAGCCAATAGCTACGCCAACAATAGCACCGATTGCTATAGCCACCAACAGTCCTACAATACGCAAAAGAAAATACATAATATAAATACAAATATTTATAATATAAATACATAATATAAAGAAAACAATACACAATCCTATAATGCATAACACGACACACAATAAAGAGAACAATATGCAACCCTACAACACAATAAGAAAAATTCCACCTCCGAGGTCACGCCCATTTTTTTCGACCATCTCTGAGATATGTCGCTTTCGCGTAAAGAGCCCTGGATTTGAAGTCGAGATGTAAAAAGCCGATACGTTACCCGATCAGGCACCGTCCACCTCCTCCTGGGTTGAAGGAGCTTCCGGTCAAAGCACACATACACACAGAGCGCCACTGATGAGTTTATCTTGAAGTGGCGCTATACAAATTTTAAATTACAATTACAATTACATACGACCGCAACAATCCAAATCAGAGCTGTCCATGGATAGGATGGACCCCCCGGTCGGGTTGGGTTGGGTCAGAATTTTAGGGAATTTGGTAGATTGGGTTGGGTCAGGTCAAGAAGGTCGTAGGGAAGTTGAGGAAGTCCTTCACTCACAGTTGCTAAGTGTCTTCGATTGATGCTTAGTCATTAGATAGTGGCGCTTAATAAATGCAGAAAGAATAAAAATCTAATCTAATGACTTCTACAGCGCCGTTATCATAATGCCCAACTCATCAATCTCTCACTGATGATACATTTTACCCTCACCTTCCTGCTGCATGATACCTGCCATAAATCATATCCTCTAGGTCTGCATTTGTTACTATATTACCAGGCCTGGTTAGCTGCATTGGTTAAAGCGTACGTCAAGGCGCCTCACTTGACCTGACACACATTGACGTCACAATCGTTGCCATGGTATATCAGCTGGCTTGGTTAGCTACATTAGTTAAAGCCTACATCAAGGCGCCTCCATGCGTGAGGATGCCGGTTCGCATACCGACAGTAGCTATATTTCAGAGATTTAAAACTCGGGCTAGCACGGTCCGTACACGGGGACCTCAACTGGTGTGGCGCCCATTCAAATGGGCTGCGACTGTGAAGGATATCGCCCGATAAATTCACTGAAAATGAGCCGGATCTATATGCTATACGCTCTCTATATAGAAATATGTACATGTATTAGGTCTTAACATAAAATGAACGACAATTTATGAGTGAAAACCAAAGACTATGCCACAAGGGACGCGACTAACTTACTTAAGCTATTATTCAGGCTATTTAGGTCTCCATGCTATAAAAACAAAACGAAGAATATGTAATTCACGCCTACCGATGGGAAATTGTTGTGGGTTAACTCTCGCCTCTTCCGTGTGCGTAATAACTGCTGAAATTAATTAAGAAGCATAATTAGCTTAATTGCAGCAAATAACTAAAAAGGCTAATTGATTTATCGACCAAAATGCATTCAGCCTAATAAATAGTACCTTTTTTTCATGTCTTGTAGTGTCAGTGTTGACGCAAGTAAAATTAAAGGCGGCAAATGGCGTCTGCTTTCACGGAACCATATATGGAGCTATGTATCAAGCATGTTTTGCTTGTATGACGTGTATGCATGTATGCATGCATGTATGTATGTATGTATGTATGTTTGTATGTAGGTATGAATGTATGTTAGAATATATGTATGTTTGTATATGTGTATGTATGTATGTATTATTTTTATGGATGTATGTATGTATGTTGGAATATATGTGTTGGTGTATATGTATGGATGTATGGAATATATGTGTCTGTATATATGTATGTATGTACTTATATATGTATTATTTTTATGTATGTATGTACGTATGAATGTATGTACTTATGTATGTGTGTATGTATGTACGTATTACTATATATGTATGACATGCGTATATGTATGACGTGTGTGTACATATGTTGTATATATGTACTGTATGTATGTATGCTTTCGTATGTATATATGGATGTTCGTGTTCTAATACTGGAACGCTTTCTACATAGATTTCCGTCAGCGTATAATTTGTCGCATGGATTTTGCTCTATGGTAGTACAATGGAACACATGTTTTTCATGCACATGTTTGCTTAATTTGACTTTATACGAATTTCTCCGTCTAATAATTCCACTGATGGTCACCGCTGAGCCAGACGGAACTCGCCTGCATTAAGTCATTTGCGAGCTCTTTCAGCATCGACGCCGCTAACGATAACGAATTGTGGCGACTCAACAGCTCGCTCCGGGCTCGATTAACTTCGGCAGGGTCAACGTAACACTAGGAGGCGCCACGGGAGAAGCCCTCCTCCAGCTAAATATACTCTTTGCCAGCGTAAGTGTAGCTTCGTCGGGCACATGTTGTCTGGTAAAGCGAACACATGATGTGGCCTAGGTGAGGCGATCCAGGATTTCAAGTGCACGTTTGTACAGGAGTGTATGCATTTATGCATGTATGTATGCATGTATGTATGCATGCATTTATGTATGTATGTATGCATTTATGCATGTATGTATGCATGTATGTATGCATGCATATATGTATGTGTGCTTGCATATATGTGTGTATGCATACATGTATGTATGCATTTAAGTATGTATGTACGAATGCATGTATGTATGTACGTACGTATGTACATAAGTATGTATTTATGTGTGTATATATGTGTGTGTGTTGTATGCATAAAAGTATGGCAGGTCAGACAGCCTATCACCAAGAATAAATATCTACAGCCAAGTCTTCGATTGTATGTATGTACATACTTCGCAGCAACAATCGAGCATCAGTCCAGTGGATCTATCGTACGTGTCTAGTTCTCCGATTAGACTGGATTGCCGGTTTACTATTGATAATGTGAGCCACACAAATGTCTCCTGTCATTAGACACTTTCATCGGGAGCGTAGGCACAGACATACTGAGCTTCTGCATCTTTCTGCAGCGGGTTTTACGATTAGCACGTGTGACAGAAGATATTAGAGGCAGCGATGATTTAAATAACAATGGCCGACCGGATATCCGGTTTAATGAAACGAGGAAACGATGAATATGAATCAATGGCAGTTCTACATCATCCGAGAATTTCACACAAATGTTGGTGCTTGCAAGTAGATCAGCAAGTCAGTTGGTTAGTCAGTTAGTCAGTCAGTCAGTCAGTCAGTTGGTTAGACAGTTGGTTAGTCAGTCAGTCAGTTGGTTAGTCAGTCAGTCAGTCAGTTGGTTAGTCAGTCAGTCAGTCAGTTGGTTAGTCAGTCAGTCAGTCAGTTGGTTAGTCAGTCAGTCAGTCAGTTGGTTAGTCAGTCAGTCAGTCAGTCAGTTGGTTAGTCAGTCAGTCAGTCAGTTGGTTAGTCAGTCAGTCAGTCAGTCAGTCAGTCAGTCAGTTTGTCAGTCAGTCTGTCATTCATTCATTCATTCAGTCAGACAGTTAGCTAGCTAGCCAGTTAGTCAGCCAGCCAACCAAGCAGTTAGCCAGCCATCCAGCCATTCAGTCAGTCAGACATTCAGTTAGTCGGTCAGTCAGCTAAGCATAAGGCCAACCAGCCAATGTGGGTCTCGACTCAACAAGTTTCAGAAAAATTCGCTCGTAAGTCATAACCACCTTAATGGTGTTGCAAAATTATCTATCACCCCGTGGCCTGTAAATAGATGCATACAGAACTCTAGGGCGTCTTTGAAAATGCCATCGACAGCCCAGTGTGCAATTTCCTCCAAACAACACCAAGCTGCGATCCGTGCCAAACATCTACACCTTGTCAGCGTCTTAGGCTTGTCCTGTCTTAACGGTTTCCGAGCCGAGGATTGGTCGCACGACGGACAATTTTGTTCCACCTGCTTCTGTCCCTCGTCTCCGGGAATAACTGATCGAACGATAATCCAGTTCACGACTTGATGTCGTCCATCCATGTCACCTTGGGTCTTCTCTGAGCTCGGGGTCCAGGCTATTGATTCAGAGATTTGAATCTCGGGCTAGTACGGTCCGTGCGCGGGGACCTTAAATGGCGTGTAGCGGTGGTGAAGGATCTCACCCGTGCGCGGGTGGAGGCCATATGGCCGATATAGAAAAACGTGTACAATTTACAATTTTTTTTATTGAGTCATAACGAGGGAAGTTTGAATTTCTTTTTATGCTCAGCATTTCGGCAGGAATGGTAATCTCTACTAGTGATCTCGAGGCCGCGAGTGGCCGGTTTTGACGGTTTTGCCTGCGCTCACTGCGACGCTGATCATTTCGATGCTAGAACGACAACTTCTGAGCTTGTGCCGCTGCTGCATCACGTGATGCGGTGTCTTGTTGGATATTTCAGCTGGCGTTTGTGTCTGAGCTGTGACAGCTTCTAAGTTATTGCAAGCAGACTCAGGAGCATGGTTGCGTGTAGATATTTCATGCAATGAGCCATTTAATTGCTGTTTAATCCTGCTCGGCAGCTTCTTAGAATATCAAGCAGTTGTGTGTGCCACTGGCATTAATCCTGGCTTTTCTGCAGCTATGTCCCTTTATAAGAACGCTGTCTTTGCCTTTCTGAGATTTAATGAATTCCATTGTATAGCCTATTTTAGGGTAAAATGGCACAAATATAATATCTATTTAATTTGCAAGCTCGATTTGGAAGAGGAAACGCATCAAAATCACGTGAAACTAATGATTTGTAAATAGAAAGGTTGTACACATATGTCTGTCTGTCTGTCTATCTATCTATCTGTCTGTCTGTCTATCTGTATATCTGTCTGTCTGCGTGTATGTATGTATGTCTGTCTGTATGTCTCTCTGTCTATCTCTCTGTCTGTCTCTCTGTCTGTCTGTTTCTGTCTCTTCCTAACTGTCCGTTAGACGGCTTACTTCTTTCTTAATTTCAGTCATTGTACTCTTTTTCATCCGAAAACTTCTACAGCGCATTTTATATTAGTATTCATGGGATTAGTACTGGGATCCAGGGCCTTTCCGCTCAGCCAGTTCTCCTATGTCGTTCAATTCTGCGTTAAATCCCATCTTCTCTGGTAGCTTATCCCTCTTGGTCCGCTCTCCTCTCTCTAGGGTCTACTGGATCTCAACTAGTTCTCTCCGAAGGTTTTTATTTCAGAATGCGGCTTCTGCATAGAAGAGACCCTCGATTGATCGTAATCGTAATCGTAATCTGGAGAATTTCTAAAGCGCTACTGTAAAGCTAATCGCAGGTCATCAGCTTATTCACGAGCGCTGAGTCAAGGCAGAGGGGTTGTTCAAAGATGCAATAGGAATAACAAGGTTGTCAGATCAGAGAGAGAGAAGAGGACAGAGGAGCTGTTATGGTAGGTTGTGTTTAAGTTAAGAGTAATTGGAAGGAGGCGGATTGGATGGATAAGGGTAAGATATCGTGAGAATGTAGAACTCCAGTTTTGAATGGAATCCCTGAGTGGTAATAGATGGAGGGTTAATGCCTTGCTCGTTATGATAACGACGCTATAGAAGTTTCCGTATGATACTAGATCAGATTAGAATAGGCTAGATAAGATTAGATCAGATCCCATATATTATCTATTAACAGTTAAAATTTTCTGTTTACTGCCTAACTCTAGTATCATCATGTGATTTTGATTTTGTAAATCGTTCATTTGTCATTTATTGTTGGGCTCTTGTGCGCGCCGACATTGGACATTGTAAAGCACCCTTGAAGTAGCTTGCTACTGACGATGCTGTATAAATTGTCATGGTTACAATTACGATTACAAATACAGATCATTTGGATTATGTTCGAGGCATCAACGAGAACTGATTTAGACGAGGCAAAATCCTGTCGAGGTCAGAAGTACTTTGGAGGACGTAACCCTTACCGCTGGAACAGTTTCCGTAGGTGCCAATCCAGTCGTTGCCTCGGCAGACAAGGTGCCATCTCTCGGAAGAATGGTTGCACGAGACAAGAAGGGTGTCACCCTTGCGAGACGCCCACGTCTCCTTCGACAGGTTCAGCAGATTGGCACATCCGGTTACTAAAAGAACACGAACCAAGATCTACACTCTAGCAACAGATCTACAACTGTGTTTCATCGCTCTTGTATTTCTTCGTTCATTCCTTGCTTCCTTCCTTTCTTCCCTCCTTGCTTCCTAACTTTATTCGTTCCTTTCTTTCTTTCTTTCTTTCTTTCTTCCTTCCTTTCTTACTTCCTTCCTTCCATCCTTCCTTCCTTCCTTTCTTTCTTTCTCCCTTCCTTCCTTCCTTCCTTCCTTCCTTCCTTCCTTCCTTCCATCCTTTCCCTCAGTCAAATGGTGAATGTAGTAAGGCAGGTGTAAGTCAAGCTAAGCATATGTTTTTCTTCTGTCCGTCTGTCTGTCTGTATGTCTGTCTGTCTGTCTGTTATTTTGCCAGTCTATAGAACAATTTACGACGACATGATGACGACGACGACGAGCCGACGATGATGACGACGGCAATGACGACAACTGGACTCTAATTATGATTCATTCTCGGTTGTCGTTGTGAGGGGCTCGGTTTACGCACCCACTGGGTCACATCGGAGACAATTTCCTCTGGGTATGGCGGTCATTAAAGGCGACGTTGTCATAGTAACAGGTGGACGCTATAAATAGCGACGCTTGCATCTATTATGTAGCGCAGTCATTTTGACAAGTTCCGGGGCCTGTTCGTCGTTTGCGCTACACGCCAAGTCTTCCTGACCAACAAGTCCAGAATCTCCTAGTGAGTAAATAACTCTGCTACCTGCCTGTCTGTCCGTCTGTCTGTCTGTCTGCCTGTCACCATGTCTGTCTATCTTCCTGCATGTGTACGTGTTTGTTTGTCTGGCTCTCACCAGATATCTCTGTGTATACATGTCTCCATGTCTTTCTTCCTGTCTGCGTGTATGTCAGTCCGTCTCCAACCTGTCGGCCTGTGTCTGTCTGCATTTTCTATTTCCGTATATCTGTCTGACTGTTTCTCTGTCCGTCCGTCTACCTGTTTGTCTGTTTGTTTGTCTGTCTGCTTGTCTGTCTATGTGTCTGAGAGGTTCCTCTGGGGATTCTTAACGTTTCTTTGCGCGCGCTTAATGTTCAAGTTGTGATGTTGAAAGGACCTTTTGAAGTTGAAGGAGATTTAGCCGGTTTACGATTCCAACGCCCTCCATTTTAGCGGTCGTCATGGTAACAGCTAGAGCACGAACAACTGCTAGTAATGTTAGTAGCCAGCCAGTAGTATGCGAGCACTATATAGTTGTGCATCGGAATTTTGCCCCAACTTCTCGGGTTCGAACCGTGATGCGTCGTGTCTCTGAGGCTTCATGAATATTGACCGTTTTTTTTTTCAAAAAGCTTCTGATTCCGAATGCTGTCTTGCACTCCGCTGATGCCTTGTTTCCTGATTAGATTAAATTCGATGTGAAATCAGCCAAACCACTGGCAGATTCGGAAATCGAGAAAGTGCTGGCAACCTGTAGAGTTTTCTGTTAGACCGCTGATCCAAAAGATCCCTCAACCACCCAAGGCAATGCAAGGTAAGGTAAGGTGAGGTAAGATTATGTAAAATAAGATAAGGTCAGGTAAACTAAGTCATGTGAGATCAGACCACAGCTTTGGTCTCTGAGAGCTAATGCTCTTCTCCAAGGTTATTATGGCATGCGGTAACCCAGACAGTATACCGTGACAAATGCAATACACCACTTCAATCCTCATCACATTCTTCCTTGCCGACAGGCTCTCACAGTTCTTTTATGACAAGATCTCGACCCGAAGACTTAGGTTTTCTAAAGTTTCTTCTTCTGATTGCATATCACATCCTAAATCTCATCCACCGGGTCTCCATCTATTCTAACCAACAACTCTGACTGAGATCCGTAATCTCGTTGATTCATCTCCTGACAAACAATGCACCTGGACGTCATTCCTACTGTTCTTCTGCAAGAATGCTTCGATGTCCGGGTCCCCATCATCACATCGTTTGTCAATTTCTCTCTTGTTGAAGGCTACTCCTCGCCAGTATCGCTCATGCCATGGTTTACTCTAGTCTGAAAACGACATCTCTTTCTCAGGGTGATTATCAAACTATCACTATATCTCTACTCTGTGTCATTAAAAAAGCTGTTACCTCTCGTCCGACAACCTGTACCTTCTTATACGCCTACCACAAATACCATTCCACTAAAGCTGCATTATTTACCATTCACAATCAAATAATGAGCTCCATGGATAATGGAAAAGTAACTGCTCTCATTCTCCTTTGACTTGAAGCGACCATCGACTGATGCCTTTGGGCATTATGATAACGGAGCTATCGAAGTCTTTGTATTAGGTCAGATCAGGTAATGTCACACAAGGCAACGTAAGGCAAGTTAACTTTAGGTAAAATAAGGTAATATAAGGTCAGGCTAGGTATGGTAATGCCATGTAGGGCAACGTAAGATATGAAAAAGTAAGCTAAGCCAAGAACCTGTAAGATGAAATACGATAAAGGGAAATGCGGTGCAAAAATATGGCAGTCGTTGACATCGTGGAGCTACATGAATGCAATTCGAGAAGACTAAGCGGAAAGGAAGAGACCGGAAGTCATGAAAGATTCAGTAGAGCGGAGCGGAAACTCAGCGCACGGAAACTGCAAAGACCACGAATCAGCTGAAAGCGGTTAGTCTGACCAGGCAGCACGCTAAGATGTCATCGGCTGCAAGCGGTCGGAGGTTTTTGTTCGCCACTATATGACTGAAGCGAAAGGTTAGTCGGCTATGGTTCGGTATAAGGGTGTCGGGTTTTGATATGGGGTGTTGAGAAGGGCAAGGACGTAAGCAGGAGTAAATCGGGGTCGTTTCGAGCGGGGGGGAGGTTTGGGTTAAATATCCCTCATCCTCGCGAAAGATGGCATTTTTGTTGGGAATACGATTTAAATATGACTTTCATATAAGTTTAATATCCCACCAGGGAAGAAATTTGTTTCAAGAGTTCTGATTCACTTGCGTCCCTAGCCAGCTCAGCTATAATGAGTACACTGACCGTACACCGGCAGTGGGATGATAAGGCGGCGAGGGAGAGGGCTAGCCACCCGCCCTCATATTCCGAGGCTAAGAAAAATGAAGTCGCTTAACACTTCATACCCATGACTGCCTCTCAGAGCTAGCTAAAGAGTCTGTTCTGCCTCGTCTTCTTTATAGAATCACAATCTATGTTATGAAACGTTTGAGGTCCAGTCTTTTAGTGAGTCTTACATTGCTTTAATTGCAGGAAAGAGGTAACATAGCAATGCACAATACACTGCAACATAACATGACATAGCACAGCATAGCATCGCTGCTCAACCCTTGACGTGTCGAGCATCCAAATTATTGTTAGGAGTCTTAAGACTACAGAAGTTGCCTTGCCAAAGTTGGTGTGGTATGTTGCCAAATTTCCATGCCTACATGCTTAAATCTTTTGGCTACTTTCTGCATGAGAGGGAAGTGTTTTCAGTTTCTGATTGGATCCAAATCTTCATTTAAGAACAGGTGCGTGTCAGTTGCTCAAGAATTTGGTAAAACCAACCCAGAAATAAGAAGAAGCATTTGGATTTATTACTGATCGAATACAAAAGATTATTATCTATTTAACAAGGGTGTTCTCAATGTTATCGGAAAAGCTTTTCTCTGCGTAAGAAGGAAATGTTTTTGATTGGATCTGTCAGCTTATTTTATTTAAGAAAATAAACTTTATTTATATTTAACAAGGAAATATTTCTGCTTTTTATTGATTCCAAGAAGCTGTTTTCTGTTTAGAAAATCTCTTTTATCTTTTTACTGAATTCAAAAGCTATTCTTTTTTATACATCTTTCGTCTTTTTTATTGAATCCACATAGTTTTTTTCTATTTAGGCAGGAAATGCTTTTGCTCTTCCTTTTTCGATTGAATGCATCCTTACCTTGGTAATGCAGCAGGAAAATCGAGTCATCCGTTGTTCCGTTAGCAATGAAAACGCGCAGAGCGTTGCCAAATGACGTATAGACCAATCGCTTCTTGAGTCGCGAGTCACATGATCGTACCACGTGATCGGGGTTTCCGGTCTCCTGAAAGACAACGATCGCAGGACATCTATCGATGGCAGGAACCGGCTGTCTGCTGCGCCCATCCACGCCCCCCTGTAGGACCCTTGCAGCCGTGAAGTCGTGCAGGGTGACGTTGATGCGCTGCCCGGCGGGGGCTCGCAGGACCCAGGGGCAGCGCTGGGTCCCGTAGCCCCCAGGCAGGCGGGTCGTGTAGCTGGCCAGGTACCCTGACGGCGACGAGAAGGAGAGGCCGGATTCGTCGCACGCAGAGGAGGAGGTTGGGCCAGATGCCGCATCCTTCTGGCCGGAAGGGGGTAACCCTGACACTGGAAACAAGAAAAACAACAGGGCAAGATGATAATGAATACACAATCGATGTAATGTACATGTACATGTACAGGTTTTTCTATAGCGACCGTATGGTTTCGACCCTGTTCATTTTAAAATGAATTAATCTGGTGAGAGCCTTCATCACCGCTGCCAGTTTGAATGGATTCCATGCCACTTAAGGTCCCCGTGCACGGACCGTGCTAGCCCGAAATTCAAATCTCTTAAATAAGCCACGATCGGGTTGCGAACCGGCATCCTCACGCTCAGAGGCGCCTTTACTGACGTACGCTTTAACCGATGTAACTATATGAGCCAGTAACATGTAATTCAATGTAATGTAATCTAGCGTGACGTGATGTTGTGTTACTGAACTGACGACATTATGAATGCATATATCGTTTGCATGTAATGCAGTTAATGTAATTCAATGTAAGGTAATCTAGCGTAACGTGATGTGACGTAACTGAGCTGACTACATTACTAATGCATGCATCGTTTGCACTACAACTCAGCGAGAAGCATAGAGTGCTTCCAAATGGGCGCAGTATAAATGTTTGATTGCAACTCCAGAGGCAAAGCAATGGCGGACATCAAACATAACATCATTATCCGTTCAATCGAATGTTCCATGGGGGCAGTGTTCGAGGAGCTAACGCTTCCCTATTAGCCCACTCCCTCATCGTTGAGCCGTCTGTCTGTCTGTCCTCCAGACCTCCACTTGCCTCGACGACTCTCGTCTGCACTTAAGTGATTTCGGCTGGGCCATGGGTGCTGTGTATACAACATCGTCAAATGGGGTCAACCCACTGATCCTTCGTGTAGCTGAGGTGCAGGGCGGGTAACAGAGCACATTGTCGATGTCTGTCCGCAAACATGTTTCAATGGCAGACTATTGGTTCTTCATCTCTCTGGTGATGACGATTGCAAGTGGATGGGCACGAACCGCATACGATGGAAGAATTAGTCCTCTGCGGTAAGGGTTCAACTCCAAAATACGTCACGAGGCCTTTTGACAACACTAGAATTGTACAAGCTTAAGTAAATATTATTTCTCGTTGGTGACAGTAGTGGTGAACCAAGCTGACAACTTTAGACCTGTACAAGCCTAAATAAACCGCATTTCTCGTTGGTGACAGTGCTGGTGAATCATCAGCCAGTAGTTTATTGACAGTTGGAACTTCCTGGAATCTTGACGGTGATCATTTTAGGAATCCTTCAAATCCGAGTTCGTTTTCTTCTTTGGTGTTTTCATTTCAGCTAACAATTTTAAATTCCAGTTTTTAAATCCGAGATGAATTAGAAATTCTCTGTTTTCTGTGGTTTTCTCAATTAAAATTCAATTTTTTAACTTTTAACTCCTAGGCGAATTTGAATTTTTATTTCTTTTTCCCTTACGACATACTTTTCTTTCCAAATTAACTAATTACCTTCTTGACGTGCATTGAGTGTTCTAGGGTTTTGTCAAAATGACCAAGAATAGAGGGAATCTCTGTAATTATAATACCGATTAAAGAAATTGTTCATCTTGGTTTGGCCCTAGATGAGATCAACTCAGAACTCATACATTCTGCTCACGCGATTCATTTAATTCCAAGCAATTTTATAGCAACCCTTCAGGCTATCTTTTCAGTCCTTATTCAGTCATTTATTGAGTGCGTAGTCGAAACAACAATGCAAAATGCAACAGCAATTAAATCGCGTGACAACAACCCATACATTGCTGGGCATTGACTCAGCATTCATTCATGATGCTCCTTTACCCTGCTTATAGCCAAATCACTCAGCTATAGAAGACATGGCATCGTCCTGTTTCATCCTGCATGCATTCACTCAACGAAAATAGACCGTATCAGTACCCATTCCATTTGAACAAAATATCAACCTATTTCGTTGCGGA